>CM055656.1:1800000-2175682 GCA_029378335.1 Agrilus mali | reverse complement strand
TGGCTCGGACAGTGGATTAAGAAAATTAGAGGCTGACTAGATACCTACATATCTTCTTAATCCATTATCCGAACCGTGTGTAGATTGCACAGTTTAAATTAAACAATATTTGAAACGTAACTGTGCAATCTGCATATGGCTCGGACAGTGGATTAAGAAAATTAGAGGCTGACTAGATACCTACATATCTTCTTAATCCATTATCCGAACCGTGTGTAGATTGCACAGTTTAAATTAAACAATATTTGAAACGTAACTGTGCAATCTGCATATGGCTCGGACAGTGGATTAAGAAAATTAGAGGCTGACTAGATACCTACATATCTTCTTAATCCATTATCCGAACCGTGTGTAGATTGCACAGTTTAAATTAAACAATATTTGAAACGTACACACGGTTCGGACAGTGGATTAAGAAGATATGTAGGTATCTAGTCAGCCCCCAATTTTTTTAATCCACTGTCCGAGCCATATGCAGATTGCGCAGTACATTAAAGAATATTTTCCATTACAATTAATGATGTGTTACCTACTATAATTTAATTAGTTTGTCTTTTCCAAAAGAACGTAAAAAATGAAGTGTTGAAAGAATGAGTCGATTAACATTCGAGTCAATGTTAGAGGTATTTCAAAATCTCATGAGCCACGAAATGAGCTACAAGCATTTGCAGGTATTGGAACAGATGAATAATATGGCGGCCGTTAGTAATCAATTCTTAAATATGAACCACGTGGTGTACTTATTTGACTGAATGCCAAAGAGCTTTAAAAATGATAAAAGAAAAATGGATCAGTTCCTGTACGTATTGAAAGAGAAAACTGCGAAAGATAAGTCAGTAACAAAAGAAGGTGATATTCGGGGGTATTTGTAAGTTGTGTACGGTCCACCGTGTTCCGACATCTTACCGTTTATTGTGCACATTTCGCTAATCTTGGAAACGATAGAGTAAAGCTGAGCGGTCGACTACATACGTAGTTAGTATATCCGCGACCCTACTCTTTCACACACCATTAGCTCTAACGAGGGCGGACTAACCCCCGTCTTTCCGACTGTTTCAAGTGAAAAGCCCTCGTATCGCTTTCCTTTTAACACAACTACCACGGCCACTACTATCACTACACACACACACAAACACTACCTTATGTTCATTACAATTATTTAGGGATTATTAGGCCACGAGGTTATCTTACGGTATTAGAGACATGCTGGTTGTAATTGTTTTCTTTTTTTCTAATATAAAAGACCTGTAATGGATTTAATTTCGAATTAATAAAACTGAATGAAGGATTTGTAATATGTATCTATACTGTCATAAAGAAGAGCGAATTTTATATGGTTTAATGTACACTCAGAGGACGTTAATTCGTTCCCAATAGTTTTCTTAAATGGCTACGTCGTGCCTTTTCGGTCTGTATGTTGTCGATAATGTAGGAAACAATAATATTGCGAGCAGAATCGCATCTATTGCTCGCTAGTTTCGTGGCTGTTTCAATGTTTATATACTTAATATACAGGGTCTTTCAAGTTGATGGGCTATTAGTATATGAATTAGTAGAATGAATCAAATTCTGGAACTTGGGCTCATTTGGTTATTGTTTATGCCGCTTCTTTTAAAAATATTTTTAATTTCGATTTACATCCGGCTATACCGGAAGTAAATGTTAACTTTCTTATTTTAAATGAAATGACATACTTTTTTTACATTTTCCGATAGAAAATCTGAATTCATGCTTATTTTATAGGAGGCACTACTCCGGAAATATTGATGGATTTTGAGTTATTTAATTTTTTCAAAATTTTTGACATCTGCACGTTAACATTTAAAAAACCGTAATTCAATTAATTTTTGAGATTTAGCTTTATAATTCGTAACAATTATTTATAACTATTCACATTATCGAAAAAAATTGTGGTTTTTAACTAAAATGTACAGGGTGTTCAAATTTTGTGGTCAAAATTGGTCAACTTCAAAGAGGCATAAGTCAATTTTTTTAAAAAGAATGACCCATTTTTGACTACATATTCGAATTCCTCATTGAATTTGGCGTCTTTTGATATGAGACTATCGTATAACTTTGTTTATACTTTTTGAAAAAATCTACAATTTGATGTATGTCATTCCATTTACAATAAGAAAGTTAACATCTACTTCCGGTATAACCGGATGTAAATCGAACTTGAAAATATTTTTAAAAGAAGCGGCATAAACAATAACCAAATGAGCCCAAGTTTCAGAATTGCATTCCTTCTACTAATTCATATACTTCTAATAGCCCATCAACTTGAAAGACCCTGTATATTAACTATGTAAACATTGAAACAGCCACGAAACTAGCGAGCAATAGATGCGATTCTGCTCGCAATATTATTGTTTCCTACATTATCGACAACATACAGACCGAATAGGCGCAATGTTTCCATTTAAGAAAACTACTGGGAACGAATTAACGTCTTCTCAGTGTACACGGAGAAAAATAATAATGATTTTATTACTTGAATAGTAAAGCAAAATTTTTCTAGTAAATAATACTAGAATTCTCATAAAATGTACTTGGTGGTATAAAACAATTTTTCATTCTTTCTAATAATTAGTATTAGAATAATCAAGCTAAATAAGTCTAGACTTTTTTTCTCTACCTCTCGATTATTTTATCGTGTCGTAAAGAAAAAGATACTAGAATGAGAATAGTTTAGTAAAATTATTAATAAGAAGTGTAAAAAATGTTTTATAATCAAGTCAATTTTATTAGAATTCAGTCTCAACACCGAACGTAGATTGACTACGTAGACATTTCTAGTAAAATCTCCTTGAGCGTCTGGTCGTCCATATAATTGACAGATTTTTTAGTCATGTTTGTTAAAATTCTAGCAATATTTTCACGATTGTTTTCTCCGTGTAGGATATAATAGATTAAATAATGCCTTATAAAACGAATAACATTTAAAAACTAATTACAAATGAGTATATCTTAAAACTTCTTGCCTTAATGATTATCAACCAGGGGCGTTAGTAATGGCAGGGACTCTTAATCGGGCATTAGGGTGAGTGATAGCGGTAACCCGCAACACCTCCCTAACCCTTCTGACATGCTTGCTCGCCCTCTACCTTTTTACCTACTTACTCTCAAAACTAATTCTTTCATACTGACTCACATAGTGCTCTTTTACCCCCAAACGGAACTCTGCAAGTTTTCCACGGCCCACTTTTGCCATGCAATACCCGGAAGACAAAAGGATTATGGACGCCGACACTCAAAAGTTCCTAAATATTGAAATATATAAGTGTACGTCAGATTGCTACTTTGTCGGCAGTATTTGATGTGTTACTTAGTAGGTAAGTACACCCCGTTGGTTTAAAGTAAACCTAAAAACTCAATCGACGACAAAACTATGGGGAAACAGTTCACAGATGTGGACAGTGAGTGAGTGTCCTTTTGGTAATGTTAAATAATTTAATTCACAATGCGTTATTAATACTGCTGCTAGGGTCCCAGAGTCTGATTGGAAATTAATTAGTACGTACCTACTGATTGATGTAAAACGTGGTGAGAGTTGTAAAGTTGTAAACTTAATTACACTTATATCGAGCAGAGCCTACGTATAACCGATGCTTTTAGAGAAGGAACTCAATTAAGAGAAACACGAAGTTCCTCACATCTCCAAGCCTAATTGGTTTAATGTCTTAAAAGCTACTAATTATTCGAGAGAGATGAATACACAGAGCAAAAGTGATTGACTTGAAAATTGAAATATTTTTAAAGGCGCGTAGAAAATTCATACGAACTGGGGTATGCCGATAGAAAATCTTCAATGGTTCATTAAGACTGAACCAAGAAACCTCTTTTATGTTGTGTAACAAATGTTCAGTATTTGGTGAAATATTTAAAAGAAACGATTGTGACAGTTTTATCGAGCTTTATTTCGCTGTCCTCTTCCTCAAAAATCGGTGCTGACAGTTAAAACAGAGGCATTCTAAGTAAACAATTGCTGCCAACATGTAATTCATATTGCTTGCTGTCCAGGTCCGTGTGCACTTTACGCAATGGCTGAAAGCTTTCTCCCGCGCTGAAGGGCCGCTATTACGTGTAGCATGTTCGGAATTTGAAGTGAACCGGCAAAATGCACCTTTTGTACGATGCTCATATACTAAAAGAAAGGTTTTCAAAAGTGCTTTGTTCTCCTGTCGAACGGAAAAGGATTCGACGGATTTTTATAAATTGCTTCGAATCAGGAATGCAACGGCCAGGCTATTACATTTTCGTTAGTCGAACTGGACCCAAGAATGCAGCGACCACTGCGACTGCCTGGTTCTGTCCCAAAAATTAAAATTACTTTACTACTAAATTGTTCAAAATTTTATCCGTTATACTCTTGTCTTGGTCTTGTTCGTTTAATCTTAATCTTGCCTTGAGTCATGCTAGATGTGCATGAACAAAACATGAAAACATAGAAACGAAACAGATAAAAACGAAGACTGTGGTAAAAGAATAAAAATAACTCACCCCTAATTACTACTAATACAATTTTATGCGGACTTGTTTTTCGCTTACTTCCATTCCTCACGTTGATAATGCCTACGAGTGAAGCGGGTAAAACACATATCCGCATAAAATTCTGTTGGTGGTAATTAGGGTGAGTTATTTTTAGATTATTTATTTGTAGATGTGAAATACCAAGTCCATAATCTTGGTCTCGATATTGTTCATTTGGTTTTCGTCGTGGTGTTGCTATCACACTACGACTTCTCTTGATCTTTATAAATATAAAAGACAAGAAAATACCAAATCATGATATTGATCTTAGTCCTATCCATTTGGCTGTGATTTTGGTCTTACGAGCACACTTACGTCTGGCAATTATCCTTTTAGTTTCAGTCTTGGCCTTGTGGTCTTAGCTACGTTTCAGTTTTAGTCTTTCAAATATTTCCAGAACAAGACGAGACAAAAATGCGAGACTAACCTCATGATTTTGGTCTTAGTCTTCTCCATTCAGGATTAATCTTGGTTTTATTAGCAATTAGCACATTCATGTCTTTCTCTTGTTCTTTTAATCCTTATTTTGGTCTTGCAACCATAGCTACGTCCTCTCATAAGCTTGCTAAATATTGACGATAGCGACGTCTTCTATTGGTCTTGCTAAATATTCCAGGACAAGACAAGGCAAAAATGCAAGACCAAGCTCATGATCTTGGTCTTTGTCTTCTTCATTCGGTATTAATATTGGTCTTACGAGCACACTTATGCCTTTTTCTTGGTTTTTAGTTCTAGCATTGTTCTTGCAACAATAGCGACGTCCTCTCATAAGCTTGCTGAATATTCCAGGACAAGCGAAGGCCAAAACTAAAGACCAAGCTCATGATCTTGGCTTTTGTCTTCATTATTCGGTATTAATCTTGGTTTTACGAGTACATTTATGTCTTGCTCTTGTTCTCATAGTCTTACTTTTTGTCTTATGTCCACAGCTACGTCTTCTATTACTCTTAATAAATATTCCAGGACAAGACAAGGTAAAAATGCCAGACTAAGCTCATGATCTTGGTCTTACTCTTCTCCATTCGATAGTAATCTTGGTTTTACGAGCACACTTATGCCATGCTACTGTTTTTTTAGTTCTAGTCTTGTTTGTTCTTCCAACCATAGCGATGTCTTCTATTGGTCTTGCTAAATATTCCAGGACAAGACAAGGCAAAATGCCAGAGTAAGCTCATGATCTTGGCATTACTATTCTCCATTCGATAATTATATTGGTCTTACGAGCACATTTATGCCATACTACTGTTTTTTTAGTTCTAGTCTTGTTCTTGCGACCATTGCGACGTCTTTCCGAAGCTTGTTAAATATGCAAGAACAAGCTAAGACAAAAATACCAGACCAAGCTCATGATCTTGGTCTTTGTCTTCTTCATTCGGTATTAATTTTGGTTTTACGAGCACATTTGTGTTCTCTTATTCCCCAAAGTTACGTCTTTTATTGGAAGAATGCCAAATTGACTTGTGACTCATGTTTGTGTTAATTTTAGAGGTTGATTCATGTGTCCAGCTTTTTATGCTCTTTCCTTAAATGATTGTATTTGTTCTGGACACATTTCAATAACAGTGTTGATTAGGTACAAGCTTCCGTCTGAGTAAGCCTTTGTTTGTAGGTTGAAACACACTCTCGCAGAGCACATTCCTGTTTGTTCGTTAGGGTTAGGGTTATCCATAGGATAAAGCGGCCGGTTGTATTGTGTGCACCACGTACTCTCGTAAAGGGATGTCAGTATATCGGACAATTACGTACAATGGGGGCTAAAGTGTTTTAAATGGCGGACAACCACAACATGCTTATTCGCTACGAGTTGATTCAAGCTCTCCGAGAGAATGTAATTGCCAGTTTTGTACCTCAAATGTCGAGTTAAAGGTCACACAATGGTATTTTATCTTCCCGGAAAATTGAAGGGTAAATATTTTTGTAAACTGGCTGTTTATGGAAGGTTATTAACAGAGATAAATATTGTTATTGCAAATTTATATATTTTTCATTTATTTCGAAAAATATTTTCTAGAAAAATTATTTGAGTTAATTACAAAAAAGGACGTGAGAATTTTTTTCACCTAACGAAGCATCAGTGGGGTGAAACTGTGGTCTAATAGTTTTCTCTTTTAGGTGGGTAAGTTGGCAAGGACGCCTTTCCTTTTCTTCTACTTCCTCCCATCCTCAGCTTGGTTTTCTTTCTCCATCGTGGTGCCGCCTTGAAAAGGAGCCAGTTTAAATAGATTGCAAACGCGTGTACAGAGTGGAAGCATTCACAGTTTCAATGTATGCGTTTTAAATATTAAGCGGAACAGGAGTGTGTAGGCAAGCGAGCGGCATACGCTATGAAGTGGAGATTTATGGATACACCAGTTTACCTTAAGTGCTTCTTTGTAAAACTGACGTGAACGGGACGAAACGTTAAATTTTGCTGCCAGAAATCTACACCGGGGGATACAGGCACACACAGGATCGGCAACAACCCCTTATAATATTTACACAGCCCTTTGAACGTTCAACTTTCTTTCTAATTTATATTCGGATACGCGCTTAAATGTATTATGCTCCACAATCCCTGTCAATTTCAAACAAGGGCTTATGTTTAATTTATAATCACTTGCGTGATGATTTTATCATAATCAGAAGCAGGACTATTTTTAAGTGCTCAAAAAGAAAATTATTTGGGAACTAACTCAAGATACACATGACAAATCTTCATTGTTCTACTTAAGGTGATGCTTTAGCCCATTGGGGATGTAGATACGAGACTATGGGTGTTCAACCTTTGTAAACCCTTTCATATCAGTACCTGGGAAAGTTTAATAGTGACTCTGCCTGATGGGGTCGTCTCATGTTGCCTTAAATCATGCAATGTATCTTTTAATGGGGTGCCTAAGTTATTGGGCTTCCAGGAAGACACCAATAATAGCCTGTGGGTGCTTAACGTGTCCTCCTCGGAAGCACAGTCGAAAGTCGAACCCACTGGAGTTGTCCGATCACCCATCCAACTACTAACCAGAGAGAACGTTGCTTAACTTCACTTACCGATTGATCGGTATCTAAGCCACTGCGCTGTACAGTTCCACAACAACGAAAGTACTTTTTTTTTAATATAACGTGTAAATATTTTCTCTTTTCAACTAATACCTTCCAATATATTTTTAATTAATGGCTTCGGTGAATGACCCTGTAATTATATATTCCTTTGCACAGTAACTAATAGCAGATATATAGGTAATATAATCTTCAACTACGTTCCTACAAAGGTTTTGTGATACAGGAATAATAATAGTCAGTAATAATGCGGAAATTAAGAGCTCGATTTGTATTTAAAGCGCCGAGTTCAAAGCAATTATTAGATCGAAAACGACTTCAATGGAATTCAAACGATCTATATGTTCTTAGTATAATTGCGTCCAAACTATTGTCATTATTAGAAGCAAACCATTATCCGATTGTTCTCTGTGGAACTTTACGCCGTGCACATTGTTCTAACTTATTATGCCTTGTTGTCGAAGCCGAACGGTAGGTAATTAAAATTAAAATAGATAACAGGAAAGGGTAGCTTCCATTAATACGAGTATACAGGGTTTTTCAAGTTGATGGGCTATTAGAAGTATATGAATTAGTAGAAGGAATGCAATTCTGAAACTTGGGCTCATTTGGTTATTGTTTATGCCGCTTCTTTTAAAAATATTTTCAAGTTCGGTTTACATCCGGTTATACCGGAAGTCGATACCAACTTTGTTATTTTAAATGGAATGGTATATTTTTTACGCTGAATTCAAATAAAACGTGTAATTCTAAGGTAAGTTTGATAACCAAGTTCTACACCTATGACGATCGGTTTCTGAGTTAATTTAATTTATAGAAAAAAAATCGCTACCGCAACCCAAATTATAAAAAATCATAACTTCCACAAAATACGACTTAGAGTGTTGAAATTTTTACTAGTAATAGCTGAATATTAGTGCTAACGCCTTGACAAAATTGAATTAAATAATTTATACAGGGCGTTCAAAATAAAATTCTAAAATTGAAAAACTTCAAACACGAATTACTTCCTTTTTTCAAATGGCACCTACTATTTTTTATTTTTTCAATCGATTCTTTTTTTTATCCTCTTTCGACCTATATGCATACTTCCTATTTTAAGTAATAATTCAAAATTATTCCAAAATTTTCAAATAAAATAGGAAGTATCCATATGGATCGAAAGAGGATAAAAAAAGAAATCGATTGAAAAAATAAAAAATAGTAGGTGCCATTTGAAAAAACGAGGTAATTCGTGTTTGAAGTTTTTCAATTTTAGAATTTTATTTTGAACGCCCTGTATAAATTATTTAATTCAATTTTATCAAGGCGTTAGCACTAATATTCAGCTATCACTAGTAAAAATTTCAACACTCTAAGTCGTATTTTGTGGAAGTTATGATTTTTAATTATTTTCTTTTGGGGGTTGTAATACGTAGAAGGTCCAACCTAAAATGTTCGAACCTATAATATAGAAAATGTTATTATGGGACAAGAAAACTTTTAATGCAAAGTGAATAATGATTGAACATTTGAGGCTGTTGCACCCCATAAATGACCCCTTCCACCCCTGAAGAACAATGCCATGGACATTATCTCATTCTATACAAAAAATTATTGTGGAATAAGAACAATTTCTATTTTTTAAATAGATAATTATTGGAAATTTGGGGGTGTCCTTTTTTATTGAAGTATTTTAAATGTATCATCGTAATTTTTTCACCAATAGGTACACATTGGGGTCCATTTAAGTGTTTTGTTTTGTCTTCTGGAGATCAAAAGCGATTTGTGGACCTTTAAATTTCCCCCAAGATTTCTATTTCTTGTGAGGTTGGTGTAATCTCCTTTGCGAAGGAGAAGCAATCGTAACTTTGCTGTAAACTATTTCTATTTGCTCCTTAGTCCTCTAAAACTTTCTGATAAGCCGGTTTAAAGTGTGTGTCACATTTCTTTGAAAGTTGAATAAGCAAGCAATCCAGGCATGTGTGCATGTGTCCTTAGTTGTGGCGAATCGGAATGTTTTGCAGTAAATGAAAGGATTCACAGTTTGTGTTTGTCATTCCCGACGGTGCCATTTCTCATGGACCGGTCGTCTCGGAAAATAAATGACCTCGTGAAGAGTTGCGACCCGTGGATTTTACTCGCGAGAACTTTCCTAAGCTTCCAACATCAGGATAACCAGCTCTAAACGAATGCGCAAAGTAAAAAGGTAACACCGATCCTGAATTTCTCGCGCAACTCCTTATTTATAGCGCTACTCTAACAAACACATAATCTCCTTTTGCAGTCCGCAGGACTTTTCAAACCGTTCAGGACCACACTCGGTATAATCTTGTACAGCTCTTTTACACTATTTATACAAACTGTACGAACTTTCGTCGATAAAAGTAAGCAATCCAGAAAAACACACATCCCTTCTAATTTATTAAACATACAGTATTATATTAATAAAAGTTTTTGGATCTTCTAATTATTAGTACCTTTCCCTACCCGGAAGATGACGGGGATAAAAGTTCCCTTACCCTTACAAAAGTTAATATTAACTAGAACGAAAACAAGACAGTAGGTAACGAATGCTTGGGGTGCGCTTTGCTGATTCATCCTATACATCCGTATATCTTAATCAAAACGCTTTCTGCTTTTTTGTTACGCCCCAAAATTAATGGCAATGATAAATGCCTTTGGAAACATGTAATTCTAATTAAAGAGAGGGAGACTAAAGACCGAATAAAAACTGCGGATTTGCTATAAATCAATTAAATAAGGAATATCTCGTACCTGTTTAGGGACTTTGGAATGGCGACGAATTAATTTATTTCAATATGAGATAATGACTTAGGGAGTTGGGTTGTCAGTTCATAGTTTAAGTTAAATAAGGGTTTGACAGTGAAATTAATTTGTAATTAATATCTATTTAAATAAGAACAAAAGAGGCAATAACTCGACAATATTCTGACGAAATGTTCAGAATTGTTTTAAAGAATACATGAATATAAGTATATATTTTTTTTAGAATATGAGTAGGTACTTTTTTAAAATGTTAATTTTATTTTCTTAAAATTTTTGTTTTTTATATCAATATTTCAAGATATGATTCGTTTTCAATATTTAAATATTTTTTTCTTTTTAATTTAAATATTATTTTTTCAATTCTGTTTCTCACATTAATAATCTTTTTTTCATGAAAATAAATTCGTTTTCAATACGAATATTTTCTTTTGCATTTGAGTAGGTAGGTAGTCAGGTGGGGTACCTAATTGTTAACAGGCTCTTTATTTCGATGAAATTGAACGTTCTTGTAGCCTGGATTCGCGTAATGAAATTACATTTACACAAACGTACCTATACATAATTATATTCACACTTATTATGTACATATGTGTATGTGTCTGTACAGTGGCGGTTTTACTGTAGGTGCATTTGTTCAGTGAACCCCCTTAAAAATTGAACTAGCTACACCATATAATTTTATCCTTTTAATATTTATTATATTATTGATGATTATCGTATAATATACATCTCTTTTACCATTTCATAGTTCATAGTTACAAAACACCAACCCGTAATCCATAGAAAATATTTAAGTTTTTGTTGTGTCGCTAACGACTTCACCTAACTTTTTTGGTTCAAGTTTTGATTCTGAACATATCACGAGAGCGATATTCCGTTTGATGTCCATGTGTTAGAGAGAGAGAGGTAGTCGGACGCGTGAAATGGAAGATAAAATACACTCAACATACAGCTTTTAGGTGCACTGCACGAGAAGCCGGAATCAGCCGGAATAATGTCGTGCTACGTCGGCACGGCTACCCGACATTCTGCCAGGGTTTTGCAACTTCGGTTAGCCTGCCAGCCTGCCACCTGGTGAAAATGTCCAGTACGAGTCATTTTTAAAGGCTCTGGAAGCTAGTGTTGGTAGGAACCGATAGTAAAAAAATTATGTTCAGAAGCATGTTCAGATTTCAGAGTTCAAAGTCCACTAATTTTAAATGACGCACAATTTATTGCACAATAGGTGTTAATTAAAATATTACGTAAATGATGGAGTCGTGTTCGGTAAAATATATTAAAGAAAATTCAAATAATTTTCAAAATCGTTTCGAAATAAAGAAAAGGGGTCCACCTCGCCCAAAACTACAGCTGATACAAGAGTGTACCTTAAAAAATAAAAAGTTCAAACGTGAGTTTAAAGTAGAACAGTATAAAAAACTTCGTGGTTGTGTGGGTGTAATAAATTAAACGCATTATTTTGCTTTCCGTGCCTGATTTTTGCCGGTAATCCTGTTGAGTGTGTTTGCTAATTCAAAACATTGACGAATGGATTTCCTGTATAAGTAAACGTAAGGTTTTTATTTATTGTGTTATTAAATGCCATAAGTATTTGTTTCTCCTAAAAATATTTAAAATCTTCGCCTGCGGTGCATTTACAACATCGTGAAATACGCTTCATGTTCTGATATTACCTACATGTTATTAACTTTGTGAACCCCCTTTGTATTCGACCACGAGCCGCCACTGTGTCTGTATATGTACATGTAGTGGTATTAGGTACTAACTGAGAAGCCAAATCGTGAATGAGAGAAATTCTATGGATTGAAACAGCGAAATTCCAACGATTCGAACAGGTGTGATGTGTACCTACATACAATTATATATAAGAGCAGAAGTGCAATGCAGGAATGTCGATATTTTTCAGTGGTAACGTATCTGCTTTGACAGGAAATTGCTTGCGGTTTGTAGAAATTTATTTTATGTTGAAACAGTCAAAATATTTCTATATAATATATAATTTTTGGGGTAATTGTGAACACGGCTTTATAAATATAATTTTCATTGGAATTCACATTTGAAAGCGAATTGTTCACTTTTGCCCCATTAAAAACCTTTATAAAGCCAGTACAAACAAGAAGATTGTTCACATTAACCCCTAAGTTTTCGACTGTGTTAATAAGTGAAGGGGTAATTGTAAACTTAAGTTCTTTTGCAAAAAAAAATCCGAATTTGCATATTTAACAACAGAAATTTACTTAAAACCAAACAAGGACCTAAATTAATAATATAGTCGCCTAAATTTAATTTTTATCTAAGATACATCGAGCTTCAAAAGTTAAACTTCCAAAATCGTTCACAATTACCCCACCTGACCCTACTTCTTACCTATAAAAATTTTTTCTTATGAAAATGCTTTTCACAAGAAATTTTTTCTTCAAAGATGTACTCATCGTTGTTTTAATACGAATATTTTGTATGGGTATCAATATTTTTTTTTTTTTAAGTTAATTTGTTCTGAATTGTATGAATATTTTATTAAATATGAATACTTTTTTCTGACAAATACTTTATCTCTTCTTAAAAGAAAATACTATATTTTAAGTGGAAATTTTTTTTAGAAGAAAATTTAATATTTGATTACCTTTTCTTCAAAGTATCCTTTTTCAAATGAATATTTTTGAATTGTGGATCTAAGTTATTGATTGATTGATTGATTTATAATTTGCTACGATTTGCAAGGCAATAATTAATTATGGGAATCATTCAAAATTAATCTACTATGTTATTTATGATCCTAGTGTCCCTTACATATATTAAAATGTGTCCTTTCATTAAAATAATAAGAATTATTTCTCGTGGATGTTGGTTCACACCTGAAACATCTTCATCAGTGTTCTCCTGTTTGCTAACGTTTCTATATTCCGGAAACGTATCCTGAATAAGACTGCACTTCGTCGATAACAACCACGGAAATATAGAAATTTAGATTCGTGTGCCGTGTAGCGAATCTTCCTGTAAAGGTTTAATATAAAACCTAAGATTCTCCTCCAGTTGCAATCACCGATTTCACGCCTCCTAACGATAAATAAGAAAACAACTTTTATTATCTCTGTTTTCGCCAGTAGGTACGTGATTCAACTCTAACAAATTCCTTCGACGTCGGAACGAGGGCAGCAAGCGGTGTGCCAGGACTAAAATTATTTAAAGATACAATGTAACCTATATTTTGACACAAATAAACTCTCTCTGTCTCTCTCTTTTTTATTCTAACTAAAAAAATATTGACTTGATGAGCTTAAGTTCCTTTAAAGTATGACAGAATTGTAGGAGTAAGGATTAAAGAACGAATTTTGCAATGGAAGGAATCTGCTAATTATTTCGTTTGTTGAAGTATAAAATTAGTAAACGTTATTCGGTGCAAACGTTTGGAATGGCTTATTGCATTAGTCGAGACAGGTGATATTTCTTTGGCGGATGCAACCGAGCTCCTAGTAGACCTCAATTACCAAATATCCGCGCAATATTTCATGCTACCTGGACTAAGGATTTAATCTGCGGGATCCCAACGAAATCTGCCATGTTTTATGCCGCATCTCCGTCGACTTCAATTTGTTCGCATTAAAAGGATTTTCGGGCAGGATTAAGTCATTACAAAGCCAGGTCGTCGCCGTTGCCGTCGGGCGGTCGGTCCTTCCTCCGAATCGAAATTTACATCTATAAAAGGCCACCTTACCCCTTACTGACGTCCTAACTAATTTTACACAGTAGAATATTCTACATTACAAACCTACATAATTACAAGCAAATTTTCATGAAAATCTCTTGTTTACTTATTAAAGGATATTAGAATCCTTTAAAAATTATCTAATGCAGAAAGGGAACGATTGAATGACCTAATATAACGATAATAACAAAAATACTGCAACCAATGAATCTTACAGCGATTGTGGTGCATTGTACATAGGCCAAGCAAGATGATTCATCAAAATGAGACTCAAGGAACATTTTTAATTTAATTTGTTCATTATCGAGTTAAAACTGACTGTCCCTTAAAGAACTACAGTAGTTTATTTTAAAGGTAGCAACAGGGTGACATTAATCAAGGTTTCATGTAGTTGTTTGACACGTAATCAGGACAATAATAAGAGACAAAATGGGGTAAAACTTTTTTTTTGCTAGCTACTATGGTAACTACTTGTTAAAAAAGGTTTGTTATTGCACTAATTTACTTTCTTACTCTAAAATTTCATTCCACAATCAAATTTCCATAAAAAATCTCTTATTTAATTTTTAAGAATGTTACAATTCTTTGACAATTATCTAATACAGAAAAGGAACGATTGAATGAACTAATAAACGATAATAACAAAAATACTGCAACCAATGAATCTTACAGAGATTGTGGTGCATTGTACATAGGCCAAGCAGGACGATTCATCAAAATGAGACTCAAAGAACATTTTTAATTTAATTTGTTCATAATCGAGTTAGAATTGACTGTCCCTTAAAGAACTACAGTAGTTTATTTTAAAGGTAGCAACAGGGTGACATTAATCAAGGTTTCATGTGGTTGTTGACACGTAATCAGGTCAATAATAAGAGACAAAATGGGCTAAAACTTTTTTTTGTTAGCTACTATGGTAACTACTTGTTATAGATAAGGTTTGTTATTGCACTAATTTACTTTCTTACTCTACAGATCATTCCACAATCAAATTTCCATAAAAAATCTCTTATTTAATTGTTTAAGAATGTTACAATTCTTTAATAATTATCTTATACAAAAAAGGAACGATTGAATGACCTAATATAACGATAATAACAAAAATACTGCAACCAATGAATCTTACAGAGATTGTGGTGCGTTGTACATAGGCCAAGCAAGACGATTCATCAAAATGAGACTTAAGAAACATTTTTAATTAATTTGTTCATTATCGAGTTAGAACTGACTGTCCCGGAAGGAACTACAATAGTTTATTTTAAAGGTAGCAACAGGGTGACATTAATCAAGGTTTCATGTGGTTGTTGACACGTAATCAGGCCAACAATAAGAGACAAAATAGGGTAAAACATTGCTCTTGCTAGCTACTATGATAACTACTTCTTATTCGGTTTGTTACTACGGTAATTCATTTTCTTAGTTGAAGACAAGTATATAGCAGTTTGTTATAGAGGAACTTCAATTTTCTGGCGCAGGACGGCAACTAGCTGTGCAGCTAAACGCAAACATTGCCTCGTTCTTAGTAATCATAACCTACTGCCGACAAAACTCAGTCAGAAAACTTTTCGAAGATAACTTGTAAAGGTTGAAAACTTTAAATAACTCGAGCATTTGCTCGGTTGCCTTGGAGCGAAAATATTCAAGACGGGAATGGCTTCGGGAACAGCTCCCTTCTTTCTCTTTCCACCCCCCCACTGCCAAAAGCAGCGCGGTAGAAAAACATTGCAAATCTCAAAAAGTAGATAAATTTCTTTAAGAACTTTCGAATCACCAAAAGCAAACTTTATGTAAGTTGGTACTTGCATTTATTTAGATATTAAAAAAATATTACCTTAATTTTATGACGTTACTTCGGGAACTCGAAACTGTGAACTGATGGTTGTCAGCAAAAAAATTAGAAGATTTGTGGATTAATTAAATAGAAAGGGTTAGAAATAAAGAATAATATTTTTCTTACACTATAAATTCTCCCTACTGCTATTATTAAAAGGACCTGTTGCACTTACAATTAGTCATAAATAGTGGACGTAAACTAGTTTACAGACCGTATTTTTTTTTATATTTAATTAAATGCATAATTACATAGGTACATCATACCTAGTCAGAGTAGCTAAGTGTTTCGCATTTCAAGTGCAAAACTATGTTATTAATCAGGCTGCCTTAAAATGTCTGCCACTTGTGTATGCTGAACTTGCAAACAAATTCAATTATACAAGCAAAACGCTCCTTCCGCCGCCACTTCCGCCATGCAATATTAACGCGAATCGTTGACTGACATACCTACTCGGTTGATTGCAGTTTTAGCAGCCCGAATAAGATCCAACTACAACTCTTTGTATTATTAAACGAATACACACACTAACTCCTTTTCAAACGATACCACTCAACCTCCAATTAACCAAGTTTTGAATTGATAAACCCTCAGTTCTCCATTAAGTCTCACACGATCTTTTATAACGTCTGAATAAAATTAAGAAGAAAAAAATTGAAACAAATTTCGGAGGAAAACCTTTCAGAAATTCTCAAAAATTTCAGGTGGTCCATGGGCAAAACTTTCTTCGATCGATCTTCCAGTTTCCCAATAATCTAAATATGGTACATATATAAAATGCTAATGTTCGTACGTAAAGACAGTGTTTTCTCTTTTTCTACCTACTCCAATCAACTTCCTGTTGGGGTGGTAAATACCCCTTGGTCTCCAGGTGGGAGTAAGGGAGTTTAGTCGCGGTGGGTGGAAGTGGGTGGTTGTAGGTGGCAAAAGGTGAAAAGAAATATTTCTGTCCTTTTTTAAGTCATAAGGACTTCCGGAAAGATCTCAAAATTTCTGAAATGATCTAAAAAATTCTAAAATGAGCGCAAACTGTTATTATCGACTTAGAATGTTCGAGAAAGTTCTAAAAATTTCTTGAATGATCTAGAAAGTTTCAAAAAGTGTACATCTACGTTTCAAAGTGATGTACATCTAAATATTCTAGAGTGTTCTGGTACTAGGAATTTCGATGTTCGATGATATATAAATCAACATTCAGTGACATTTTGTCAGTTAAATTGTGTTTGCAGTCGAGTGAAGATCAATTGGAAACAAGAGCGAACAGTGACCAAAAAAATTGAAGTGATTTTGACAAATGGAAAAGAACATACTATTTGAATGTTCTAGATTGTTCTAATACTAGAAATTTCGATGTCTGATGGTATATAAACCGAAATTCAGTGACTTTTCGTCAGTGTTATCATCGTAACAATCAAGAGATTAATTTAATGATTTGGCAATGTTCAAGGATGGTCCAGAATCTTGAAGATCATTCAAGAATATTTCAGAATGTTAAAAAAAGTTAGAGAATGTTTTAAATCATTATGGGAAGTTTTGGATAGTTCTAAATTCGCGAATATTCTAGAATGTTCCATCAAACGTGTAATATACTTTTACCCGAGTAACGCCGGCTATTACTGCTAGTAATAATTTAATAAAGAGCCTTTTAATGAGATACACACCTCATCTGTGTGGTTGCGTTTGAAAATTTTTAACTCAGCAACACGATATCCTACAAGTACAAATCAGGACTCGATCGAAACCTGAAGGATGTGAAAACCGTTCTGATATCGGGCAATGCGAACCTGAGCTACACACTTCCCCGTTCGCGGCACCAACCCTTCCGTTTAAATTTTCGTTTTTCAATGTTTATTAAGTCTACGATAACTTCTGACTGGGAGGTTTAATTCGCATGGGGGTGACATCAAAATTTTATAGATACACACCTAATTAAAAAGAGCCCATAAGTTTCGAAGTAATTGCTTCTGAACGAAAGTTTTGGCAGTGTGTTTTACTATACTAATTTAGACACGGTTCATAAACACTTAAGAAGGTATATGTGGCGAACTATAAAAGACAACCTAAAGATTCTTTCACCAGTGGTTGGCCCCTTTCCTTTTCATTCGGATAAAATTAATTTTGACAAATAAAGAAATCCAAAATATCTCAAAATTTTGATTTGTTTATAATTGCCAAAATTGATAACAGGTGGTCTATAGGATGCATACAAAGGAATGGCATAAATCTCTTTTCAATCGGACAATAATTAAATAAAAACCCTTTTAAGGAAAACGCACCTCATCTGAAAATTCATAGTTCAGCATCGCGACGTCCTAGAGGTACAAACTGGACTCGATCGAAGCCTAAAGGATGTGGAAATTTTTTGGAGGAAACTGTTCTGAAATCGGACAATCCGGACCTGAGTTACCCCGTTGGCGGTACCAACCCTGTCGTTCAAAATATCGTTTTACAATGTTTCTTAAGTCTATTATGATAATTCGGACTGGGAGGTCCAATTCGTATGGGGGTTATACCACAATTTTCTAGATACATCCCGATTTAAAAAGAGCCCAAAACTGTCAATCTACAACATACGTACCGTTTTAAAATAATCACTGCTGGCAGTTTTTGAAGGGTGTTATAATTGAGACACTGTTCATAGAAATGAAGGAACGTACATGTATACCTTTCCCGTCAGGATAGAGTGAATTTTGACGAAAAAAAAGTCAAAATTTTACCAATAATTTTGAATTGTGTATTTGCAATCACCTTAAGTGCAAAGGCACCATTTTGCTTTTATTGCCACTTTTTAAAGCGAAACATTCTGGTTTTTATTAAAATGTAGACAATTACTGATTGCACACAAAAATATGAATAAGGGGATCATCTAAGAGGTGTAAATATTAAATACGTACATAGGTAGATATTAAATGAAAATAAACTTACCATGTTGAAAGTAATCAAGAGTTTCAGTGGTGTCCGATACTTCACAATTATTAGGTACATACTTATTTATTTATACAAAGTTCGATTAATTATTTAGTAATGTTTAATTTATCTATTGCCACTATTGTCAGCCAAAGAGTTTATTAACGCAAAAGTAAGTACCTATTAAATTGTCTTTTTAAGTTTTATTTTCATCACTACACTCACTATTAACCACACAACGTTTATAACAATGGGTGTTAATTGGTTTGTTTGTATAAATTAATTTTTTAACGTTCACAATGTAAACAAATATCACTTTGTTGAAGAAATACAACAGAATTAATTACTTGAAGCACACCATAACATTGTTATTTCCCATTGTGGACAGTTCTATGATGTAAGGCTCATTTGGGGTTTATTTTCGTAACTTATATGGTTCACTTCTTCTATTATCAAATTAATCTGAAGTTGCAGCTTCTGGGGTTACCTCGATGCACGAGCACGACAGCGGTTATGTTTACGTTTGTACCATTTCAGGGACAAAAAAGGTCACATTTTAGTTTTATATTTGGTGTCTAATTATAAAATTAATTTTCACTTGGTGGCGATTTTGTAATAACTTATAGGTATAAGAAACATTGACAAATTAAAGTAAATCGATAGCCGGGGACGGTCGTGTCGCTTTCGGGTCCCCTCGGATGTCTTCGTGAAAAATGTCAAGCACTGCGACAATGTAGTTGCATAATTTAATTATACCGGCGGTTTTGTTAATAAAAATTCTTGTGCGTTTTTAGTAAATGCACTGCCAATTATATATAAACTAATTAATTGTTTTATTGTTAAATAAGTGCCACCCACACATGATGTCTCTGTCTGACTATCCCAATTTGGAATAGGTATAAAGAAGTTCGTCATGGAAATGTAAGTTTCTTCTCTTCTTTCTTTTCTTATTACGTTGTACCTTAAGATTAATTTTTGCGACACGTAAGTAAGTACACAACAACAAATTCACTTTTTCTTCTTTACGTAGCTAAAAATAAATAATTTAAAGTCAAGACCTTTGATATTTAAAAAGGCAGTGGTAAAAAAAACTACCTGCCTATGTATTAATAATGGTAATAATAACGATGTTGTCGTCTAGTTCAACTACGTACATATTAAGTAGATATGAGAAAAGAGAAAAAATTTGACTTTGTTTGTGCCCTCTCGTCGCTATTACAACGGGCCAATGTGAACAAAAAAGGCCGAGATTAAATCGCTTTTTTTAGTTCGTTATCAACACAACGACACTTCGAAATTGTACCTACAGATGTTCAGACTTTTATAATAAAGTAAAATAAAATAAAATATGTAGAATATAAATTTTTGTTAAATAATATTATTAATGTAGGTAGGTACTTATGAAATAAGAAAACTGTATACTGTATAAAATTTATGTAATTTTAGACTGTATCAATCAATTAATCAACGACTCTGGAGTCAAACTAAGTTTCATTTCAATTTTTTTACAAAATTTAAATTCTATTAATAAATAATGGCGAAAATCCATGATGCTTTTTGAATTTTCTTAATGTTTTTCAAGTCTATTGCTAATATCCACTGCATTCAATAAAAAAAAAAATTCTTTTCAGATATTTACCAATTTTTACAGTTTTAAAAGTAAGATAATTCAGCTTTTGAGCATTTATTTTGTACTATTATTTAGGTATGTGCTTTATTGAAACTTAAAAAATTATATAGACAAAAATTAAAAGAAAAATGACAACAAGCTAGTATAAATCTCTTCTACACCACCCCGTACAAGTCTCCAAAACTTTTGTTTCGATTTATTTTTTTCAATTTTTTAACAGGGTCAGACCACTTCCGTCTTCCTTAATCAGACTCATACATTCTTCTATTGTTCTTCTCTCCTCACACCCCCTTAAAACATGCCCCAAATGCTCATCTATGAATCCACACATTCTGCAGTTCCTCTCCTCCTCTTTCGTCCAATATTTGCTTCCTTTGCGTCCATTCCCTATTCTGAATATAGATAGCAATTATACTTATTTTCCACCACCCCCCAAATAAAGTGGCGTTAAATCATTCTGCCAGTTTTTTCATAGTAAATCATTTAATTCCAACGCATGTTCCGATTTTACAATTTTTTTAAATATTGTCCTCCAATTATTACCCCAGCTCTTTTTGTAACCATATCTCGCCTATTGCACCCTTTTCTTTCCCACTCATTTAGCTGCCCCTGATCTATGTTCAATTTTTTAAGTGCCTGTTCTCTTTCCTTCCCATATCTCCTAATATTTAGTATTTTTAGGGTTCCGCACCTCAAAAGGAAAAAGCGGAACCCTTATAGGATCACTTCGTTGTCCGTCCGTCTGTCAAGACCCTTTTTATCAGGAACGCGTTGAGGTATCAAGCTAAAATTTATACCAAATACTCAGGTCTATGGTCCCTTGGAGCTGTGAAAAAATAAAACTTCTAAGCCAACGCAATCAAAAGATACAGCCGTTTATGCCGCAAATTTCCGCAAATTTTCGAATCAAAACCTACAGGGTACTTCCCGTGAACTCAGAATCTTGAAATTTAGTACGAAGCAACGTCTTATAGCACAGATAAAGGAAAAATTGCGAAAACGATAAATTTTTAGTTACATCATATAATAAAAATATTTTTAATAATTTTAAAGTTACTACCCCTTTCCTCATGAACGCGTAGAGGTATTAAATTGAAATTCATATCAAATACTCAGGTCTATAATACCTTTAAGCTCCAACAAAATCAAACTTTTATGTCAACGCAATCAAAAGAAACAGCAATTTAAGCCGCATATTTTCAAACTCGCAACTACTCGCAAGGGAATCAAAACCTAAAGGGTACTTCCAGTCGATTTAGAATCTTGAAATTTGGCATGAAGCAATGTTTTATAGCACATATAAAGGAAAAATTGCGAAAACCTAAAATTTTTAGTTACATCACATAATAATATACAGGTTTGTACGGAACCCTCGGTGCGCGAGTTCGACTCACTTGGCCGGTATTTTTTTTCTCCAATACTCTTTTCTAGTGTCCCCTTCTTGCAAACTCCCTATCTTTTCTTCGTATTCTACTACTCTTTTTATTAAAGTTTTTTCTCATAATTTTCTCATATCTTGTTTTCCTTCAACTTATTATACTAGGTATCAGGCGTACTTTTATTCAAATGCAGCACCCACTTTATGAACTTTTTATATATTCCCTCTACTTGTTCATATTCTTTCCACCCCCAAATTTCAACCCCGTATAAAACTGTACTTGCTTTTATGGTTATGCTATTCCAGTCACCTTTAATTAATTTTTCACCTAGTCCCCAAATCCATCATAAAATAACATTCGCCTTTGCTGTTTGGCTGTTTATATAAAGTTATCATTATTTTTACCCCATAGTTTATCCCAAATGTCTTAATTTTTTTCGTTTTCAAATACTTTTTTACTATTTTCATCATTCTTTTAATTGTCTCAAAATTAATCGAACCTAATTATTATTTGTAAACGGAATTTAAATTTTGTAGAAATTAAAATCAAACCTAGTTTCACCCCAATGTTGTTGATTAATTGATACACCTTAGAATTATGATAGCATCCAATGTTAAATTTTGTGGAGACGTGTAAGAATTTGTGACAGACAAAGTTTAAGGTAAAAGTGCTTCGTAAATAATGTGTGTATGTAAGATAAACATGGGCATCGCATGAATTTAGAAAGAGACTTTGTTCAAGCTGTTTACCGATAAAAGTACTGAATCGAAAGAAACCGGTTAAGCAAATATCTTAAATCTTATTCTGCCGTGCGCATTCGATCCCAAAAAGTTTTTGCTTTTCTCCCAGAATGATAGGAAAACAAACAAAAAATAATAAAACCTGCAGCTTTACCTACATTTAATACAGAGCGGCCAAAAAGATTAAATCAGAACAATGAATAGCTAAATAAAATTCAATAGATACTATAACAAGTTTGATATTGAACAGGATACTTCATGAAAAGGTAAACAAATATTTGTTTTATATCTTTCGGTTGGAATGATATGAGTTTCCTGCAGGTTAGGTAAAGTAATATTCCATAATATTAAAAATTGAGAATTTCAATAACAGAAACACAATAATCTAATGCGTTCCCGATGCCACAGCAGTCTGTATCCAATCCTACGTGCATTAGCTACGTCGATCGTTCTCTTTGTTTTCAAATTTACATTTATATTGCGTTTCGAAGCCTGCCACTGCAAGCACTTATGGAAAAATGCCACCTTGTGGAAACCATGGCACAAACAAATGTTTTACGTTCTGGGTTTCGTCGGTATTGTTTTGATTGCTCGTACCACCTGAGGCAAAACAGAGCCACTGCCATATTTTCCATACACACAAACATCTACGTTGCACTCTGGAAGCAGCCTCGCTGATGCAACTGTTTGTTATTTGCTGTTTTTGTTGTTACTCTCATTGAAAAAAACTGTTCTATTCAAATTTTTATCGACGACGGCATCCGAAATAGTTTGGAAACGTTCCTGCTGCCGCGTATCTCTGATTTAAAACCAATTGCATATCGTAACAACGTTGCCAAACGTCTATAGAGCTTCCAGTTTTCAATTTATACACCAATTAGTGTAGTCTGGTCAGTTTAGGAAGGTGTACACCAAACACCTCTGTTACTTTACCGTCTTCAAAATTGATTGAGATGCTAAGCTGAAAACATTCACAGATGGCGTTTTCTGCACTGTTTGTGGTGATTTGGCAATCTCAATGCCAACGAGTAGCACCGTTTGCGTAGTTTGTTTCGATGAAGGGAAACCATGCCCCAGAAATTACTTATTAAGCTAATTAGGATGGTCTACGTTACTGGAAACTTTACCCTTTCCTATTTTAACCTTATTTCTATTCTGAAAACCCTTAAAACCCTTATTTTTTACTAACTGTTAATTTTTCGAATGTGGTAAGCTGAACGTTTCCACAGATGGCGTTCGCTGAACTGTCAGTGGTTATTTGGTAATCTCACTGTCAACGAGTAGCACCTTTTAGTTAGTTTGGTTGGATGAAGGGAAACTATGAACTTAGAAATTACTTATTAAGCTACTTAGGATGGTCTACGTTACTTGAAACTTTACTCTTTCCTATTTTAACCTTATTTCTATTCTAAAAAGCCCTAAAACCCTTATTTTTTACTAACTGTTAATTTTTCGAATGTGGTAAGCTGAACGTCTCCACAGATGGCATTTGCTGAGCTGTCAGTGGTTATTTGGTAATCTCACTGTCAACTAGTAGCACCTTTTGGTTAGTTTGGTTGGATGAAGGGAAACTATGAACTTAGAAATTACTTATTAAGCTACTTATGATGGTCTACGTTACTTGAAACTTTACCCTTTCCTATTTTAACCTTATTTCTATTCTAAAAAGCCCTAAAACCCTTATTTTTTACTAACTGTTAATTTTTCGAATGTGGTAAGCTGAACGTCTCCACAGATGGCGTTTGCTGAACTGTCAGTGGTTATTTGGTAATCTCACTGTCAACTAGTAGCAGTTTTTGGTTAGTTTGGTTAGATGAAGGGAAACTATGAACTTAGAAATAACTTATTAAGCTAATTAGGATGGTCTACGTTACTTGAAACTTTACCCTTTCCTATTTTAACCTTATTTCTATTCCGAAAACCCCTAAAACCCTTATTTTTTACTAACTGTTAATTTTTCGGATGTAGTAAGCTGAACTTCTCCACAGATGGCGTTTGCTGCACTGTCAGTGGTTATTTGGTAATCTCACTGTCAACTAGTAGCACCTTTTGGTTAGTTTGGTTGGATGAAGGGAAACTATGAACTTAGAAATTACTTATTAAGCTACTTAGGATGGTCTACGTTACTTGAAACTTTACCTCTTCCTATTTTAAACTTATTTCTATTCTAAAATGCCCTTAAACCCTTATTTTTTACTAACTGTTAATTTTTTGAATGTGGTAAGCTGAACGTCTCCACAGATGGCATTTGCTGAACTGCCAGTGGTTATTTGGTAATCTCACTGTCAACGAGTAGCACCTTTTGGTTAGTTTGGTTGGATGAAGGGAAACTATGAACTTAGAAATAACTTATTAAGCTAATTAGGATGGTCTACGTTACTTGAAACTTTACCCTTTCCTATTTTAACCTTATTTCTATTCCGAAAACCCCTAAAACCCTTATTTTTTACTAACTGTTAATTTTTCGGATGTAGTAAGCTGAACTTCTCCACAGATGGCGTTTGCTGCACTGTCAGTGGTTATTTGGTAATCTCACTGTCAACTAGTAGCACCTTTTGGTTAGTTTGGTTGGATGAAGGGAAACTATGAACTTAGAAATTACTTATTAAGCTACTTAGGATGGTCTACGTTACTTGAAACTTTACCTCTTCCTATTTTAAACTTATTTCTATTCTAAAATGCCCTAAAACCCTTATTTTTTACTAACTGTTAATTTTTCGAATGTGGTAAGCTGAACGTCTCCACAGATGGCGTTTGCTGAACTGTCAGTGGTTATTTGGTAATCTCACTGTCAACTAGTAGCACCTTTTGGTTAGTTTGGTTGGATGAAGGGAAACTATGAACTTAGAAATAACTTATTAAGCTAATTAGGATGGTCTACGTTACTTGAAACTTTACCCTTTCCTATTTTAACCTTATTTCTATTCCGAAAACCCCTAAAACCCTTATTTTTTACTAACTGTTAATTTTTCGGATGTAGTAAGCTGAACTTCTCCACAGATGGCGTTTGCTGCACTGTCAGTGGTTATTTGGTAATCTCACTGTCAACTAGTAGCACCTTTTGGTTAGTTTGGTTGGATGAAGGGAAACTATGAACTTAGAAATTACTTATTAAGCTACTTAGGATGGTCTACGTTACTTGAAACTTTACCCTTTCCTATTTTAACCTTATTTCTATTCTAAAAAGCCCTTAAACCCTTATTTTTTACTAACTGTTAATTTTTCGAATGTAGTAAGCTGAACGTCTCCACAGATGGCGTTTGCTGAACTGTCAGTGGTTATTTGGTAATCTCACTGTCAACTAGTAGCACCTTTTGGTTAGTTTGGTTGGATGAAGGGAAACTATGAACTTAGAAATTACTTATTAAGCTACTTAGGATGGTCTACGTTACTTGAAACTTTACCTCTTCCTATTTTAAACTTATTTCTATTCTAAAATGCCCTTAAACCCTTATTTTTTACTAACTGTTAATTTTTTGAATGTGGTAAGCTGAACGTCTCCACAGATGGCATTTGCTGAACTGCCAGTGGTTATTTGGTAATCTCACTGTCAACGAGTAGCACCTTTTGGTTAGTTTGGTTGGATGAAGGGAAACTATGAACTTAGAAATTACTTATTAAGCTACTTAGGATGGTCTACGTTACTTGAAACTTTACCTTTTCCTATTTTAACCTTATTTCTATTCTAAAAACCCCTAAAACCCTTATTTTTTACTAACTGTTAATTTTTCGAATGTGGTAAGCTGAACGTCTCCACAGATGGCGTTTGCTGAACTGACAGTGGTTATTTGGTAATCTCACTGTCAACTAGTAGCACCTTTTGGTTAGTTTGGTTGGATGAAGAGAAACTATGAACTTAGAAATAACTTATTAAGCTAATTAGGATGGTCTACGTTACTTAAAACTTTACCCTTTCCTATTTTAACCTTATTTCTATTCTAAAAAGCCCTTAAACCCTTATTTTTTACTAACTGTTAATTTTTCGAATGTAGTAAGCTGAACGTCTCCACAGATGGCGTTTGCTGCACTGTCAGTGGTTATTTAGTAATCTCACTGTCAACGAGTAGCACCTTTTGGTTAGTTTGGTTGGATGAAAGGAAATAATAACCCTAGAAATTACATATTAAGCTATTTGGGGTTGTCTCGATTGCTTTAATCTTTACCCCCTCTCCCTTTGTTTGCCTCACAAGCTTAAAAAAACAAAAAGAAGAGATGGTGTCGATGGAGTTTACATTTTTTTCTCGGTTTACTGTCCAGATGGGCAACACGAAGTACAAACTGTTTGTATACAAGTTTGATATCAGAATTCTTTTTAGTAGATTGATATGTTCCTGGTCATTTTAAATTGTCCCAAATGGACGACATCCCTTTAGTGCTCGTATGTAACCCGTTCTGAATACGTCCCGCCCGTGTACATAATAATAATGTGGTGTAATGTGATTGAAAAGGGAGGACGAAATCCATAATCCATAATATACTTAAGAGTGAATGGGCAGAAAAACTTTATGATAATATCGGCTAGTCCCTTTATCTCGGCGGCGGGCGTAGAAATATTCGATTTGAAAATTCCATTCGCTTTTGAGTGGCAACATGAGGGAAGGTTGGGCGTCAGCGTCGTTGTCTACGTCGTCTGCGAGATGTTTGGAACGATATAGGTCGACGAATTGGTATTCAAATGGCTCCTTTCAATTCCGACAAACGTGTCAAAGTATCAGTCCCCGCTATTTAAAGAGAGTACGTGTAGAGGGTCTAAATCTTCGGCGTATCGCATATATTTTCGCGTAGCATGACACGGGCAAAGGGTTGAAGCATATTACTACGTGGACCGGAAAAACAACGAAATTCGTTGGTACACAACTACGGCGAATATGTGAACGATGCCGTAGCAACAAATAACACGAGTCAAAACCCTTTTATAAAGCAGCGAATTATTCAATACGTTCAGAAATGGACGCAATAAATATACTGGCGCAAAGCCTTGGTCGCATCACCGACAAATGGTAGAGGACGAAACGTTTACATTATTTGGTGGCTTTTACAAATTTATTTTAACGGAATATAGGCAACCCACTATACATATAAAACATACGTAGGGTGGGTTGCCCCTATATAAGCTCATTTAAACACAATCTTCTTAACAATTAATTTATTTACCACATATCACCAATTTTGAACAAACTGTTACACGACGTTAATAAAAAATGTCATTATAGTTTTTCAAATTTAACCCTAATATCATTTTTTGTCCTATTCACTAAATCCACCATATGTACAAGGGTTTCGGGAGTGTCCACAGGAATCAAACGGAAATTTCTTACTACACCCGCAAGTATTGCTTTCATTTCCAACATGGCGAACTTTTGACCTTACAAAAAAAAATTTAAGGTATCTATTTCACTAATAGAACATAGATATCAAAAAATATATTTACCTATGCAATTTCGTGGTCCTGCACTGAAAGGGATATAAGCGTAAGGGTGTCGATATTTTGTAGCTTCTGGTAAAAACCTGTCGGGATCAAATTTGTGAGGATCAGGCCATAATTCTTCATTTAAATGAAGGTCCATAATGTGGACGTTGACTTCTGTATCTTTCGGTATATAATAGCCTGAAGCTGTAGTAACAGACTCTGTTAATCTTCTGCTTATGAATGGAACACTTGGATAGAGCCTCAGAGATTCCTTGATGAACATTTCCATGTACGATAGTCCTTGCAAGTCTTTGAATGTCAACTCGTTATTATTATTACCACAAACTTCCAAAACTTCTTCTCGAACTCTGTTCTGACAAAAACAAATAGAATTTATGTACTTACAATAAGAATTAGAAACTTTTAAAAGAAGTTGAGGAAACAAACCTGCACTTCTTGATGACATGCTAAAAGCATCAAAGAGAAGCAGAGTGATGTTGCAGTCGTGTCATGACCCTACATCATAATTAATTAATATTCTAATTATGGTTAATGGATAATATTCATTACTTCGAACATAAAAGTGTCAACCTCTTCACGAATACCATGCTCGTCTATGTCACCATTTTCGACCATCGTTTTGATGAGGAGGTCCAACATGGCTAGTCGTTGTTTACTACCATAACAATTTTCTTCTTCTGGTTGCTCCTCTTTAACCATATTATGGGATGAAAGCTCAAACTCTCTTAGTCGCTTTTTTATCACTCTCGTGGTAAAGTCGTGGAGTGCTTTGACAGCGTTCCGTTCCATCCTGTACAATCCTGTTAGGCAGTAGATTATTCGAGGAAAAAGCCATGGTCTTAAGAGCCTGGTCATGGCCACGGTGCCCATACTTAAAATGATTCTGGTTTTAGTTTTTGGGCCTATTATTTCTCATATTTTGTAAAATATTTGTAACAATTTAATTAATGTCGTACTTACTTGTGAATATTTTTCATGTACTCTTTTTCATCTTGACTGTCTGTGTTCATCTTGGTGCCCATTGCTGTCTCTGAATGTTATAAAATAGTTATATTTAGTATGATAAAGTTGAAAACTACCACAAGGACTTTTAATGACACGTTCTGAATAATCTCGTAACTACTGTATTCTATATAGTCGTAACAGTGCCTGCTAAAATGAATAATGAACACAGATTCGAAATATTTTAGTCCTAATCTTCCCAAACACATACAAATTTAAATTTTACTGGACGTTACACAGAACCGTTTTGTAAATTATATAACGAAAAGGACAGTTGATAGGTATGTAAAAGAAATATAATGACGTGCAATAAATTAGTGTTAAGGGACTATATTTATGAAAATAAGCCTGTTAAAAATAAAAAAATTAAAGTTACCTGCTATAGTCCTTAGTGTGCACTTGTAAACCAAAGGATTCACTTTGGTAAAAGGTTTCGAACATTCCAAATGTAATTGTTTGACTAACTCTTCAGTTTCTTTGACGAAAACGTTAGAAAACGATCTTAAAATGTTGAAATGAAAGGCTGGTGTTAATATTTTCCTTCGGGTTTGCCATTTTTGACCTAAGAAATACAAATAGTCCTAAATATATTTAAAAAATTGTTAAATTAAGTAAGGGCCAGTACATCGCCATCTGTAGATACTTTTGCAAGGTTTTCGTTTTACAAAATAATGCACAGATGTCGATATAATTTCTCTTGCTGAATATTAATAATTTTTAGTTATTGAAAATATTTTGGGGACATTTATAGTAGGTAGGTTTCAATAATAATTATTGCTGGCCAGTAGGTACATTTAGGAGGAGAAATAATTGTTTTCTTACCAGTGCTTGTTAAGAGACCTGTCTCTAACCAATTGTGGAGCATAAAATACGAAAATCCCTTCTCAATATTAACTGAACTAGATAAAACTATCTAAAACGTAATTTTTCGATTTAATAATAAAAATACGTAATGAATAATTACATACATACCTCAATGTCTTCTGGAGACACTAAATTAACTGCAGTTAAATGGAATGTAAAAATTTTGTAAATTGGGTAAAGTTCTTTTCCATATTTTCTCAGTTTTGTCCAAATGTTTTCTAAAAAAAAGATTATACTCTAGTTGGTGGCAAAATTAAATTAATTAAAATATAATACTATACCATATATTACAGAATTTGTGTAATTTAATTATAGTAACAATAAGAAGTGTTTAAGATTTTTCTTATCGTTTTTTGTTATCAAATTTATTTACTTTTTTTGCAAATATAAAAATTCGTTACGTTGGAGTTTATCTACTTAAACGTAATCTTACGTTACTAATTAAAAAATTCAGTAACTCAATTTGGCAAATGTTGTGGAATGCAATGACCATAAACCATAATATTATGTAAGAATATTAAAAATTACATAAATTGTGAATTGTGCTTCATTTATTAAGTATTTAACATGAATTTGTTAGGTCACCCTACTTTTCTCTTATATATTTAGGTAATTACCAGAAGTATCCAGAAGATCAAATAAATTTCCAAATACGTACAAATTATTAGGACCCGGTATTTTTCTTACAATTAATATCCTCCTAATTCTATCGTATACTATCAAAGCTACGTAGGAAAAACTGATAACAATTATCGAGTAAAGAAGTGCCTGATAAACAGAAATCATCACAAACATTTCACTTTTATTGACACTTTTGAACTCTACTTATAACAACGTATGTATAATACGTGTTGTCAACTGTAGAAACAAATAACTACAACAAATAATTTAATATAATATAGCGTTTAGCAACAACTTCAAAGATTATCGACAATCTGTATGCACCTGATAGTGTAATGTATTTTGTTCCTTATTTTTATTGTCCTGTTGTTATTAGAATTTTTCCAATATAATAAATAATTGATAAGTATGTACTCATTGTGATATTACCTTTTTATGAAGGTAAAGAGTTTAATTGCTAATTTATATTCTGTTTCGATATTATTGGCTATGAGGCAACACATACAAATAATTTTCTTTGTTTAACAGCGAAAGTGATTCAAAAACACAAGTACCTACTGTAACAAATCTATTCTAAATAAACCCTCTTATCAATTAAAAAAAAATAAAATATTTATAACCTACCTGCATTGTCCAAAAAAGTAAACAAATTCCCAAAAAAATAAAAAGGTTGTGGACCTGGTATTGAAATTACAGCAAAATAATTCTTTATTCTCCTGTGGAATCTTTTGTAAATGTATGTAAACCCAACAAGGACTGTCAACAGGTACAAGAAAAAATTCAACATGTTGTAGGTACTTATTTAATTATTTTCAAAGTAAAATTTTCAGTATGTAAATTTAATTCTCTTCACTTTTTCACGTATGGAAATGGAAATGTAAATGTAAACAGATGCATCTATGAAGTCATGACAACTATTATTTGCTAGTATATCATACATAGATAAACATATACATGATATGATTACATGGCTACTAGACAGGACCGTACTTAATAGAACCTTTCTTTACTTCACGTATTGGCTAATTATTAGAAAACCGTTACAAGTCATGCAATCATATCTTTATAGAAATCAATCCTACATATTTCCTAAAAATTAAAAATCTTACTGTAAAAATAGTAAATAATTACCTAGGTACAAAAGAAACAGTTTTTATATAGAATTTCATTTTTTAAAACATTTTTACATCACAGGATTTTATTTTTTTCTTATTAATAAAGATAAGACTAGCAGCAATACCCGGCGTTGCTCGGGTAAGAAAATATATTACACGTTTAATGGAACATTCTAGAATATTCGCGAATTTAGAACTATCCAGAACATCCCATAATGATTCAAAACATTCTCTAACTTTTTTTAACATTCTTCAATGATCTTCAAGATTCTGGAACATTCTTGAACATTGCCAAATCATTCTGAAATGTTATCTATAATAAAATTTTCTTTTACTTCTTAGAACATATTTGAACTCCCCGTAACATTCTAAAAAAACTCTGCTACATTCTCATCCCCACTCCGTGCTGTTTTCTGGGTGAGTAGTGACATCAGAAGACGCCTGGCGGGGATGACTAATCCATTGATAATAAATAATTGATTAGTTATCGACCACTGAGAGTTGAAGATTATCACAGTACTACGTAATATCGCTATTAAAAAATGGGGGTTGGTGATAGAGGGATGAAAATTAAGGGTTATATGTATGTATGTTTCGGAGGAGTATGGTAACTAACATTGTGACGAGAATTTTATATATTAGATTACCATTGCAATAATTCTTAGGAAGATATTTTTATGCTATAATTATATCTATGCCCTACTGGACAGGACCGTACTTACAAGAACTTTCCTTTACTTCACGTAATTGGTTTAAGATTTTATTTATGGATACTAATTATTAGAAAACCATAACGAGTTACGCAACCCTATTATTATTCACCAAAATTTTATTAAAAATTATAAATTTTCTAAAAGTTGCAAAACTTACTGTAAGTACAGCAGACAGTAGACAGTACAAAAAATACAACTTTTATATAGAATTGAACATTTTCTTGTTTCCTTATTATAGTGTAGACTCTGTAAATATTTTGTCTTAGTCCATCCCTGTCTGAGGTTCAATTTATAGTGCAAAATTAATTTTTAGATAAAGTTATTATTGCAATTGATTCAGGGTCAGAAATATTATGCATGAAAACATTTCATTTTGTCTAATTAAACGGCAAAATTACTATGTTTAATTATGGCTTTTTAAAATAAAATTCATCAATGTTAATTTTTGTATTTACGCACTAGCCACTAGCTTTGAATATAGGTATTTATGTTTTCTCTTTTTTGATGTGTTAAGAACACTTGTATCTAAGGTACAAGTGCTAATTATTTCGTCATTAGTTCATTTTGATGTCGTACATATCTTTTTATTTTTCTAGTCTTAATGTTTCAAAAAGTAATTCATTATATTACTCTTTTGGTAATGGGCTGAGTTTATCCTGATGGCTCCACCTTTCGTCCTGTTTATCAAGTTGATGACAGGTCTTATGGTCTCAGGTGTGTCTAAAGGCATCAGAGAAAGTTTTCTTAATATTTCTAACATAGCAAACGTTTGACCTGTGACGGAAAAATTACAATTTGCTTCTCATTTCTATTTCTTTGACAGTGCTTAATTATAATTGAAATAGTTATAAATCATTTTCTAGCACCATAAGCATAAAATGCAGCAAACAAGCTCAATTTCATAATTTACACCAGACGACAAATATTAACGAATTAAAGATAATTTTAATTAGAATAGCAGATGTCAAAGTCTATCTCATTTATTCAATTTTAATTTAATTATTGGGTCAAATCATTTTAGTTATTGAAATAATATGAATTTTGTAGAGTTCCTTTTAATAAAAGGATAATAAACAAACGTTACTTCCTTGTACCTGTCAGTTTAAACAAAATTTTCTGCAGGAGTTATTGAGGTATTACGTACTTACTTACTAATGCAATTTTTTGGTCAAGCACTGAAAGGAACATAAGCAAACGGTTTTCTACTTAACATTCTCTGGTAAAAATCTGTCAGGATCAAAATGGTCAGATATTGGCGTCACGATGAAGAAGGACTTCTGTACCCTTCGGTATATAATTCCCAGAAGTGGCTGTAAATCCTTGACACAATTTTCTAGAAATAATTGATACACTGGGATACAATCTTAGGGATTCCTTTATTACCATTTCAAGATATGGAAGTTGTTGCATTTGATGAAACGTTGCCTTATTGTCGAAGTCACCACGAGTATCTTTTAACTCTTAAATAAGAAATTTTATTAATAAATAAAATCACATTGTGGAAATTATTATTTTTTTTATCTGTAACAAGCAACATTATGATGTGACACATTGACACACATGTGGTATCATGACCTTAAGAACAAAAAAATTTAATTTAGTCCTGGGCCAAATATTTAGTAGGTATCCTTGTATTTTTAATACTAAAGATATTATATATGTTGGGGTAGCTTTTCTTTTTTTGAAAGTTCTAAGAAATTGTGTTCGAATTTTAATTCAAAAGGAAAGGAGAAATGACTTGTGAAATTGAATGAAATACGGATAGAGTATCTGGAAATCGAACGTTTCCTGGAAGACCTCGGAATATAAGGACGAAGGAGAGCATTAAAAACAATATCAAAAGAATAAGAATTAGCTTTCTGGAGCTTTTTGGTAATCTGTAATAAAGCAGATGATCGTACAATAAAAAAATAAACAAATTTCCATGACTTTATAAAAATTCTCTGAAATTGTTTGAAAATTAATCTCATTTCCGGCAGCTTAATCAAGTGGCGGTTTTTGAATTTATAATAAAATGTTATAGGCAGCAAAAATTGTTTAGGCCAAAAAAAACCAGAAGGGAGATTTTAGGAATATTTAGAGCACCCCTGTATGTTATTCGTAAACAATTAAATATTTGAACACTGGCATGATGCATTAAAATAAAAATATGCTAGGAAATGTTTTAATATTAGTAGATACCAATATAAAACCAAAAAATATTCCAACATATATGTACATAGTTGTTAGGGCTCGTATTTACGTAGATAATAATCAAACCTCGAACATGAAAGTGTCAATTTCTTCTTGAATCCCATTTTCGTCTATTTCACCCTCTTTCATTTTCTTGATCAGCACAACAAAACATTGCCACCCTCTTATTCTGCACCTTTATTGTTCGTTGTTACTGTTCTCAGTTCATAACGTAATTCTGTTTATAAAATATTTTGAAAATTTATGGAACGTTTTGAGTTCATTTCTTTCTTTTATAGTGTTTAATGTGAGGGCATATATTGGATTTGGATGAAGAAATGGGTGGCACGATCTGTGTGTACCTATTCTAAAAGAAAATGTATAATCTACATATTTTTATTGTATCCTCAGTCTGATCAGTGGCGGCTCGTGGTCGAATACGAAGGGGGTTCACAAAGTTAATAACATGTAGGTAATATCAGAACATGAAGCGTATTGCACGATGTTGTAAATGCGCCGCAGGCGAAGATTTTTAATATTTTTAGGAGAAACAAATACTTATGGCATTTAATAACACAATAAATAAAAACCTTACGTTTACTTATACAGGAAATCCATTCGTCTATGTTTTGAATTAGCAAACACACTCAACACTTTCATTAGGATTACCGACAAAAATCAGGCACGGAAAGCAAAATAATGCGTTTAATTTATTACACCCACACAACCACGAAGTTTTTTATACTGTTCTACTTTAAACACACGTTTGAACTTTTTATTTTTTAAGGTACACTCTTGTGTCAGCTGTAGTTTTGGGTGAGGTGGACCCCTTTTCTTTATTTCGAAACGATTTTGAAAATTATTTGAATTTTCTTTAATATATTTTACCGAACACGACTCCATCATTTACGTAATATTTTAATTAACACCTATTGTGCAATAAATTGTGCGTCATTTAAAATTAGTGGACTTTGAACTCTGAAATCTGAACATGCTTCTGAACATAATTTTTTTACTATCGGTCCCTACCAACACTAGCTTCCAGAGCCTTTAAAAATGACTCGTACTGGACATTTTCACCAGGTGGCAGGCTAACCGAAGTTGCAAAACCCTGGCAGAATGTCGGGTAGCCGTGCCGACATAGCACGACATTATTCCGGCTGATTCCGGCTTCTCGTGCAGTGCACCTAAACGCTGTATGTTCAGGGTATTTTATCTTCCATTTCACGCGTCCGACTACCTCTCTCTCTCTAACACATGGACATCAAACGGAGTATCGCTCTCGTGATATGTTCAGAATCAAAACTTGAACCAAAAAAGTTAGGTGAAGTCGTCAGCGACACAACAAACATTTAAATATTTTCTATGGGTTACGGGTTGGTGTTTTGTAACTATGAACTATGAAATGGTAAAAGAGATGTATATTATACGATAATCATCAATAATATAATAAATATTAAAAGGATAAAATTATATGGTGTAACTAGTTCAATTTTTAAGGGGGTTCACTGAACAAATGCACCTACAGTAAAACCGCCACTGAGTGTGATGCATGTTAAAAATAGAAATACTTTGAGATAGGTTATTTTTTATTTTTTATTTTAATGCCCATGGCAGTTTCTGAAATTTGACGAAATAAAATTTTCTTCGTTCCCCAGGGGTGTAGGTAAAAACTAATTTTATTCAAAATATTGTATTAACCAGATTCATACCAGCAACTGACTCGAGGGTAGTTTCTAAAATTAATGGGACTATATTCGTGTCTGCTTCATGACATTCCTGTTCCAATTTCAGTCTCTTTCAAAAAATATCAGCAAATTCGGTGAGAATATTGAATTAGAAGTGGGTGTTAGAATTTTTCGCCTATTTTGCCATTTAGTACCTACCTCAAAATTAAAAATAAAGCACTTCGATTCGTAATTATGATTAATGCCAATTACGAAGAGGCTCGTAAACGGTTGGCCCTTTTTCAATGTTCACTGTACTGGACAGGACAATCTAAAAATTTTAAACGAAAATAGCAAAGATAAAGCGACATGATTAATGAACTCCTTCACCCCTATGTCCGCGGCAGTTAATAAGCATACGCAATTTATGTGGAAGGCCTACAAACGGTAAATTGGGTAATACTCTTTAGCACATCTCCTGAAAAATAGCCAAAGTTCATCTGAAAAATTATTCGCAATTAATTGACTTAAAGGATGTGACCATATTAGAATTAAAATTATGAAGAACACTTTAGAAGTGATTGAAAGTCTTACCTGGTGGTCGCATTAAATCAAAGAGATTTCCTGAGTTCTTCTTTGGTCAACACATTTGCCATTTTTGCTGCCTATAACATTCTATTGAGAATTCAAAAAACAGCCACTTGAGTATCTTCTAAATTAGGCTGCCCAAAATTGGATTGTATTCAAATTTGGGTACTTTCATCAATTACGTGATACACTTTTCCTTCAATTTAGCCCTCTCGCTACGCTACTCCTTAGTGATATTTAGTAAAATGTGGTGAATTCTTTACCACCCCTCTTGACGTGAGACTTTCCTTATAATAAGTTGTTAATTATCTAAATTAGAACAAGAAATTATTTGTAATAATTCTTTGAACAATTGAAAGGTTTATGTCAGGCTCTCAATTAAACCAACCCCCTCCCTTTAAATGAGTTTTATTTAAACAAACTTTTGATACTTAAAAACATTATTAAGTACACAGGGTTTTCCAAGTTGATGGGCTATTAGAAGTATATAAATTATTAGGAGGAATTAAATTCTGAAACTGGGGCTCATTTGGTTATTGTTTATGCCGCTTCTTTTAAAAATATTTTCAAGTTCGATTTACATCCGGTTATACCGGAAGTCGATACCAACTTTGTTATTTTAAATGGAATGGTATATTTTTTACGCTGAATTCGAATAAAACGTGTAATTCTAAGGTAAGTTTGATAACCAACTTGTACACCTATGACGATCAGTTTCTGAGTTAATTTAATTTATAGAAAAAAAATCGCTACCGCAACCCAAATTATAAAAAATCATAACTTCCACAAAATACGACTTAGAGTGTTGAAAGTTTTACTAGTAATAGCTGAATATTAGTGGTAACGCCTTAACAAAATTGAATTAAATAATTTTTACAGGGCGTTCAAAATAAAATTCGAAAGTTTAAGAACATCAAACATGAATAATTTCGTTTTTTCAGATGGCACCTACCATATTTTATTTTTTCAAAGATTCCTTTTTTTATCCTCTTTCGATCTATATGGATACTTCCTATTTTATTTAAAAATTTTGGAGAAATTTTAAATTATTACTTAAAATAGGAAGTATCCATATAGATCGAAAGAGGATAAAAAAACGAATCGATTGAAAAAATAAAAAATAGTAGGTGCCATTTGAAAAAACGAGGTAATTCGTGTTTGAAGTTTTTCAATTTTAGAATTTTATTTTGAACGCCCTGTATAAATTATTTAATTCAATTTTGTCAAGGCGTTAGCACTAATATTCAGCTATTACTAGTAAAAATTTCAACACTCTTAGTAGTTTTTTGTGGAAGTTATGATTTTTTATAATTTGGGTTGCGGTAGCGATTTTTTTTCTATAAATTAAATTAACTAAGAAACCGATCGTCATAGGTGTACAAGTTGGTTATCAAACTTACCTTAGAATTACACGTTTTATTCGAATTCAGTGTAAAAAATATACCATTCTATTTAAAATAACAAAGTTGGTATCGACTTCCGGTATAACCGGATGTAAATCGAACTTGAAAATATTTTTAAAAGAAGCGGCATAAACAATAACCAAATGAGCCCTAGTTTCAGAATTGAATTCCTTCTTCTAATTCATATACTTCTAATAGCCCATCAACTTGAAAAACCCTGTATGTCCACGTTTAAGTTGCATAAGATCGAGTGTGAGTTCCTACCTAAGTAATACCGCGTTCGTTGTGAAAACGGGTTCTTAATCTTCTTTTCTGAAAGGGTTGTTTTCGTGTCGGAGAAATAGACGTTGAAATTGCTTGTTCAAACTCGTCCAGAAACACATGCATCAATCTTGTAAATGAACAACCCTGGGGCAAAGTAATTTCTAAACTATTCCACTAACTTCCGTTGCTCTGTCTCTTAATTACAGCTTTGATATTTTGGAACAGCCACTTGCCTTTAAACTGCCAAGATTGACTTGCAATAACTTTCTAGGTACTCTTACACTATCCAAACTCTATTTGAATTTCTACTATTTCAACCAAGCGCCCACCTACTTAATTTTCAAGGTTCTAAACTTAAAAAGAACTTTTGTTGTAGTACCTACATGCCTGGCCAAATTTAATTAAAATTTTGAACATGGTAATGTCGTGACATCCCCCATTACGAGGGTAATAAAGATTAAAATTAATTTCCAACTCTATCTATCATAAAGACGACACAAAGAAATAAATAGGTATCAAAGGATTATATTGAGCACTTACTACTAAGTAAAGTTTGAAAAAGAAATTTAAAAGCGGATTTAATATGTTACTGCCTCTGAAAGCTGTTTCAGGACAATTAATAGCAAACTTTAGAAAGAGAACAAAGATTAATAAAACGGCGCTGTCAGTCCTGATGGTCTTGGGCAGGTCTTTAACACCGAATAAGCAAATAACTCTTACTTTTTTGTTTGTCTTTGGTAAAATACTTAATTAGAATTCCTTCAGGACTTCCTGGAAAAATGTTTTAAACCGAAACGTGTTTTATTACCAACAGAAATGCTAGATAAAAGCTATTCTAATTTTAGAACCAAAAGAATTGCTCAAAATAAGTTCATTTAATTTTAAAATTAATTTTCAATTAATACAATTGGTATTAAAAATTTTTGAATGAAATGGGCTCTATCTAAAAAGTGTAACAGTTACGCCAGTTATCTTAGAAACTAGTTCTGTCTGGTAGTTTATATGTTTAACGTAATTTCAATCACCTACAGTCTGGATCAATTAAAATGGTAGCTGTGGTAATAAAACTTTCAAAATATTTGTGTTTATTTTGTTGAATGATTGATTAAGTACTTGCACTAATAAATAGGACGATCTAAAACCAGTTTTGTTTGTTAAAAATAATAATATATACCTGGGCGTAAACTTGCTGACAATTTTATAGCCCAGACCAATGCATTAAATTACTCAAACTATAATTTTGTTGGAATTTCAAACTAGATTATCTACTATTTTTATTCTTTATGAATGAAATGGACACTGCTGTAACTCAATAATTCTAAATATAAATGAATTGGTCTCTGACGTTTTTATAGCCCAAGCTACAACTTTAAATATCTCCAACTATAGAATTATTAGTATTTCAAACCGATTACCTACTATTTTCTTTTTTTATAAATAAAATAGGCACTGTTGCACTAATGTAGTTTAAATTTGACTAAATTTGACTCTGACAGTTTAACAGCCCAAGGTACAACTTTAAGTAACTCAAACTATACTTTTGTTAGAATTTCAAAATAGATTATCCACTACCTTTGTTCTTTATGAATAAAATAGACACTGTTGTAACTCATTTTTTTTAAATTTGACTAAATTGAACTCTGACAGTTTTATAGTCCAAGTTACAACTTTAAATGTCTCCAACTATAGAATAATTGGTATTTCAAACCGACTATCTACTATTTTCTGTTTTTATATATAAAATAGGCACTGCTGCCCTTATTCATTCTAAATATCTTAATTTGACTAAATTTGACTCTGACAGTTTTACAGCCCAAGGTACAACTTTAAATGACCCAAACTATACTTTTGTTAGAATTTCAAATTAGATTATCTACTGTCTTTATTCTTTATTAATACAATAGATACTGCTGTAACTCAATTATTCTAAATATAAATAAATTGGACTCTGACAGTTTTATAGCCCAAGCTACAACTTTAAATGACCCAAATTAAACTTTTGTTAGAATTTCAAACAAGATTATCTACTATCTTTGTTCTTTATAAATAAAATAGACACTGTTGTAACTCATTTTTTCTAAATTTGACTAAATTGGACTCTGACAGTTTTATAGCCCAAGCTACAACTTTATATTACCCAAACTATACATTTGTCAGAATTTCAAATTAGATTATCTACTATTTTTATTTTTTATGAATGAAATAGACACTGCTGTAACTCAATAATTCTAAATATAAATTAATTGGTCTCTGACGTTTTTATAGCCCAAGCTACAACTTTGAATGTCTCCAACTATAGAATTATTAGTATTTCAAACCGATTACCTACTATTTTCTTTTTTTATAAATAAAATAGGCACTGTTGCACTAATGTAGTTTAAATTTGACTAAATTTGACTCTGACAGTTTTACAGCTAAAGGTACAACTTTAAATGACCCAAACTATACTTTTGTTAGAATTTCAAACTAGATTATCCACTATCTTTGTTCTTTATAAATAAAATAGACACTGTTGTAACTCATTTTTTCTAAATTTGACTAAATTGGACTCTGACAGTTTTATAGCCCAAGCTACAACTTTATATTACCCAAACTATACATTTGTCAGAATTTCAAACTAGATTATCTACTATTTTTATTCTTTATGAATGAAATAGACACTGCTGTAACTCAATAATTCTAAATATAAATGAATTGGTCTCTGACAGTTTTTATAGCCCAAGCCATAACTTTAAATGACCCAAACTATACATTAGTTAGAATCACAAAATAGATAATCTACTATCTTTATTCTTTATGAATACAATAGATACTACTGTAACTCATTTATTCTAAATATAAATAAATTGGTCTCTGACAGTTTTATAGCCCAAGTTACAACTATAAATGTCTCAAACTATAGAATTATTGGTATTTCAAACCGATTACCTACTATTTTCTTTTTTTATAAATAAAATAGGCACTGTTGCACTAATTAGTTTAAATTTGACTAAATTGGACTCTGACAGTTTTACAGCTAAAGGTACAACTTTAAATGACCCAAACTATACTTTTGTTAGAATTTTAAACCAGATAATCTACTATCTGTATTATTTATGAATGAATTAGACACTGCTGTAACTCATTTATTCTAAATATTAAATAAATTGGTCTCTGACATTTTTATAGCCCAAGCTACAACTTTAAATGTCTCCAACTATAGAATTATTGGTATTTCAAACCGGTTATCTACTATTTTCTTTTTTTATAAATAAAATAGGCACTGTTGCACTTATTTAGTCTAAATTTGACTAAATTTGACTCTGACAGTTTTACAGCCCAAGGTACAACTTTAAGTAACTCAAACTATACTTTTGTTAGAATTTCAAACTAGATTATCCACTATCTTTGTTCTTTATGAATAAAATAGACACTGTTGTAACTCATTTTTTCTAAATTTGACTAAATTGGACTCTGACAGTTTTATAGCCCAAGCCATAACTTTAAATGACTCAAACTATAGTTTTGTTGTAGTTGCACTTATTTCTTATAAATTTGTATAATTTTCTATTTCTGACCTCTCGTTATTGATACACGTGCACATGTATATTTAGGAATTGTCATCATCATCCCCTTTTATTATAGTGGTGTAACTTGAAAGGGAAACCTGAACCGGTTCACACTGGGGACTCATGAATTTGCAAATAAATTAATAACGACTATTAGCAATACCTACTGGGAAATTTAGGTTACATTGGTTGTAACGGTCATAGTCGCTAGACTCATACATAATTTGCCCTTCATGGTATTCGTATCTATTTGTGTCTTCTGTTTATCGTTGATGTACATTGAACCCTTTGTACCAGTCGATGACTAATTGAATTTATCGTTTACCTCGTCCTGTCTGTCTATCACCATCATGAGACTCAACTGAACTCAGCATCCAAATTAACGAGACACAGATGAGACTTTTCTGAGATTTAATTCGACAAATTTATTATGTATTTAGTGAGTGGATTCACCTCTAAGTCGGAGGTGGAGCTGCTACATCAGCATCAGCATCAGCATGGACCCAGGTGTTTGAACACGGTTAGCGTTCTGTGAGAAACTGACATTAATATAAACCGAACAGTTCGGGTCGTAAATTAAACTTCGAATTGCCGAATCCCATCCCTGTGTGAACACTCGCTACATTGAAGAAATTTACTCTTGCACACTAAGTCCAATAAATTATTACAAGTTTCGACTTTAAACTACTTCCAATATTGATCTTTGTGGAAATTGGAGCGTTCCGTTCGCCAGATACCTACACCCGAATTATTTCCCGTGTGCATCGTCTAAACGACTAATTGTAAACGTATAATTTTATCACATTTTTATTGCTTTCGCTACAGTAAAATCGTTAGATTGTATTTATAAGTGTAATGGTGCTGCATCATTTGCAGCGAATATTTGATTTTTAACCGATTTAACTGTCGTAATTTCTGACAATTGTGTCGTTGTCCTCACAGTCAAAGGTCACTTTTCATGTGGTTCCTACGTTACTGTTAGGAATCCTGGAAGGACAGGACATCACCCACCACCCGTGCTTAAGGTGTCCTCTGGCCGATCACCCATCCAAGTACTAACCAGATAGAACGTTGCTTAACTTCGGTAATCGTTCGATCGCCATTCAAGCCAATGATCTATTTACGTAGTTCCACGCTCTTTACTACACTTTTTTTTTAATTTACGGTAAAGTTTTTCGCTTTTTTGCTAACTATTTTATTTTAATAATTGAATAATAATTACTCACGTTAATAAATTAATATGACTTAAGTAGGTAACTATCTTTTGATTTATTAAATTGGTACATGAAAATAAAAAATTGGTCGAAAAATGTGTTTATTATACAAAGTTTTACAAACAAATATTAACAATGATAGAATATGAAAAAATCTTGACTATACAGCACATAGTACATAAGCTTGCATCCTAATATAGGTACATATTATTTTTTTGTTAGTAAACTTCTCTTGAACAAACTAGAAACTATGTAGTGAAAAAGCCGTTTGTTTCTTGTGTATCATTTTGTTTATAATACAATTGTTGTTATTTTGTAGGTATTTCAAAGATCTTCTTATTAGTATTTAGAAAATATTCAATACAATAAAGGCACATTGAATTCATATAATATTAATTATTGAAATTCAAGTCAAAAACAAATAATTACAATTATAATTGCAACAAATACAACTTTAAATTTTTTTAAATTGCACTTACTAGGTATATGCAGGCATATAAAATTTTATGAAAACTTTTTTTAAAGAAATTACAGAATTGTTTACTATTTTTCTTTCAAAATAGGGACTTAGGTACAAATAAATTACAAAAGTTCATTTTACAATAATTAGGCATCTTTAGGTTTAGTTATCATTATTTTTAAGTACCTATTGTTCATCTAGAATGCACCAAAAAATTATATAATCTTATAAATAGTTCTAGCCATCTACATTTATCGATATTGTAGGTAGGTACATGCAACAATTTGCAACAAATATTAAAACTTACACTTTAGTAATATTGTTACATTATATTTTAAACCTTTTATAGGGAATCTAATAGGCAACAGCGAGTTAAAATCGACAATTTCCGTAATGCGATTAAGTTCTTATCTACGAATAAGTACAATAGGAATTTCCACAGATCCGTACAACACTGTTAGCTACGTATACAAATGAAAAAAAAAAAATTTCTCTGATGCTGATAGCTACTTTGAATATAATATAACTAACGAAATTTATGATCACTAATTAAAACATTATTGGTCTGTGAAAATTCCTAGTTCAACTATCAGACATCGTAAAAATAATATTATCTATTGTTTAATAGCCTAATATAATAATTTTATACGACTTAGCTAATAGCTATCATTTAATATCACATGCTAGATAACAATTATTGTCATAATAAAAATTATTAGGTGACGTTGTTCTATCTAATGCAGGTCGGGGTCGTAGCCCAAATTTTTCCGTTGTAAAAATAGATGTATCTCTTGGAATGTTGGCCGATCCGAGTCGTTTCGGTTCCAGCATTCGCACATTAGATCGTAGATTTCCTTCGATGACCCGCGCGGGGGCGGAAGTAAATTCTGTACAAAAATATTGATAACAATAACAACAACATTATTCATTCAAGGATAGAGATATTACTATTGACATAAGCATAGTTCTAGACCGGCAATGTGCTTCTGTTTCCGCATAATGAGACGGAGTATAGTGTCAGAGAGAGGAAACGAGTGGTTAGACAATTTCTTATTGGCTCGCGTGTTGTGACGTAGCCCAGCGCACGAAAGTCATTGGCGCCAGTGAAAGTATAGGAGGGGCTACAGGTGTGCTACCGTCTTCTTTTTTTGATAGATACTGATTCTCGCGCATTCGACATCGTCGGTCTAGATAGATGCTTATGTCGATGGAAAAAATTTAGAAACACTTGATTATGTTGTCTATTTAATGTATTTTAGAATTATGTTTTTATATAAAATATTATAAATATTTATATAAAGTAACAATGGGTACCTAATAAAAATATATTTATCGTTTTGAAATACGAAAATTATGCTTTTGAGTTCAATATCGAACATATTGTTCGTTACCCGGATCCTGGAGGCATCAATTTAGCCATTCTAATCAAAGGGAAAATTAATTATACGTGTACAGGTTCGTTAGTATTATACAAACACCTTCCCGTCATATTGAACAGGAACTATGTATGTAGCAGGTGCTTCGGATATTCTACTATAGGCGTGTGTATGTGTTTGTATGGATGCAGTAATAAATCATCTCGTTGACCTGAAACTTTAGGGAACGACGTGGCGTGGCGGTTCACCGCAACTGTTGCCTAAATTATCCACAATAAAGAATTCCGAAAGATTTTTCCGCCGAGAAAAGTTCCCGTTCGTACGTTTTTCTTATTATAAAGACGACTGAGTTTGAAAGGCGATTATTCATCTAATTTAGAGAAAAAGGGACCGGCATGAATTATTGTGGTCATGTCAAATTTAAAGGATATTTTTTATTTAAACGATCGGTGAACAGGCAGAATTTTTTATGGGCACAAAGCCAAAAAATGAAATTCGCAACAAATTCAACAAATGATTAACTACAGACCAAATTTAAAAATCACAAAGGTTGTTTGGTGGTGACTTTGGTCTTGACTGTGACTACTTCGAATTTAGGCACTGCAGGGGTGGCATTTTTAATGATTGTCTTTGAAAACCTCTCAGGATCTGTTATTTTATTGAGGATTGTATTATTTATTTATGTAAAAAAATTGAGACATCCTATATGAGGGTTTTAAAGCTACACAAATACTTTTTTGGGTTACTGGGAGTACAACAACAAGAACAAATTCAAGCCCAAATAAACAATTTGATTTTCATGAAAACTTAATTTTGTTGCTGAAATATTTCACGAAGGGTAGTAACGACTTGGGAATTGATTTAAGGAGATGAGGGAGACACCTCTGATTCCCGGACCTTAATAATAAAGGATTTGTTGTTTTTCACTTACGTATTTTCCGTTGTCTCGGTAATAACAGGTGGCAATCTCAATAATCCTTTCGTCGCTGAATTCTTCGAACGGCTGCTCTCGCGCGAATGTCAGAATTTCCCAGAGGGTTACAGCGAAAGACCAGACGTCGCTCTTTGTCGTAAACTTACCCTTAAAGAAACAAAGACATCGATAATGCAAGGAAATTTAAAACAAAGCTGATTCGTAAAATTGGTTTTTTGTTTTTTCTTTTATTCAATGTCATCCTAAGATGAGAGAACAAACTTTTTTAATAAAACTTACAATATATGTTTAAAGGTTAAAACAGCATTTGATACCAGAATAATCTTACTTGCGATGATCCACAGAAGAAAGGAATTAGTTGAAGTAAGTTTTTCGCAAAGTGAAAAGTTGTTCATTAACGGTAGGATTAACAGTTGTGCAAAAGTCCTTTACAGACCTTTGTACATACATACAAGGATAGAGAACGGTGCTAAGACGCCACGTACTTATAGTATCACATGTCCTGTGGAAGTTCCTTAAGCTACCCAAACAACGTTTCTTCGATTACTTACAAATACAATTACATTGCCGTTTGCACTTACAAGTTTTCTTTCTTAACTAAATTTAACACTTTTACTTGAATCAGTCGTTGGAGGAAAGGAAAGTTCAGCGTCTGTGGAAATTTAAAGCTCAAAGTCTTACCAACTGCACACTGATAGGAACGTAGAGACAAAATCTATTTTGAAAAATTTGTAGTTAATTTTTGTAACCTACCTACCTTTGAAAATTAGAATTTGTTCTTTAGGTACTTACAAAATTTTTGAAAACTTTTTTAGAAGAATCTTAGTCTTAAGGAAGATGTTTCTATATATGATTTATCATTTTTAGTCAATTGTGGCAAAATTCGTCGATATTTTTGTCCCGCATCATTGGCCTGAGCGCCTTGACGCTATTTCATGAGAAACCATTAAGTTATCAGTGTTTGTTCGTTCCTGGATTAATTTTTCCATTGAAAATAAAAAAAAAGAGGAGTTTTGCTGTCAATACGTACCAGAATTATGCTTTCCCATGCCATCCATCGTATGGGCAAAGGTATAGAGTCGAAAAAACAGCAGTAATCACCGATGTATAAGTGTCGGCTGCTCCCCATGTCGGACACTTTAATTGAGTATCGTTTCCCAACGAGGCAGTTTCTGAAACGAGGGTAGGTATAGAAAGAGAGGGAGTTTGTAATTAAGTTGAAGGCTTGAAATTTACTGCCGAACTGTTTACGCTTAATCGAATTAAATCTACTTCCGGCAATAAAGAACGGCTATTTTTCAATAAAGCGGTGGAAATAATTATTTGCAAACGGGTATATTACTGCCAATTAAAACGAAAGCGATTGCAATAAAAAAAATCCCTGTCCCATCCAAAGTGTTTTGTAATAACGTGATATATTGCCACGTTTCTGTCTGCTGCTTGAGAGGAAAACCGTGTTACAAAATTATTTACAGATCAATATTTGAATTCGTCTTTATTTGGGGTGTCAGAGTACAAAATGGAATATTGATATTCCCCTGTAGGTAATATTATTTTACTATTTTTCTTTTTATCACAATTTTTGAATATTTGACGATGTAGGTGTATAAAAATTAGAGAATCCTCTTAACCCTCACCCCTTAAATATTTAAAAAATAATTTTCAAATACGTACATACATATTTACTCTAATAGAAATTTGATTGATACACTACTTAATTTTGCGTTCCTTAATACTACTCGAAGCAGACGTGTGCATTTGCCTCACATAATTTATCACGAATTACTGCACTAAATATAAATATTTTGACAACTATCTGCTTTTAATACTTAGTGAAATAAAGTTCTTTTTGTACGAAAACGAAACAAATATTTTATAATTCTTTGAAAATGAATGCTCTTTCGCCTTTCAGACTTTTCGTCTTCTCCCTTTCATATTTATTCAGCAATTTTTTTGTGTTGTTTCAAATCGTATCGCAGGTATGTAATCGTCTTATTCTTTTTATTTACTTTTTTTCCTACTATAAACACATCTGCAAATTGTCTAGTTCGGTGCTTTTATATCGGTTTTATCTCTCAGAGGGAAAAAGAGAGAGATTTATAGTGGAGCTTTCTAAAACACAGCCCCTGGTAAAGTCCTAGAAAAAGAGGCTTATCGGATTTCAAAAAGGGTACTCTTACCTTGCCGCCAGGTCTTTGTGAACAACGCCCATGGATTCCAAATACTTCATGCCAGAAGCTATTTGGGTTGCCATGTAGATCAGGCAACCATAGCTGGGACAAAAAATTAAAAAAAGAATTATTTTTAGAAAGCACTTAAAATTGAAAAAATCTAGCAAATAATTAATTTATTTTATTATTTGTTTTTCAGGTGCCATTCTTACTTGATTATTGGTAAGTGTTTTTAATTATTTATGACCTTTGCAACTCTTATGAAACCCAGAAAGGAAATAGAATCAGTGCGGTTATGTCGCCATCTGTAGATGACTACACAAAGTATTTTTTAGCATTGTAAAAGTATTTAATAGCAAAAAAATAGAAAACTGTCCACAGATGGTGATATACGGCAACTTACTAGCTTTAAACAATCTTACTCGCATGGAACGTCTTCAGCTTATGAAAATATCGGCATGAAACGTGTCATCGGTCGTTCTATAATCTTTTTAGGAACTATGAAATTTCTGGTTATATAATAACCGTGAAAAACTTGAATATTTACTCTAGAAAATTATTTTCGAAAGAAGTGTATGTTGCTTACCTCAATTTATTCGCGTTGCATGATACCGGAGTTGCAGTTTCAGCTACGTGATCCTGTAGGAACTGACACAGGTCCCCCAAGTCCCCATACTCCCTCACGTAATAGATTGGTTCAATTTGAAGGGACACACCGAGCAATTGAGCGATATTCGGATCTTTGAGCCGCGACAATTTTCGTATTTCCGTTAAAAATGTAGTTCGCCAACCACTGGCCTTCAAGCAGTTCACTACCACTAACCGACAATCACCCGGAACCGCGTTTTCGTCACACGTCAGCTCGCACAAATGTATCTCCTCATCTTGAGACAATCCCAGTTTGTCGATTATCCGGAGCTGTTCCCACGGGATCGTCGCCACCGGTTCCCCGTCGTCTTCTTCCGGCGATTCCGTGTCTTCCAGATGTTGACCGGGATGATGATTCTGCTTGCTCAACCGTCGCAGGAGGTAATGGGGATTCATTTGATAATTTCCAGTGGATGATATCTGCGTCATTGTCTCAGAGGAATAGAGTCGGTCGGATTCCGGATCGAAATCGTACTTTTCTGGGGGTGGGGGCACTGACGGGGGTCTGGGTAAGATTTCGAGGAGGAGAGGAGGGTCTCGTGCACATGCCAACAGGGGTTTGGCCAGAGTCGAGTCGGAAAAATAATTATTCTTACTAACAACGTCCGGAATGTCTGAAAGAAGCCAAAAATCAGACAAGATAATTTCAATGGTGTTCTATGCGTTATTGATAAATATTTGTACTTTTTTGACTAAATACGTAGATGTAGAAGATATTGTTGGAGATAACTTACGTGCATATTGGACCATGGAATCCCTTTGTTGTGTAGAGAGTATGCTGGAGTTGGAAGCTTCAAAGACATCGCTCGTGCTGTAGTCGTCTACGGCTGTCTGAAATTATTTCGCCCTTTACCGTTTGAAATTCGCCATTATTCAAAGAATTCACTTACTTTCCTTTCAGTCTTGAATCGGGTCTCCCCCTGGGACGGCGGGGGCGTTTGCAGCGCTAATTTCTTAAGACTTTTGTTCCGATAAATAATAAAAACAATAGCCGCAGTAAGGACCATTATAATGACAACGAGGAAACCAATAACGAAGCCGAGATAATGGCTCGAATCTTTGCTCGTTTCGGTTTTTTTACTCGTCTTCTCCACGTCGCGGACGATGTTTCGGATATTCGTTGTTTCGATTTGGTCTTTTTGCAGAGGGTACTCCTGCTCCGATTCCTTTGTTTCCACGTCTTTTTCTACGTCGGTGAAATTTCCTGATACGGGAACTATAATTTCATTTAGAAGAAAAATAAAAAGAAAATTAAACAGCCTGTCCGTCTTCCAATCTAATCTGTAACGGCTTGTAAAGCAAACTCTATTAACAAGTAAATCATACACAACGAGAACGATTCCTGAAGTAATTTAATTATAAAATAAAAATTTACCATCAACACCGATTTTGAATTTTACGATTTTTTAAATTGGTCGAAATACAAACAAGATACAATTTGCTGAAAAAATTCTAAAAGACACAAATTGCCAAGTTTTGATGTATTTATCGATTGGATACGTCACCTGATGTAAAGGAGACTTCGCTCATAAGAATCCACCTGGCTGCAAAGTAAAGTTGTACTTTGAGGAATCTCCCAATGCGATGGTGCAGCTTAATAGTGACATTCCTGGCATGTTCGAGTATCACGTCTGGCATATACGAGAAATGCACCGGCTCGCCCCCGAAGACGTTCCCTCTGACACTAAAGAAGGCCTTTGCATGCGAGAATATCTGGAACATACATCCACACACTACTAATACTGTTATGTATGTATGTATATCGAAAAGGAAGACTATGACGTAATATACTGAGTACATAGTAACCAGAAGCTCACACAGGGGTGAAGGGGTAAAAAAATTCACCAGGAAAGAAGATTCAATATATTTGGTCATTAAATTTGGGTAGAACTTTAAAAGTCCTTTTATATTGGAGTTGAGTATGCGCCCCTGGTTAGAGTGGTAGATATCGGTGGTGGTGGTGGTGGTGTAAAGGTTGTGTTAAAGATTAAACGGAAGTGGGAAAGTCACCCTACCTACCTGCACTTCTTTGGAGAAAAAGTTGTTGACGTGGAAATGGATGGCAGAAAAGTTACGGACCTTATCGAACTCGAAAAGCATCTCCAACGGATGTCCTGCCCACGGGGACGTATCGTTACGCCATCCGACCCATTCATAACCTGATATATCAACAAACTGAATGTATACCTACCCACTTTTATACGTACATAAATATATATCTATAGTAAGTACCCGGTTTTATAAATGTTCAGATAAAACTTCGGTCGGTTGATGCTATTTGTTAAATTGTGTCCCGCGAAACATGAAAGGCAATCCGTTTTTGCTTTATAGCTACGTAGATGGATAAGAAGTGAAATTTTCAAATTTATCGGCCCTGTTATCTTCACACAAAATCTATATTTCGGGCCGGCTAGGCTCTTTATGATTACAAAATCAAAATTAACCCAATTAATTTTATCTCGTTCCCTTTTGACGTTACGGGTATAATAAATTGGGTATTACATGAATAAAACATTTGTATTTACCACAAAATATATACGTAATAAAATTTGTCTTGGTCCAAAGACAATAAATTAATCCGAAAGACTGTATATAGTTCTTAAGTAAATTATATCTAGTAATAACTGTAGACAGATGACAGCACGAATTTTGAATAAGAAGAGGTTACAGACCCAAGTACCTACCTAGATACTAGTAGTTTAATTTTTTTTACGACAGAAAAGTTGAGGTCAAGTTACTTTTGTTGAAAGTAAATGAACTGTTTTCTTTACCCATTCCTAGTCCAGATGTGTCCTCTTTAAAATTGTCCGGTCCTATTTGTCCGTCGACGAGCTGTCCAAGTCCGTTACGTAAAAACCCATTTTCTTGCATGCCGTCGTACATCTTGTCGGTAAAATTGAGGTCATCCCGAAGGGCTCCTTGCGGTCCAGAATAACTCAGGAGGCCGTCTGCAACACGTCACCATGTCAGCGCACCTGTTCCAGAATGTTGACGTTAATTATCCCTTTAAATTTTAACGTTTTTCGGTTAAGGACTTAAAATTTTTTTTAAAATACGAGCACATCTTCAGGATGATAATGTTCTGTAAATTCTGCCAAAAATTTCAATAGCGGGAACAACTATTTCTGGTGATATTGATATTTTAGCATGAAATTGGTGGTTTTTACCTTCAGATTTGCATCCAACCACTTCAACCCTCATGCAGACTGTCCGGACATGGTCACTGTAGGGCACAAATCTAATTTTTGACGCAATAATTGGAGGATCCAGTGTTTGGTCCACAATTGTGGAAGTGTCGGTGTTTCCTGACAATCTCTGTAATCATTAAACTTTTTAAATTAACATTAAAGAGTAAATGTCTGTTGTGTGCGGAGTTGGTCCCTGAACGTTACAAAGTCACAGAAGTGGAGTGAATCAAGGTCGGGCATTACAGGATAACATTGTTGCCGGCAAGGCAAGGATATAGTGGCGTTTCCTATTTCCGGTCCGTTAAAATCCCGTGACAACGTTACCTTTGCAACGAAAATAACTCACTGTCAGTGAAAATAACGGTGAGTTATTTAGTGTCGGACGCGGGCATTTGCATGCAGGATCATCCTGTATCCCATAAACATGTCTCAGAAGGCCTATCGTAATTCAGGATGTTTAATAGCTAAACTGATGCTTCTATATGCCGACGTGGAGGGCAATGGCAATATCAATCGAAACCCCCAAAGACTGCGGACTGGATAAGTACAAAACTGATCGATGGACAATAAATTTCTTTTAAGAACGTAAAAACGAGGGAGGGTCGAAAAGGATTCAGGCTTTCAGGCGGTAACTGAGGATATAGGGCGCGGAGGGTGGAGTTAAATAAGAGCTTGACAACTAAAATGCTCACTTCGTTCGTGTTGTCTTCCCCTGCTACAATTTCATGTCCTGAGCAATCCAATAAAGGCACGAGTTTTGGAGTTAAAAGTGTGCTCAACAGTAAAATGATGAATATTGAAAGGTTATGTACGTTTTTGTCTAATAGTCTGTAATATTCGAGTTTATACGAAGTGCTGAAACATAAATGTACTATCCCGAGGCAATATAACGGGTTTACTTATCGGGAAAAAGTAGCAGAATCGACGTGAAATCGGGAACGTCTCGAGCGTTTTGTGCAGGAAACTGATCCAAAGAAGTGGTGCGGCAGAGTGAAGCCAGCTGGCTTGCTCATTATGTTAATGGCAGGAAAAAGGACCGTACAAAGGCAGTTGCAGCACAGGGAGAGGATGCTGTAGTGCTGTAATGATCTGCGCTAAAAATTTTCTCATTTGCAGTAAACGAACGAAACTATTGGACGAACAGCTTGAAAAACGAACAGGTCACATTTAGATTAGTGGTGATTTGTCTGTTTTTCCTCTCGGCTAAACGACGGTTCGATGGGGAAATAAAAACAAATTAAATTCCGAACGACTTTTCCCTTTTTTTTCTTATTCTTAGTTTTATAGCTGACACAAAGGGTCACCTTGAAGATATTACTGTTTATAAGAATATATATCAATATATTTTAACTTTTGGCACCAAAAATAAATAGGTAAATTGTCAAATTACGTCTTTCCGTGACGCGTTGAATTTAAGAAGTTTTCACAACATAAAGCACTCAAATATGATTTACAACATTGTTGTTTGTTCGTTCGTTTGCTTTAGAGAAAGGTCGTTATGGAAATTTCAGTTGCGAAGTAGGTTAACCTTTGATTTGAATACCTTTCAAAGCACCCTAGCGTGACTCTCGCATATCAGTGGAGTAACTTCGTTAATAACGTGAAACGTATTTCGTCTGAATTTTGGTCACTAATCCACTTCATTTCGAAGCACCTAGAGGCTTTAAATTAACAAAAAAAAGTATTACAAAATAAAGACACCTTCAAGGCTTATAACACGAAAAAAAAATGAGTTTATTTGTACTTTATAATTATAAATTGGGTACAAAATATATAATCCGTTGAGTCCCCCCGCGTAGAAGAAGTGAAACTTCGTGATATGGAAATGAAAATGGGAAGGGGTAGAAATTGATTTTTAGTGAAGTCATATTGTTTCTTTAAGACAAACTTTATTAACATTGCTTACAATTCACAATTGATCGTATCTTTTAATTATCATTTCAGCAAATTTCATTACGCTCACACTGTTTACTTCGCTGCACAGCAAGAATACCACGTGCATGTGCTGATCTACCGACTCACTCTCTTTCTTTCTCCTACTTTCTACCTTTGTGTATCCTTCTTTCTCTCCCCCTCTTGCGTTGAAATATTGGACGCTACTCGTTGCTAACGCTCGCACTGGCCCGTAACAGGTATACTACTGGCATACGTTTGAATGTCATGCATTTACTCTCGCTCTGTGCCACGCATTATTCTCGCTCTGTCTCTTTCGCGTTAAATGTTTAACGCAACCTTGTTGGAAGTCGCATTAGAAGTTTCACTACTACGCACATGCGTTTGAATGCCACGCATTCACTCTCGCTCTGTGCCACGCATTATTCTCGCTCTGTCTCGCGTTAAATGTTTAACGCAACCTTGTTGGAAGTCGCATAAGGAGTTTCACTACTACGCACATGCGTTTGAATGCCACGCATTCACTCTCGCTCTGTGCCACGCATTATTCTCGCTCTGTCTCTTTCGCGTTAAATGTTTAACGCAACCCTTTGTTGGAAGTCGCATTAGGAGTTTCACTTCTTAACGGCAGGATGGGGTTTAAATGCCAACGGCATTAAAAACTCTCGCTCTGGTTAGTATTATTCCGGGGCACCCTTAATCTTTCGCTTTAAAGACGGTTTTTTGTTGGAAGTCGCATTAGAAGTTTCACTTCAAAAAGATGTGGAACTGTGCAGGGGATCGGCTTTGATGTCGATCGAACAGTAAGCGACGTTAAGCAACGTTTGATCTGGTTAGTAGTTGGATGGGTGACCGGGCAACAACTTAAATGCTTTAGAGGACGCGCTAAGCACAGGTGTATTCTTCTTGGATGCCTAACAAACAAGAACACAACATGGGAGACACCCAACCCCATAAAAACTGGCGTAAAAATGTCTAAAAGACTGTTGGGACAACAAGAACCACAGAAGCAACCCTAAACTTCCCCTAAGAGTGAAGGGGAAGACAGGGTCTTTCGACAGTTCGCCCTTCCAAAGTGATATGACAATTTCACTTTCCAGAGGAAACACTTCTTTGTGATTCAGGGTTGACCTGCAGACTTTCTAAGTGAGTAATGCCTTTATGAATAATTTTTGGGAAAAAATTTCAATGTTTGTTTAGGATATTGGCTAGCCCACTCGCCTTTGCTGTTTATTTCATTCGAATTTTCCTGAATATTACTTACTCAAAGTTCGCTAGAGTTACAATAGGAATTAGGAGAGGTCTCCGCCTAAACTTTACCATCAGAAGCGACATATTGAAAGGTTAGTGACTGTACCACCGCAACGTCGACGTCCCCTGACGCGTCCCGTCCGTTACAACGTGGCGTCGACGGCGGGACGTCGCGGTGTAGCCGTTGCGACGCCGATTGACGTCGTCTATTCACCATCTAGATTATGCATGAACTCAAATTGAGCTCTCAAGTTCCGTTCGCGTCCAAAAGCGTAAATTAAAAGGAAGTATTATCTATCTGCATTGTAAGATTAAAAAAACAAAAAGGGTTAGAACGACGAGGGTCTGGACAGCTAAAACTTTTAATTTTGACGCTAATCCTGATGTTGCATCATTCTTACACAATTTGTGGACTCAAGCATAATGAATTTGAAAAGGGAAGTCTTTTGAAAAATTAAACATCCACGAAGCCTGTAGTTCTTGCTTTTATAACCCAAAAATAATATCTATCCGTACCCTCCCTTATTACTGACTGTTATTCACTTCTGACAGGCCTGATGGCATGTTGCAGGCGAGCAATAAACGAGCTGAAGGCGAGTCACCAGTGAGTACCTACAATGTGGCGCAGGGTCGGACTGGGAAGAAGCCCTTCTATAAGCGATTTTTTCAAATTAGCAAGATGTTATCGGCATGACCACAGGATCAACCATTTTTCCAATTTTTCTGTTTCATTTCTCTCTAAGCATCAATGAACTATTTTACATGTAGGTCGTAAACCTCGCAAGCACTACCCTGACTATATAACAAGTCCGACCGTGATGATGTGGCGCTAATAATATGTTCAAACATACCTAAACTGAATTAGTATTACGTGCAATACATGATTATGTAAATGTGCATTGAGGTACCTACGTATATGTTTGAGTTGTTGGACAAGAGACCGCAATTCTCTTAAAATATCCCTTTCAACTAAAGTCTGGTTGGTAGTGGTAGAATAAACCGCAGGAAATATCAACAGTTAAATATTTAAATAGAATTTGCGTTGGCAAGAATTTCGAGCACCTAATGAGATATGGAGCAATTACTTCAGTAGTGAGCTTCGGCTCTACCAACCACTAAAACCAAAAGACAAAGCCACCAGAAATATTCCACGCGAAACCTACAATTGCGGCCTCTAAATTTCTGGGTTTATCTTTTGCGAGAACGTAACCAAGCTTGGAATATTATTAGCAACTGAGATACGTACGTAATTCAGCCTGAATTTCCTAATAATTTTCCTGGATGTAATTAATTTACTTTACAAACAATTTACATGTAAATTCAGACGATATTCAGTTGATACCTACTTTTTTGTTGTTTGTGATTTTGTTATTAAAAATTGATAGATAAATAAATTCTTTAATTAATAATTATAGATAATTAGAATTTAAAGTAAAAATAGCAGCATAGCAATTAATTGGATATCAGCAATAAATATTCATTGGGCTGAATAAGTTAATGACTTTTGGAGTAGGTACGAGAATGTTTATAAATACAATCCGGAAATACATAATTTGCTTTATTATTTATTATTGTTCCTTTCTGATATCTAATTAATATTGTATGAAAAGAAAGAAATTAATGAGATTGTCCTGAATACAAATAAATTTTAAATAATCTCTTATACACTGTGACCTAACAATCGAAACGGTTGGAGCAGAGAGATGCCTGAATTTTATTGGACAGGCCTCTGTGTAGTAAGGGCAGACACTTGCACATTTTGTATTCTATCCACTGACCTCTTTCCCTTTCCTGTTTTTCCACCTGACCCACTTCGAAAACCCGCTCCTCCAGTACTCCAGCATATATTCTTCTGCATATTCTTGTCCTTGGCCGTTACCGTATCGTCCTTGAGTCCTGGCGCCCCTAATAACATGCAACTCTTCCAAATTTATCTCCAAGAACTCCTTGGCGTCCCTCGAAACCATCTGCCGAGGGCACCACGCTCCACCGTGCTTGTTCGTGCGTAATCTACGAAAGAATTAAAACTTCCGGGTGGCTTTAATATTTTCGGGTTGGTTGGTTGGGTTGTTCGCGTTACGATAACCGGCCGGGGTGGGGTTAGCGACCAGTGGTTGGATTTGACGATTTTAAACAAAATGAAATGTAAGGGAAACGAACTTGGCTGAATTTCGTAATTTAATTTCCGGCAGAACTTTTCAATTTAGTTAGCGCCAAGATGTAGCAGAAGTTAGGGAGATTTACTTGAGCAACTACAATTTGAATAAGATAGTGATTGCCGAGACGGAACGACAAGAACGTACCCTGATTAATAATATCGTTTAATAAGCCCGGCACAAATCGACCGAATATTCAACAGGAAATATTATTTTCTACAAAAAACCACCCTCGCCCTTACCCATTAGATATAGTAAAAATAACTGTTGGATTAAAATTTAAGATTTTTCCCTTAAATCGGTTTTTTGTGGTGGATATCGTAACTAGGTTAGTAATTTAATAGATGTAGTCATAGAGAGAGGTAATTAAAAGCTACTAACCTTCCGTAATGGGGTCCAACACTTGCGGAATCGTAAGTGGAGCTGGCCAAGATATTGGAGTCCTTAATATGTCCCGATTCCATACCCAGAGGGTAGGCGCAGTATGCTGCAACAAATTGACCCGGGTAAATAGTGCAATATTTCACCCGATACCAACGTAAAGTGCCCGGTGTATGCTTTAAATGTGCAAACTGTTACACGAACGTTGTTAGGGACTTCATTGATAAATATCCCACCGTCCGACCAATAATAGGTGAGTACCGCGAGTACCTATAATATAACGTACATACATATATGCGGCGGTATCCATTTTATCTTCGCAATTGCACCCCGGCAATATTATAAATCCATAGAATGTAAATGCAAGTGACATTATGCTTGGCGTGAGCAACGACCGTAGCTACATTTTCGGCGACAAATAACACCCTGACATATTCATGATACGAAACGCTTACAGAATAAGTATCTAATACGTTTACGTATGTATTATGCCCGCGCTTTTATGTGGCACAAAGGCAATCAAAATATTGCGAGTTATTGGCTTTTGAGAACTTCCGAACCCCCCTCCCCTCGCATGAGCCGATAATGCTAGGGATAAGTTGTGTGGAACATTATTCTCGGATGAGGGTCTATTAACCGTCCTACTTATGTTGCTTTGTGTCACGTTAAAGCGCGAGTACGGTACCAACGTTTACGTAAGTATACGCGATTACTTTCAAACAATTTCGATCTTCTTATTATCTCGTAGATGAATGTTTTCTGTCTAAAATGGGACATCGATTGTGCCGGTGCTGAAAATGTGACATAATAGAAAGTTTGCTTTTTTCTTCCTCTGACAGTCTAATCTCGAAAAGAACAGCTGAGTCGGTAATTCCAAGAAAATCGTTAAATTTAATTAAGAGTGAACAAGCGGAAATACAAACTTTCATGCCGTAGACTGGAAGATTATCCGAGAATTATGGGATTAAGTTAAATCCAAAGAAACCGGAATATAACGACAGGCAATCACTTTATTCGTCGGCCTAGTTGAATGCCAAACTGTCGTCGCCTCTTAGCACTCAAAAGATGCAATCCGTTGAAGGAATTCGTCAACAGAGGCACATAATAATCAATCAAAGTAATAGCGGTTGACAGGATGAATAAAAAATGGTCCTAAATGGTATTCAAATTAAATTAAATTCTCCAAATACTTCGTCTAATTGTGTAAGGACAAAACTAGCACACAACTAACCCATTCGAGTGTTGAACACTTTCTAGAGGTAGTTCAGTATCTCACGACAAAAATATTGATAGTTATTGTTATAATTACAACAAGTAAATTAATCATTTAATTCCTGGACTTATAAATCTTTTGAAGAAAGTTTAACAACCCTCAAAAACTTTAATTGGGATTTTTAGTGACCTCCTCTCCTTTCATGAGATTTTGAACGACCCCCTCCTTAAACGGGATTTTAAAAAACCACGCTCTCTTTAAATAAGATTTTCAATATCCGTTTACTGTTTAAATGAGATTGTTAATGGACTCCTTTTCTTTAACTGAGATTTAAAGGATCCCTCTGTGTGAATGAGGTCCTCCTCACTTTATATGAGACCTTAAATGGCACTTCTCTTTAAGTGAGGTTTTTAATGATCTCTCTCCCTTTACGTGAGATTTATAATGATTACCACTCTTTAAATAATAATTCCTCTCATTAAATGAGATTTTCCTCTCTTTAATTGAGATTTTACTCTCTTTAATTGAGATTTTAAGGCTCCTTCTCTTTAAATGAGATTTTCAATATTCTTCCCCTATTTAAATGAGATTTTCAATAGCCTCTATTTCTTCAAATGAAAAATTAAATGATCTTCTCCTTAAATGAGATTTTTAAGACTCCATCTCTTTAAATGAGATTTTAAACGACCAACATCTCTTTAAATGATATATTTTCAATATTCTTCTCCTATTTAAATGAGATTTTCAACACCCTCCATTTCTTTAAATGAGAAATTAAATTATCTTCTCTTTAAATGAGATTTTTAAGAGTCCATCTCTTTAAATGAGATTTTCAATATTCTTCCCCTATTTAAATGAGATTTTCAATAGCCTCTATTTCTTCAAATGAAAAATTAAATGATCTTCTCCTTAAATGAGATTTTTAAGACTCCATCTCTTTAAATGAGATTTTAAACGACCAACATCTCTTTAAATGATATATTTTCAATATTCTTCTCCTATTTAAATGAGATTTTCAACACCCTCCATTTCTTTAAATGAGAAATTAAATTATCTTCTCTTTAAATGAGATTTTTAAGAGTCCATCTCTTTAAATGAGATTTTCAATATTCTTCCTCTATTTAAATGAGATTTTCAATAGCCTCCATCTTTTTAAATGAGAAATTAAATGATCTTCTCTTTAAATGAGATTTTTAAGAGTCCATCTCTTTAAATGAGATTTTAAACGACCACCATCTCTTTAAATGAGATTTTCAATATTCTTCTCCTATTTAAATGAGATTTTCAACACCCTCCATTTCTTTAAATGAGAAATTAAATTATCTTCTCTTTAAATGAGATTTTTAAGAGTCCATCTCTTTAAATGAGATTTTAAACGACCACCATCTCTTTAAATGAGATTTTCAATATTCTTCTCCTATTTAAATGAGATTTTCAACACCCTCCATTTCTTTAAATGAGAAATTAAATTATCTTCTCTTTAAATGAGATTTTTAAGAGTCCATCTCTTTAAATGAGATTTTAAACGACCACCATCTCTTTAAATGAGATTTTCAATATTCTTCCCCTATTTAAATGAGATTTTCAATGACCTCTCTCCCTTTACATGAACTTTTAAACGACTACCGCTTTTTAAATATAATAAAACTTTCAGTGATCTTCCTCTCTTTAGGTAAATGAGATTTTTAGTGACTCTTAAAAATTTTAAATTGCATTTATTATCAGGTGTATAAAAGAAAGATTAAATGTTAGTATGATTTTCCTGTGCCCCTAGCTTTTTATGAACTTTCAGGATGAAATCTTAAATAAACACCGCAGTACAGTACCATTGGTTCACCTGGCGCATCCACCGAAACTTCCACCACATATTTTAAAAAACATCTTTTAAAAAATTTAAAACTCTTTTTTTAAAAAAACAATTTTATTTGCGTCCTTAAAATTCCTCGCTCTTGCGGTTTTCAAACCATACAAATTGAATAAAATCGCGAAGGAAAACCCTTCAAATTAAATTTACATTTTCCGTTTGTTTTTTCTTAATCAACACCCTTTTTTATTTTATGTAGACGCCAAGTCTGCAAACAAGCGTTATCGCTTGATCAATAGGTGGTTAATTCGCATTTTAAATGCTTCCTGCTATTTTACGAGAATTCCTCGTGTAAGAAACGAACATGTAAGTGAAAAAGTCTCTCATTACCTTATCTTTGCTTTTCCAGTTCGTTTTTAACCCGTGTTCTATGTATACAGGTACGTTTGTGTGGAATATGAGAGAAGTTTTCCAACTTGGAATGATATTACCTCTGAAAAGACATTTTAGTCACGAAATACACCGTGGAATGTACAACTAGGAGCCTGTTTAATAAAAACAATGGTAATTTATGCATCTGAATGCCTCAAAGTTCTAACGGTTAATTGTTTCGTGACGTAAGGGAAGGTAATTACACTTGAAAGCAAAGCATTCCATTTAATTAGCTGCTGCTAGACCCATAAGCTGTAATACCTCCACTAAACAATGACGCCCCTTCATCCCTGATAACGATGGAGACTTTTTTCGCTAATTTCATTACTTACTTTGGAATGATACAGTTTACGTACTTTTATTTCTAATTCAACATAAAAATATATAAAAATATTCAGATATTCATTTTCTGTTCATATTTTTAAAATTTTATTTCGTATTTCGAAAACAAAAAATAATTCAAACCTTTCAATCAGGTACTACGAAGACAGCTCCCTTAAGGCCATTTAATTAGAACAATTTACTCAAAAGTAATTTCTATGAAAATAATTAATAAATATTTTTATGTAAATCCTTACCTAAGTCTAAAGCATGAGCAGTATGAGTATTGGAAATGAAAACAAGGAAAGTTGCTGCAGTGGCCAGAAGAGTGGGTATAAGCGCGTAGATTTCCATGCCGTTGTTGTTGTTGTTGGGGATGGGGGTGGCGACGATGACTGGCGTCGCGACAGTCATCACGCAACCGCGACGTCTTTTGTGCACGCACATATGCTAGAACTCGACGTCGTTGTGGATTGTCGTGCCGCCACTGCGGCTAAATTACTGCCATGACACCCCAGAAGCTAGGAGCCATTCTCGCTCCCTAATAACAATAATAAAAGCTCATTAGGGCTCATGGCACAAGGTGGAAAGGTTCAGCTATTCCAGAAATTGCTGCTTTTGTCCAACAAAGCGGTCTAAATTATTCCCGGGTCCCTTCTCGATAATTTTCCTTTTTCTCCTTCCTTTCTTGACCTCTGCACCCTCTGAAAACAAAGTAAATTGTCAGGAACATGATGTGATGCTCTAGCCTTTTTCAACAACAAACCAATTATAATATATATTATGTGTTTCAAAATATTGAATTAAAAAGTTGAAGAGTAACTTTGAACTCCCCTATTTAAATAAGATTATTAATAACCTCCCTCTTTATATGAGATTCTAAAGAATTTTCTTTTTAGTTACCTCTCTTCCCTTAAATGGGATTTTTAATGACTCACCTACCTAAATGAGATTTTAAATGACCCCTCTTTATAAATGTGATTTTCAATGACCTATCTGCCTTTAAATTAACTTTGAAGTGACCTCATACCTTTAAATGAGATTTACAATGACCCCCTCGGGTTTTTAAATGAGATTTCTAAAGACCCTCTCTCCTTAAATGAGATTTTCAACCACCCCCTTTTCTTACAAGAGATTTAAATGACTCACTACTCATTAAATGATATTTTTAATGACCTTCCTCCTTTTAATTAAGATTTATTATGACTGCCTGTCCTTAAATGAGATTTTAAGTGACCCTCTCTTTATAAATTTAATTTTCAATGACTTATCTGCCTTTAAATTAACTTTTAAGTGACCTCATACCTTTAAATAAGATTTACAATGACCCCCTCGGGTTTTTAAATGAGATTTCTAAAGACCCTCTTTCCTTAAATGAGATTTTCAACCACCCCTTTTTTACAAGAGATTTTAAATGACCTCCCTACTCATTAAATGATATTTTAAATGATTTTCTTGCCTCCTTTTAATTGAGATTTATTATGACTGCCTGTCCTTAAATGAGATTTTAAGTGACCCTCTCTTTATAAATGCGATTTTCAATGACCTATCTGCCTTTAAATTAACTTTTAAGTGACCTCATACCTTTAAATGAGATTTACAATGACCCCCTCGGGTTTTTAAATGAGATTTCTAAAGACCCTCTCTCCTTAAATGAGATTTTCAACCACCCCCTTTTCTTACAAGAGATTTAAATGACTCACTACTCATTAAATGATATTTTTAATGACCTTCCTCCTTTTAATTGAGATTTATTATGACTGCCTGTCCTTAAATGAGATTTTAAGTGACCCTCTCTTTATAAATGTGATTTTCAATGACCTATCTGCCTTTAAATTAACTTTTAAGTGACCTCATACCTTTAAATAAGATTTACAATGACCCCCTCGGGTTTTTAAATGAGATTTCTAAAGACCCTCTTTCCTTAAATGAGATTTTCAACCACCGCCTTTTCTTACAAGATATTTTAAATGACTCACTACTCATTAAATGATATTTTTAATGCTCTTGCTCCTTTTAATTGAGATTTATCATGACTGCCTGTCCTTAAATGAGATTTTAAGTGACCCTCTCTTTATAAATGCGATTTTCAATGACCTATCTGCCTTTAAATTAACTTTTAAGTGACCTCATACCTTTAAATGAGATTTACAATGACCCCCTCGGGTTTTTAAATGAGATTTCTAAAGACCCTCTTTCCTTAAATGATATTTTCAACCACCGCCTTTTCTTATAAGATATTTAAATGACCCACCACTCATTAAATTATATTTTTAATGACCTTCCTCCTTTTAATTGAGATTTATTATGACTGCCTGTCCTTAAATGAGATTTTAAGTGACCCTCTCTTTATAAATGTGATTTTCAATGACCTATCTGCCTTTAAATTAACTTTTAAGTGACCTCATACCTTTAAATAAGATTTACAATGACCCCCTCGGATTTTTAAATGAGATTTCTAAAGACCCTCTCTCCTTAAATGAGATTTTCAACCACCCCCTTTTCTTACAAGAGATTTAAATGACTCACCACTCATTAAATGATATTTTTAATGTCCTTGCTCCTTTTAATTAAGATTTATAATGACTGCCTGTCCTTAAATGAGATTTTAAATGACCCCTCTCTTTAAGTGAGATTTTTAATGACCTCTCTACCTTTAAATGGGATTTTTAATGACTCCCTCTTTTTTAAAAAGATTTTCTGTGATCCTCCTCTCTGTCAATGAGAATTTTAAAACCTCTCATCCTTTAAATGAAACTGTAAACGACCTCGTCCCTTTAGTATTAGAATTTCAATGATTTTGCTCAACTTCTTCCCCAATTATGAGCTCAAATAATGCTCCCTTATTTATGTGGTTGACATTAACAAATTATCCATTCTCCATTACGTTTTCTGACACGTTTTTCAAAAGAAATAAATAAATAGGGTAGTTTATTTATTAGATACTTATTGAATTAACTAAGGGAAAATGTACGTGTAGGGGGGAGGTACATTGAACTTTTGACACCAAAAAATGTTTCGAACGTTAACTAACTATATGCAAAACAAGACGAAGATAAATGATTTGACATGAGAGAAATAAGTGTATATATAAGCAAAAATGGACGTCACGCTATTGCAGCAGTGTTAGTGGTGGTGGTGGTGGTGGTGGTAGTGGAGTAGAGTGGCAGCGAAAGCTCGTTACAGTAACTAATACAAAAGGCAAGAACAATGTTATTTTGTTTTAATCTTTACAAGGAGATCTGTCGCGTGTTTAACGTTAACTTTGAAAAATTGATGGGGGTGAAGCCGGCTGCACAAATTAATATTGTATACGCATTTATCGATTGTTGAATTTATCTCCATGGAAATTAAATAAGTATGTATGTATATATGTTCTTAATTTCAAAATTTAAATAATTATCTAGTTTGGAGTTTTCTCAGGGTAATAGTCAATTTATTTGGGGAAACCCTAATCAGCCAGCGAAACGTTGGATTTTTGGATTTTTTTATTAAAATTGGAAACAAAAATTCGAGGGGTGCAATTGCTCACATGCCCTCTATAACGAGTCGTCCCTGGTGTTCCCGTTTGTTTTATTTTACCAACGTTATGGTTATAGGCCATATTTCACAAAGACAAATTTCTAGCTATTACAATCAGTCAAATAATTAACAAATTACTGCTCCACACGAAACCGGGTAACAACGTGTAGTAGTAGCCCCATGTATATGGTGAACAAATGCGAACAACACCCCCTGCGACACACAATTTTAATAATTGATAACGCGGCCTTTGTTTTAGTCATAACTACCATGAAAACTAAATGACCTCAAATTAACTACATACACTAACTTCGTTGATGTAATGTTGCGGAATTTCATTCAAATTGAATTACGTTCCCTGGCATACACAACACATCAATCTACTGAATGTTTAACGAAATTACATTTATTTAATGCTGATTTCGACATGATGTGGACATTGCTAGGTCAGATGTGATCATTTTGGGGTGCCCATATAAATATTTTGGTAGCAACCATTTACCAAAACCAAGAATAACACCATGCCTTCAATTTAGATAGAACAAATAATTGGAAAACTTTATCGCACCCTCCAAAATTAGTAATAAGCTACAATAATATTGGTCTTGCCTTATCTTGGTCTTAGAACATCTAACAAGACCAAGACTTCAATTTGATAGCAACTGCCCTTTCCAAAACCTCTGAAACTGATGAAGATCCAGAATCTTAAACTGGAAAGTTGCTAAGACCAAGGTAAAAATTAAATAAACAAGGCCAAGGCCAGTAATGGTATTGTTGAAAATAATTTGGCTTCATAAGGGCAATTGCTACTTCCGAATAGAATGTGAATAATTTCTGCTTTAATATTCTTTTCCGCTTTATCATTTATTGCTTATAAAGGAATTTGATTTGATAAGTTGTCGATTAATCATTCCATTAACCAACTCCATTGTAGGTATCTGTATTTTTCATGACATAATAAAAATTTTTATTGCTTTTATAGGGTCGTTATGTAATTTTTATAAAGGAAACTAACTACACTACAGTATTTCCCAAGACTTGAAGTAATGGAGGCAATTTATTTCTCATAACATCGAAAAATTTTCTCTTCTTTAGTATTTGGCCATAACTTTAAATTATTTATTTATTAAAATTACTTCCGCGGTCGATTTCGACTTGTTACAAATGAGCAATTTTGTAAAGTGCATTTTTAAAAAATTTGTTTCGTGTCGGTTAATGGATTTTTGAAAAATGTATTGTTTTCTCGCATGAGTGTTAGCACTTAGCTTTTATGCGTGTTTGCATTTAAACCGAATTGCCTCACGTAATAACCGATGATGTATTTGTCATAATGTCATACTGGTGTAGCTTTGACATGACAAATGCGAACCATTTAAATTCAAACTGAATTCTCCATGAGATATTATTGCGACCTGGTACCTGTCACAGCCTTCCAACAACGATAACAATCCTATCGACCGAATTCTTCAAAGCACATCGAAATCTCCGAATATTTTTACTCATCATCTCAAATGCCACATTCGAAAACCACTGTATTTATGATAAGAACCTTAAACTTCATGAAGAGTAGCTTTAAAAAAACACCACGTCTTTATAATGTATGTACCTACGCACTTTTTTCAAAGATCAATATAAAGGAACTTTCTGAAAACGAAGACATCCTTTGCTGTCTTCCCATAAACCTGTTTACTTCTGGTTCGGTTTCTGAGGTCTGTTTAACTCGCTAAATAGTTCCTCGAGTCTCGGAAGGGGTCCTAGGATATCCCTTTAAGAATAGTCACCTGATCTGTCTTTTTATTCCCTCTATATCATTATTTCCACTTTTAAAATGTTCTTAATTCTCTTACTAGTCCCTCATGGCTCTGAAAGAGTCCAAATACATTGTTCATGTTCAAAACTTTGTTAGAAGTAATCTCATCTTCCTTCATCTTCCCATTCCATTCCTGTTTCTACCTTTAAGACATCATTAAGTCACTAACTAGTTCGTCACGTCTCAGGAGTCCTGGGACATCCCTCGTCCCTAATCATTTCAGAATAGTCCCTGTTTCTACTTCTACGATGTCTTTAAATCCCTATCTAGTTCACAAGTCTCAGAGGGTGTCCTGGAACATCCCCAGTTCATGACCCACTACGAATAGTCATGTTATCTCTCTTCCTATTCCCTCCATATCATTATTTCAATTTATAAAATATCTTAAATCCTCTGACTAATTCCAAGTGACTCTGAAAGAGTCCTAAAACGCTCTTGATGTTCAAATCTTTGTTAAAATGAATCTGATCTTCCTTCATCTGCCCATTCCATTCCTGTTTCTACCTTTAAGATATCATTAAGTCTCAAACTAGTTCGTCACGTCTTAGAAGGAGTCCTGGGCCATCCCTCGTCCCTAATCATTTGAGATTAGTCCCTGTTTCTACTTCTACGATGTCTTTAAATCCCTAACTAGTTCACGAGTCTTAGAGGGTGTCCTGGAACATCCCGAGTTCATGACCCACTACGAATAGTCATGTTATCTCTCTTCCTATTCCCTCCATATCATTATTTCAATTTATAAAATATCTTAAATCCTCTGACTAATTCCAAGTGACTCTGAAAGAGTCCTAAAACGCTCCTGATGTTCAAATCTTTGTTAAAATGAATCTGATCTTCCTTCATCTGCCCTTTCCATTCCCGTTTCTACCTCTTAAATGTCATAAAGTTTCTAACTAGTTCGTCATGTCTCAGAAGGTATCCTGGGACATCCCTCGTCCGTAATCCTTTGAGAATAGTCGTTTGATCTGTCCTCCTCAGTCCCCTTCATCCCCTTCTTTACTTTTGTGATGTCTTTAACTCTCTAACTAGTTCCTCGAGTCTCAAAGGGGGTCCTAGGACGTTTGCGACTTTAATGATTTCTTACTCTTTTGTATTAATTTGGTGGAGGTGATTGGCATAGCTAAATGTCTACGAAATCAATTTATTATTTCACCATATGCTGACAATTTTTTTATTTTTTTTTGAGAAAGTATTCATACCATTGTCTTTTTTGTTATTTTACCAAGTTTAAAGTAGACCAAAGATAATGAATATCAAAAATTCCAAAAGACGAACTTGAACAGACGTTTACAAGGCGAAAAGTTAATATTTAATAACTGACATGGTGTTAAAAGTAATTAAAACTTAACTAATATAACAGATTAAAAAAGGACGTCAAAAGATAACAAAAGTGCTTGCTAGGATTATAGTTATAATTAAATTTCAAACTAGGAAAATCCGTATATGTGCGATCTCGTCAGAGAAAGTTTTGCTTAACATTTTCTAGTCGAGACCTCATAGCCGGAGTCGGGTCAAATTTCAAAACATTTCCTCCTTGGAAAAGTATTTTTCCATTTGCGTTGTAATCGCTGACAAAGAAACTTTTTCAACTTTTGCAACTGTCTTAAGTTTTCGCTTATCGGTAAAAGTTGCGTGAGAAGATCGGTAGGCATCTGAGTTCGCGGAATTTCCAATCTTCACTTCAACAGAAACGGGGTGATTTATGGCAGTGGCAATAAAAAATTAGTTTCCAGACCATTCTTATCTGTTTCCTAACTGCGGGAACTCCTACAGATCTTTTTTTCTTCCACCCCTCCTTCAGCATTCTGGTACAAACGTTCCCTTAATGGACTTGAGAAGTTTCATTCGTCTGACAAAGAAATTGATTGATTCCGGAGACATTTTTGTTCGCATTACAAAACAAAACCAAATAAATCTCGGTTAGAACATCTGTAGGGACGTTTTGACTCAAAAAATCTGTTTTCGACAACAGTTATAAATTAAATTGACTATATTGACAAATCGAGAGTGAACTAGAAAAATTCAATTTTATTTTTCGACTTCATTATGGGTACCATTTTCTGTTGCTTGTGCCAAAAAAAGCGTTTTGTTTTTGCATGCAAAAATATGCAAACTAAATCAGGAAACAACCTCTTTGAAATCTCCTCATGTATCGATCCAATTTGCATAGCATACAAGCGTTTCGGAAAAGTCAAGTGTCGATAAAATTGTAAGCAAACTTATTTTTATTTTATTTTGTTTTTTAGGGAAGGTACAGACTTTTTTAACGCTTTGACGTCAGGCGAAATACGTTTATATGCAAATTTTCTAATCAAATAATGATTGGGGACAAGAAAGTTATTTTGTAGAACAAAAAGTTGATGGAATTTTTTAGCCCAGTCACTACAAGAAGAAGGTATTGCTTTGGGACGGAACGATGGGTACATTTCTCATATCCAATCACAAAACATCTTCTTTACATAACATACATACGTAAGATATTATAATAAATAATAGTAAAACTTCACGTCTCAAACTCAAACCAATTCAAAAATTGGAAATTGTTTTTACCTTCAAAACTTTTGATTCTAATGGCAATACTTTTATTATAAATAGATTCTACATTAATCGTCAGTAACAAATAAAATTCGTTTGTGGCAAATTACTGACATTATAGTTCACTCCCCCTGTAAGTCATAAACATTACCAGTTAATTTATTAGTCGGGTGTTACATTGATTCTAACTTTAACTAGCGTTAGACTCCACTCCACCCACCCGATTCTCTTCAGTAACCCATTTAAATATTGTTATCACGGTTGAACGTTCTTGTAGCCTGGATTCGCGTAATGAAATTACATTTACACAAACGTACCTATACATATATTTACATATGTGTCTGTATATGTACATGTAGTGGTATTAGGTACTAACTGAGAAGCCAAATCGTGAATGAGAGAAATTCTATGGATTGAAATAGCGAAATTCCAACGATTCGAACAGGTGTGTGACGTGTACCTACATACAATTATATATAAGAGCAGAAGTGCAATGCAGGAATGTCGACATTTTTCAGTGGTAACGTACCTGCTTTGACAGGAAATTGCTTGCGGTTTGTAGAAATTTACAAAAACACGTCATTTGTCTTGAATATTGATCAGCCTTATCGTTTTTGGACAAATAATTAGGTTCAGGTGGGGTAATTGTAAACAAGCTCATTATTCCGATGAAATACAACTCTTGATTGTTCCAACTAATGAGAATTATAGACACAGGGGGGTTGACTTTTGACGGTTGGATTTGTGACGTGTTCAGTCACGGAAAACACAATTAGCAAAACAAAACAACGAATTTATTTAATTACTAAAGTTAATTTGACTGCACTACAGTTATAAACAAGTCTACACAATTTATTTCACTAAAAAGTCTCTTTTCCCGCTCGCCGCTACTGTGAACACTCGCTATAATGTAGACACTATCTATCTATCGCCTGTTGTTCGCCTATCGATCGCTTCGCTTCCAAACATCAGCTGTTCACTGTCAACTTACTCGGTGTGTGCCGCGTCCGCCTTTTATAGTCTTTTCAGCCTCTTTCTAGGGAATTCTACAGCCATCTAGTAATCCAATTGTTTTCCCATTGATCGTTGCTGGTGTTTTCTAGATGTTTCAGGAAAGCCGGGAATATTCCTTATGTATTCAGGGAAGATGTTCGTTAATTATGAATTTGAAAGCGAATTGTTCACATTTACCCCTCAGTTTTCGACTGCGTTAATAAGTGAAGGGGTAATTGTAAACTTATGTTTTTTAGCTAAAAAAATCCTAATTTGCATATTTAACGACAGAAATTCACTTAAAACCAAACAAGGACCTAAATTAATCATATAGTCAGTCGCCTAAATTAAATCTTCATCTAAGATACATCGAGCTTCAAAAGTCAAACTTCCAAAATCGTCCACAATTACCCCACTTGATAAATGAGATCAAGACCTAAAAATTCCCACCTACGATCGACATTATCCAAATTAGATCATGAGAATGATAATAACACCAAAACAATTCTCATGAAACCAAGAGTGCATGCACTCATATACAAAATACATAATAGCAAAATCATCTTGATAGAACCAAGAGTGTGTAGGTGTAGGTGAGACCTAGATCAGGTGTCTCTAATAATTATGATCAAAATTGTCTAAATTGGATCAAAAGGATCTCATTAAGACCATAATTCTGATCAAGCCAGGAGTAGATATATGATACCAAGAGTATTGAAGTATATTTAATATGTACTGCAAAATTTCTTTTTTTGGGTTCCTGATTGAAAATGAGAACCCTTTGGTAGGTACTACTTGAACATTTTTGCATTATAACGACGCAAAAACTGGGTCTTTGATATTTCTAAAAGCTCCAATTGTAAGTCCAAAAAGAACTTTTAATCCTGACACCTCCCAAGACCTTTATATCTAAGCTCATCAAATAAATCTAGTTTTTATACGAATCTCTATTTTTCTTTTCACTTAAATTAATGATAAAACCCACTTTGGGAGTAATCCTTTTCCAATGAGATTTATAATCCCTGGGAGAGCTTTGATAAAAATGATGCATACAATTTCGTTATAAAACTCTCATTACGGTTTCATAGACAGGAAGACGGATTACTTTCAGTATCACAGACTTGGCGGAACTTGTGCAAACTAATAAAACTTTCTTTAGGTACCTACTAAGAATCTGCTAGGATAATCGATCGTTTGACAACGTTATCCTTTGCTCATTTTTTTCTTGTTTTATTTTTGCAGTCTGGAGATTGATAAAAGGGTTCTTTTATATTAATTTATACTTCGTGGAAAGCACCGATAAAATAATTTTGTTTCTATCACCACGATCGATACCATCTACCGTAAATACAAATTTGCAGAAATTTTATTATGTAGAGCTAGGGGCTGTTTTTGGTTGCTTCTTGGAAACAAATTTTCTATTGATGTTATAAGCAACCATTGTAGTATTGACAGGAATCTACTTTAAGGGATATACTTAACAGTGAAACTTGAGAGGAATAATAAATAATTTGTGCTCACTTTTTACCATTTTTTAGGGTTCCGCACCTCAAAAGGAAAAAGCGGAATCCTTACAGGATCACTTCGTTGTCCGTCGGTCCGTCCGTCTGTCAAGACCCTTTTTATCAGGAACGCGTGGAGGTACCAAGCTAAAATTTATACCAAATACTCAGGTCTATTGTACCTTGAAGCTATAAAAACATCAAACTTCTAAGCCAACGCAATCAAAAGATACAGCCGTTTATGCCGCAAATTTCCGCAAATTTTTGAATCAAAACCTACAGGGTACTTCCTGTGAACTCAGAATCTTGAAATTTGGTACGAAGCAACGTCTTATAGCACAGATAAAGGAAAAATTGCGAAAACCGTAAATTTTTAGTTACATCATATAATAAAAATATTTTTAATAATTTTAAAGTTACTACCCGTTTCCTCATGAACGCGTAGAGGTATTAAATTGAAATTCATATCAAATACTCAGGTCTATAATACCTTTAAGCTGTAACAAAATCAAACTTCTATGTCAACGCAATCAAAAGAAACAGCAATTTAAGCCGCATATTTTCAAACTCGCAACTACTCGCAAGGGAATCAAAACCTAAAGGATACTTCCAGTCGATTTAGAATCTTGAAATTTGGCATGAAGCAATGTTTTATAGCACATATAAAGGAAAAATTGCGAAAACCTAAAATTTTTAGTTACATCACATAATGATATACAGGTTTGTACGGAACCCTCGGTGCGCGAGTTCGACTAGCACATGGCCGGTATTTTTTTTATTGGTTATTTTGGTCGTTGTTTAATACTTTGTCGTAAACATAAATTTTAATGCAGTACGGCCGTTTTGCTTCGGTTGGTTGGTTGGTCGGTACGTAGAAATGCTCTTTCTGCATTTAAATCGTGCACAATAGTCGCGCAGCTGGCAGATTTTAAATTTAATTAATATTTTAGATGAAAGCGTTCGGATTTCACTGCGTTTAATATTTCCTTCAATTAGCTTTTGTTCCTTCAACCGTGGCGTATGGTTGGGGGGGGGAGGGGGGGGGGGGTTATTGTTTTGAAAGTTGGCACGAACTTACGTGTGTGATGGGGAAAAAGGATTTATAAATTGAACACGAGAACCACACCACAGACGATAACGTTCCTACCAACATCAACGTTAAAAAAACAAAAAGAAACCAATCAGTTCCACCATTTTAACGCCAGGTGGAGCGCCCGTGTAACATTAACACTTTAAAACTAAACATTTAAAGACGCTAGATGGGGTGACCGAAGCATTTGTACCCTAAATAGTAAACCCGTGTTATATACTTATATTGTAATTTATTATCAGAAGGCTTTAAGACCTTTTGGGGTGACCTGAATCTTATTTAAAGATGATTTTTATTCTTATTTGCAATATTTATGAACGGGCTTGGCAATTATTTCAGTGTCCTACGCGAAATTTCTTATAAGTCTCTATCAACGCCTTCGAATATATTAACTATTTATTGTCACGTGTCCCAGACAATTACATAACGACTTAATTAATTCCACGTCTACCCATGCACCGTTGTTTTTTCTTACTAGAAGTCTATTTTTGTTTTTCTCTTTTTGACGAGCTTTCAAGAACAATAAAACTTTTAATGAATTTGTAATCAGTCTTGGTAATTGTAATTTTATTCTGTCAAATACATTAATTTATTTGACAGGAAATATTACGTAATTAAATTCATACGTATGTATATATAATGAATAGGTACTTAAATTATTTATTTTATTTTATTTTATTTTAAATTCCTTGTGGGTAGGTGCCTGTAATTTGTCGGATAAGTTCAATAAAATCAGTTGAATAGCAATAAATTCACTCAAGTATAATTTACGTAGGCACTTCTAGAATGCAGATTGGTGATGGTTGTTGCAGAATTTGCTGAGCAGTTAATACAAACAGCTTCTTCGTCTCCATTTTCTTGTTTTTGCATAAACAACCGTGAACACCACATGTGTATACATCGCTTTCTATATATAATTATTTCGCAGAGGAAATGTAACCTAAAATTACTGTACGAGAAACGTGTTTGTTCGACTTTATCAAGTAACTGAAATTTAAATATGTAAATAAATAAACGTATTAAGTTTCAGGTATTCAGGTTTATTGCTCTTGCACTAATGTAATAACAACTATTTGTCAGTTAATGAACTTTATGATGCGTCTGTATTCTGGAATCAACTCAAAGTGTTTTCCATTTATGTACATACTGGAAAGTTTCTCTATCGTATAAATTTTTACAAAAAATTTTAATTAATTGTTGTGGGTTTAAGTTTCGGTTTTAGTTGTTCTTGCACCCTTTTGTTAACTATTTTCAGTGAACGCAGGCAAGATGCAGAGCGTTATTTTTAGACCTTTACATATTGTGTATTGAACGACAAAGACCAGATGTACATTTAGCTAGTTTTAGTTCATTATCTGTTTCACCCAGAATTAAAAAAAAATAATAAATTAAGAAAATTAAGGTAGGTACCTAATATAATTCGTGAGTTCGAGTTATAAAAAAATTATCGGCCAAGTGCGAGTCGAACTCGCGCACCGAGGGTTCCGTACAAACCTGTATATCATGATGTGATGTAACTAAAAATTTTAGGTTTTTAGAATTTTTCCTTTATATGTGCTGTAAAACATTGCTTCATGCCAAATTTCAAGATTCTAAATCGACTGGAAGTACCCTTTAGGTTTTGATTCCCTTGCGAGTAGTTGCGAGTTTGAAAATATGCGGCTTAAATTGCTGTTTCTTTTGATTGCGTTGACATAGAAGTTTGATTTTGTTACAGCTTAAAGGTATTATAGACCTGAGTATTTGATATGAATTTCAATTTAATATCTCTACGCGTTCATGAGGAAAGGGGTAGTAACTTTAAAATTATTAAAAATATTTTTATTATATGATGTAACTAAAAATTTACGGTTTTCGCAATTTTTCCTTTATCTGTGCTATAAGACGTTGCTTCGTACCAAATTTCAAGATTCTGAGTTCACGGGAAGTACCCTGTAGGTTTTGATTCGAAAATTTGCGGAAATTTGCGGCATAAACGGCTGTATCTTTTGATTGCGTTGGCTTAGAAGTTTGATGTTTTTATAGCTTCAAGGGACGATAGACTTGAGTATTTGGTATAAATTTTAGCTTGATACCTCAACGCGTTCCTGAGAAAAAGGGTCTTGACAGACGGACGGACGGACGGACAACGAAGTGATCCTATAAGGGTTCCGCTTTTTCCTTTTGAGGTGCGGAACCCTAAAAATGACACGTATTTCTCATAATTGATGATATTATTGACAACCAATTTTGTTCGACTTATCGAAAATTCGATTTACAAATGTTTGACTGTATTTAAACTTTTAACAAAAATCTGGGCGCTTTCTCCCATTATTAACTGAATAATAATTATAATCTGCCCCGGGGATGTAACTAATTTTAGGATCAAGGAAATATTTAATTTTCAATTTTGTTCTCATTTTTCGAATTAAAATTTACGTTACGTTCAGTTCAGATTTTGCTGCAGCGGGCAGCGGCACCAAGTAGATACAGTTTGCAAATTAATTACAATGTGATGAGCCCGTTCAACGACCTGAAATTTAATTGACTGCCTTATTGTAGTCCAAAGAACACAATAATTGTTCTCGCCCCGATTTCACTACGCCCTCTCTCCCTTTCTCTCTCTATTTCTCTCTCTCTCTCTCTCTCTCTCTCTTTTCTTGCGAAACCAAGAATCAATTTTGAGTTGCAATCAATAAAAATCGTTCACTATGTAATCAATAAAGTTTTTTTTAGACAAAATATAAATAACGAACTAACGACTTATTCGAAGGTTTTTTAAATCTTAAAATATTAATAAAAGTAAACTATCTATACCCCATGAAATTTAAGGTTGCACACGGAGAAAACAATCATTAAAATATTGCTAGAATTCTAGCAATCATGACTAAAAAATCTGTCAATTATATGGACGACCAGACGCTCAAATGTCTAGTCAATCTACGTTCGGTGTTGAGACTGAATTCTAGTAAAATTGACTTGATTAGAAAACATTTTTTACACTTCACTTCTTTTCACTAATTTTACTAAACTATTCTCATTCTAGTATTTTTTTTTCTTTACGACACGATAAAATAATCGAGAGGTACCTAGAGAAAAAAAGTCTAGACTTATTTAGCTTGATTATTCTAATACTAATTATTAGAAAGAATGAAAAATTGTTTTATACCACCAAGTCCATTTTATGAGAATTCTACTAATATTTACTAGAAAAATTTTGCTTGACCCCTCAAGTAACAAAATCATGATTATTTTTCTCCGTATGAATATTATCTATATAAATTCGCTCTATTTTGGTTTGATTACAAATTGTTCCAGACAGCTTGATGAGGTTCAATAAGATCGAAATCGCAATCTATAACCATGAACAAGAACGTTCTCAAGTTCATTAAAATATTTAACGTGAATAATGAGTATGTTTCTTATATCCTTTAACTTTATACATATAATCGTTTCAATTCTCTCGTTGAGATCTTTTGTCCCCATGGTTTATTTCTCGTTAAAAACACATTATTATTTTAGTTGGCTGAACTGCTCCTGCTGTGGATGCTCGTTAAGGGGTGGGTGCGTGCAGAACGAGAGAAACAAAAATGAAAAAAAGAAATAATAAAAGAATCGTGGTACCAACGTACTATTATTTACAGAAAGACGATAACACGTTTATCATTTTGTTTGTTTTCTGATCTGTATTCTGTTCATGTTCTTACATATCTATACATAAACAAATTTTTCCTTTGTTTCTGATAATGTTAGAATCGAAATGTGTTTCGAATGGCTACGTAACGTTTTTGAAATCAAATGAAACGAAAAAGAAAACAAAACAAAAGTTTTTGTTTCGAAAAAAATGCTTTTTCAAACAAATGCGGGTTAAATCAATATTTATTGTATTCTACGGGAGAAGGTTATCCCTAATATAACGTCGCTCAAATTGCAATTCCATGTATGTACGTACCTACAAAGTAATGTACCACCTAGAGAAACTTCAAAGTTTCCTGTGGTCTTTAAAATAATAACAACACTAAACTATTTTAATTAAATGAATCAAATGACTTTAATTTTTGCAATAAATATATTAACACTAGCAGCAATACCCGGCGTTGCTCGGGTAAGAATATACCACACATTCTTTAACTTTTTTTAACATTCTGAAACATTCTTGAATGATCTTCAAGATTCTGAAACATTCTTGAACATTGCCAAATCATTCTGAAATGTTATCTATAATAAAACATTCTTTTACTTCTTAGAACATATTTGATTTGAACTGCCTGTAACATTCTAAAAAAATCTGCTTCATTCTCATCCCCACTCCGTGCTGTTTGCTGGGTGAGTAGTGACATCAGTAGACGCCTGGCGGGGATGACTAATCGATTGATAATAATTATTCACTGTATTAGCGTTTACTTGTTGAAACTCCATGTTAAATAAGCAATTAAAGAAAACACTTTTAAGAGTTTCAAAATTATTTTTATTGACCACAACGATCGTTTCACCACACTGTGGCTTCATCAGGTGGATGAATTACAATACATAAACTTATAATTTCAAACTTTATATATACATGTATCTACAAGTCTACTTAACCTAAAGGGTGGGGTTGCAAAGTTTTAAATTTAGTAGGGGTGAGTTATTTACTTCAATTTGGTTATTTATTAAAATTCCTAAATAATTATAATTATTGATCTCTAAACATTCTAAAAGATTCAATTTTTGACTTTTATTTGCTAAATGTAAGATTTCAAAATTATCATTAAATGAATGATTTAAATTTATTAAGTGTTCTGCATATGCAGATGTACATTTTTGATTTTCAAAACATTTCCTATGTTCTTTGATACGTTCTTGAAATGAACGACCAGTTTGTCCTATGTATACATAGTTACACTCACCACATTTTAATTTATAAACACCAGATTTCAGTTTATTGTCTATATTATCTTTATCATTTCTTATAAGTAACCCTAAAGAATGATTTGTTTTAAATGATACAAAATTATTGGGAATATGTTTACTAATTTTTTTGGTAATATTTCCTAAAAATGAAAACGTACTAAATGTGTTTGATTTTGATTTTACTATAGGGTATATTGAATTTAAGGTTTTTTTATAAAGCTTTTTATTAAGAAGTTGTACTACCATTGTTTTATTATAACCATTATTTACTGCTATTTGAATAATCTTATTTAATTCTAGATCGTAATTAGCTTTAGAAAGAGGAACGTTTAATAGTCTGTGTAGCATAGAGTGAAAAAATGATAGTTTTTGTGAAAATGGGTGAAAAGAGTCATTATGTATTATTATGTCAGACTGTGTTGGTTTATGGTATATTGCAAATTCATGTTTGTTATTAATTCGACTAATATTTAAATCTAGAAAATTGATGGAATGATTTATTTCGGATTCAAGTGTAAATTTTATATTTGGATGAATGCTATTTATGAATGAAAAAAGTTGATTTAATTGTCTATTAGTACCATTAGTACCATAGTACCATTAGTACCATAGTACCAATGGTACTAATAGACAATTAAATCAACTTTTTTCATTCATAAATAGCATTCATCCAAATATAAAATTTACACTTGAATCCGAAATAAATCATTCCATCAATTTTCTAGATTTAAATATTAGTCGAATTAATAACAAACATGAATTTGCAATATACCATAAACCAACACAGTCTGACATAATAATACATAATGACTCTTTTCACAAAAACTATCATTTTTTCACTCTATGCTACACAGACTATTAAACGTTCCTCTTTCTAAAGCTAATTACGATCTAGAATTAAATAAGATTATTCAAATAGCAGTAAATAATGGTTATAATAAAACAATGGTAGTACAACTTCTTAATAAAAAGCTTTATAAAAAAACCTTAAATTCAATATACCCTATAGTAAAATCAAAATCAAACACATTTAGTACGTTTTCATTTTTAGGAAATATTACCAAAAAAATTAGTAAACATATTCCCAATAATTTTGTATCATTTAAAACAAATCATTCTTTAGGGTTACTTATAAGAAATGATAAAGATAATATAGACAATAAACTGAAATCTGGTGTTTATAAATTAAAATGTGGTGAGTGTAACTATGTATACATAGGACAAACTGGTCGTTCATTTCAAGAACGTATCAAAGAACATAGGAAATGTTTTGAAAATCAAAAATGTACATCTGCATATGCAGAACACTTAATAAATTTAAATCATTCATTTAATGATAATTTTGAAATCTTACATTTAGCAAATAAAAGTCAAAAATTGAATCTTTTAGAATGTTTAGAGATCAATAATTATAATTATTTAGGAATTTTAATAAATAACCAAATTGAAGTAAATAACTCACCCCTACTAAATTTAAAACTTTGCAACCCCACCCTTTAGGTTAAGTAGACTTGTAGATACATGTATATATAAAGTTTGAAATTATAAGTTTATGTATTGTAATTCATCCACCTGATGAAGCCACAGTGTGGTGAAACGATCGTTGTGGTCAATAAAAATAATTTTGAAACTCTTAAAAGTGTTTTCTTTAATTGATAATAATTGATCAGTTATCGACCACTGAGAGTTGAAGATTATTACAGTACATACTAATATCGCTATTAAAAAATGGGGGTTGGTGGTAGATAGAAGGATAAAAATTAAGGGCTATATATATGTATGTTTCGGAGGAGTATGGTAACTAACATTGTGACACGAGAATTTTATATATTAGATTTTAATTTTAATAGGTGCTTACGTACTTACAAGTAAAAAGCTTCAAAAGCTCGCTGTTAAAAACGCATTTTATTTGCGTCATAATTATTTCTGTTTACAGAATAAATAACGGTCAACTGTCCACTTATTGATTTGTCGTAGTTTCCATATTTCACGTACCTACCTACCTACCTACAGGCTGATGATTAGTTCTGTGAATTATATGATTATTATCGAGGGTAACTAAACACTAACTAAGTAATAAAGCAAACAATATCCGAACAGAACATTTTCATAATAACATAACTGATGAGTACCTATCTAACTACTTATGTACTTTTCATCCAATCCATAATAACGTAACTGTACATTCAACAACTTCTTTCCTTCGTATTACCTGTTTGTACGTAAGTACTATATAGAGAGGTAAATGTGGTGTTTACTTGTGAGGAACCGATTTTTAATATTTTTGAGTGGTAGGTACCTATCCCCGAGTAATATACCTAGACAACTTGAACACTCGGGTTTTGTGGACATTTGTTACCATTCTAGATTTCTTTTTTTATTTTACTTAATATAAAAAAATTACTTTTGGGGCGAATTTTTTACATTTTATTGCACCAAAAAGTGTGTAGGTACACATCAATTTTCTGAACTGAAGCAATATGGTGCATTAAAAAATATGACAAGAAACTGTTTAAATATCGAGGCTTTTATAAAATCAGAAGTGTCCAAACATACAGATGTGAGGGTTCAACTTTTTCCTGATTTTTAAAGACTTTTACCACTTTAAGCGTTTTGAACTACAACATTCCATTCATATTTTCCCCCACCTCTAAAGAAATTTTAATATAAATGGAAAACAATATTAGTTACAAAAACAAATTCTAAATTAGTTCAGTGCTTGAGGATGAAACAATAATATAAAAAATTGATTTATTTCTAGAGTATTTAAACAAATTTCCGAAGAATGTATGTTTGTGACCTTTACACTCAGGGTTCTCTTGATAAATTTCACTCCTGTTTCCACCGTTTCATAGAGGACACTTGGGGTAATGTTTTGGTATGTGCAATATTTTCTTTAGGTAGGTTAAAGAAAGCCTACAAATTTTTACCACTTTAAAAAAGTCATAATTTTAACCATATGTATGTAGGTAAATAATTGAGAAAGTTATTGAATACTTTAAGAATCTTGAACTGGTACGTTTTAATAATTTTCTCTAGCCACAATTAATAGTCAAAACCAAATGATTCAACTTTGACGCCCATGGAATTGGAAAACGTCCCATTGAAACCCTACTACTGATTTTTCTTCTTTTTTCTACTTTTGGTCATCAAAACGCTATATAAATTGTTTTACACATAAAAATATATCACGTCTGGAACGATTTTTAATGCAATAATGACAAACACATATTTACCATCAATCTGGTATCGTTTTTACATTTTATTCTACTAAACGGTGTGTATCTATAAATTTTCTGAGCTAAACAAACACGATAGATTAAAAAAATATGATAAGAGACTGCTTAAATATTGCAACTAACATAAAGCCATGAAGTGTTCAAATGTGTATACCATATAGCTGCTAGGGTTCGTAACTCATTCAAAAGTTTTTGTTTTAGAATTTGATCCAAATTTGTAATAGGTACTTATTAATACCAACTTCATGACTTTCATTCATAATCTTATCAGATAATATATTGTGACGTGTTCAGTCAAGGAAAACACAATTAACAAAACAAAACAACGAATTTATTTAATTACTAAAGTTAATTTGACTACACTACAGTTATAAACAAGTCTACACAATTTATTTCACTAAAAAGTCTCTTTTCCCGCTCGCCTCTGGTGTAAACACTCGCTATAATGTAGACACTATCTATCTATCGCCTGTTGTTCGCCTATCGATCGCTTCGCTTCCAAACATCAGCTGTTCACTGTCAACTAACTCGGTGTGTGCCGCGTCCGCCTTTTATAGTCTTTTCAGCCTCTTTCTAGGGAATTCTACAGCCGTCTAGTAATCCAATTGTTTTCCCATTGATCGTTGCCGGTGTTTTCTAGATGTTTCAGGAAAGCCGGGAATATTCCTTATGTATTCAGGGAAGATGTTCGTTAATTATGCTCACACCAACTTAATTGGCAAGTACTCGTAACAATATTCATAATTATTTAACCATTTAGGTACCTCCATTATTGGGGCCTATAAGAGGTTCAATTTTTGGTACACTTGCTTTGTTAATTATCTGCATCTGAACACAATGGTATCTGGTTCCAAATCAGTACTTGGCTATTCTAACAATAAATAAATAAATAATTTAAAGCCATGTACTTAATAGTTACTATAGGTGCTTCATTCATTTGAATGTATTCAGATAAGTAGATGCAATATATATACTTGTATCTTTATCGGTTGCTAATGAATCATTGGCGCTTCCTCTCGCAGGACATAGAACCAGTGATATGTCCACCTTCGGCATCGAAACGGGCTATTAGTGGATGAGTAATGAAGCAATGCCGCAATTAAACCTTCTCTGGTCAGAAAGCATTAATTACCGTGGTATAAATACATAATATAAACGTATCGTATTATACATATCTGCGTATCTATGAAGCTTATCTTTATTTGGATAGATGCAAACTAAGAGAACATATTAACGTTAATGGAAGGAAATGCAATTGTATTATATATATATATATCCTACCAGTAATTCCCAAAGGGCATTGAAGCTATTCAGGAGGACGACAGGAGATCTAGATGCTGATACATTTAAAGGGACACCAGGACCATACTTGAATATTTCTCTTATCATAGCAACTGATTTTTTATTTAAAAGTTTGAACACATTAAAGCGAAAAAAAGGAAACGTGACATCAGTAAATCACACTATTATTATAAAGGCGAAAGTTTGTGAGTGTGTATGTTTGTTACTTCTTCACATCTAAACGGCTGGAGCGATTTTAATAAAATTTGGTATGGAGTTAGCTGACACCCTGGATTACACATAGGCTACGTTTTACTGCGGGAAAATATCTTATTCCCATGGGAAAATCGATGAAAATGAATTCGCGGAATATTATAAATGCGAAAGTAACTCTGTCTGCCTGTGTGTTACGCAATCACGCCCAAACTACTGAACCGATTTAAATAAATTTTTGGTACAGAGATAGTTTAGAGCCTGAAAAAGGACATAGGCTACTTTTTAATGCGAAAAAAGGGTTGTAAGGGGTTGAAATAGAAAAGTTTGTGCGGAAATTCTGTAATTTTTAAAGATAGAAGTTTGAAACTTATTTTTAGGCTTTTGATTAGATATGAATAAGTACGACATTCAATGTTTGTAAAAATTTTACCCTAAAGGGGATAAAATTAGCCGATGAAAGTTTTTGTGTAGTGACGTCGTCCAAAAAGCTAACGGCCCAGAAAATAAAATATTAAGTGTAAAAAGTTATAGAGGTTTTGTTTATTTGGATCAATAAAAGTAGTTGAATACTAAGCTATATAAACTATTTTAAACTATAATTAAACTATATTAATCTATAATATTATAAATGCGAAAGTAACTCTGTCTGTCTGTGTGTTACGCAATCACGCCCAAACTACTGAACCGATTTAAATGTGAATTTGGTACAGAGATAGATAAGTAAATATAAAGCTAGAGGCTTGAAACTTATTTTTTAGGCTTTTGATTAGATATAAATACGACATTTAAAGTTTGTAAAAATTTTACCCTAAAGGAGGCAAAAATAACCACCCCATTAATTTTTATATAGGTAATATTGTAAAGGGTAGGGGGCGTTCAATTTTCAGAATTTTTTAGTCTCTACAATTAAAAGCCCTTTCAAAAACGTTTTTTTTTTAAATTGCACTAAATATGTAGGTCAAAATTTATTTTAATTTTATTATTGTAAAATTGCATTCTAGTTTAACCCTATTCACCTGCCATTCGGTGAACAAGCGCTTCATAATATTTATTATTATCCTTAGAATCTGTTTTATCCTTCTCGATACTCTCCCAGGAAATCAGTTGCGTCCTGCTCAGCAATAACGCTTTTGTAACCGGAAATAATAGACACGAGTGAATGTGTTAAGTTAATGCACTACCATAAAGCTCCAGGTGGGTACATATTAACATATGATAAGGAAGACATAATTATTATTTAAATGTTAAACGAATTACTTCCACGAAGCGTTTACGACAACAATGACACAAGGTTTACAATAAATAATTTAATTACGAATAGGTTTCTAATATGTACGATATAAAAGTTTGACTTATTCACTTCCACTTGTCCTGTCTTGACATAAAGGAATGGAAAAAAATACGAAATAAGAAATTAGCTATGTATGCACCTAAGTAAGGGTTAATTAAAGGTTAAGGGTAGGTACTTAAAGACCTTGTTCTCTTTATTTATAAAACCTAACTAAACCGCGTAATATGCAAATTTTTAGTTCAAGTACTCAATCGTAGTGAACGATAAGACGAATAGAATTTTAAGATGGCATCTTCTAAAGAACTAGGCCACATAAACTGCTTTAATGATGTTATTACACACATCTACCAGAAACACTATTAAATTATTGATATAATGAGATCTAAGGGACAACAATTAAAAATTATTTTAATTTAATTAGTTGAAAATTACTTAATTAAGTTCATAATTGTTTTCAAAAACAATTTAATTACATACCTATAAGGTCTAATGGTGAAGTAACTCAGAAAGAATTTTGATTACGTATCAAACTAGTAATGTACGGTAAATAGTTAAAAACCGATAAGGAAACCAATAACTTTGCAAAACTTTCACTCAAAGTCATACATATGTGCAATTAAAATGTAAAAAACGTAATAACACCATTTCAATTCCACGTAATCGAAAGAGAAAGATAAAGCTAACGACGATTTATTCTAAGAAACATTTGTAGCAATAACGAGAGGGCACCTGAGCTTCCAAGAACAATTAAATAATAGCAAAATTAAAATTGATTGAAGAGGAGGGTGACCGACCATTTAAATGTCTTGAATTATAATAAAATTAATTGCAAATTATTTTAATTTTTATTTTCATTAATTAACTTTTATTTAGATTAAAGTGTGTTTTATGGGAGTTTCTAAAATCGTGAAGAAGCTAGAAAAGTACCTTCTAAAAAACTGAAGCCACTGGGATTTAAAGTCTATGAAATTTTTGAACCAAATGTTGAATAAAAAAATATTAATTAAACTAAATAAAAAAATTCTGGAAATGTCTGAGAAAAAAAAAATCAAAAATTATATAAGTAGATACCTATCTAACTAAAGTAGAAGTGACCACCTAGTCATCAACTTTAATAACCGATCACTTCGTATTTTTAATTTAAAAAAATTATTGTTTGAATCTTAAAATTCCTTCGTTATTATCTATCAAAACACTAATTAATTTTTTTAACTTTAATAAGTCTTCAAAAAATATCTTCCAGCATAATAAACAACCCTCAAATATTTTATTTGTTAAAAAATCTTTTATCTGTTTTATAAAGAAAAATAAAATTACACTTTTGATAAAATTATTACAAAAACAAGTCCATTATTACTTACTTACAAAGCTCCCAGTTCCAATTTTTTGAACTTTTTAACTTGTCCACGAAAAATGTTCGAAACACGTGCCTCACGCGGGAGCGTCCGCGGTCACAAAAGCACACAAAACATCCACAGACTTGATTGAAACTGGCGAGAGTATTGTTGACCGAAGCGAGAGTTCAAGTTTTGAGCGTCGTCGCTGATGACGCCGCGCCGGTCGCTGAACACAGTAGTGGTTATGGTTCTTTGTACAAAACGTTGCCCTCTGCAGGGGACGCTCGAAACCCTGACTGTGGCGCAAGTCGATATCCAGCAGGAACGAACCGAGTCCTTTATCCTGCTGAAACGGTGTAGGAAACTTGGGAAAGCGCGGGAAGTGAGGCAGCATTTGAAATTGTTTTGGAAGCTACATTTCTTTGTATTTGAAATCAAAATTTCATTATTCAGGGAGCTAACAAAATAAAGGATCACAATCCATTTTATGACTTCCTTTCAACTCAATTTAAAGGTTTTAGCTCTATTTATAGTTTCAGGAGACCTTTTGCTCTTCAGTCTTAAGGTTTATGTAATCTACAAGGCAGGGAAGGTCTATTTTGTCTTCAGTTTTAAGGTTTGAGTCTACTCCATGGCTTCAAAGGTTTTCTTTTTTTTGGTTTTTTTCAAACTTTTTAAAAATTTAAAGGGCTTCTTCATGGCTTCAAAGGATGATTTGGTTTTCAGTCTTAAGGTTTATGTAATCTACAAAAGGGAGGGGGAAAGGGCCACTTTTTTCTTCAGTTTTAAGGTTTGAGTCTACTCCATGGCTTCAAAGGTCCATTTGGTCTTTATACTTAAGGTTTGAGTCTACTTCATGGCTTCAAAGGTCCATTTGGTATTCAAACTTAAGTTTAAGGTCTTCTTCATGGCTTCAAAGGACGATTTGGTTTTCAGTCTTAAGGTTTATGTAATCTACAAGGCAACAGAGGTCCCATTTTTTGGTTTTTTTTTCCCGGGTTTTTTAAAGGTTTGAGTCTACTTCATGGCTTCAAAGGTCGATTTGGTATTCAAACATAAGATTTGGGTCTTCTTATGTCTTCAAAGGATCATTTGATTTTAGTCTTAAGGTTTATGTAATCTACAAAGGGACCAGAGGTCCATTTGTCTTCAGTTTTAAGGTTTGAGTCTACACCATGGCTTTAAAGGTCCATTTGGTCTTTATACTTAAGGTTTGAGTCTACTTCATGGCTTCAAAGGTCCATTTGGTATTCAAACTAAGTTTTAGGTCTTCTTCATGGCTTCAAAGGATGATTTGGTTTTCAGTCTTAAGGTTTATGTAATCTACATAGGCTTTTAAAGGGAGTCTATTATGTCTTCAGTCTTTAAGGTTTGAGTCTACTTCATGGCTTCAAAGGTCTATTTGGTATTCAAACTTAAGATTTAGGTCTTCTTTATGGCTTCAAAGGATGATTTGGTTTTCAGTCTTAAGGTTTATGTAATCTACAAGGCAGCAGAGGTCCATTGTGTTTTCAGTTTTAAGGTTTGAGTCTACTCCATGGCTTTAAAGGTCCATTTGGTCTTTATACTTAAGGTTTGAGTCTACTTCATGGCTTGAAAGGTCCATTTCGTCTTCAATCTTAAGGTTTAGGTTCTCTCCAAGACAGCAAAGGACTATTTGGTCTTCATTTTATGGTTCATGTTCTCTTCAAAGCTGAAAATGCCTATCTAGTTTCGATTTTAAGGTTTCAGTTTTCCGTATGGCTTCAAAGGTCCATTTGGTTTCAAACTTAAGTTTTAGGTCTTTTTCATGGCTTCAAGGGATGATTTGGTTTTCAGTCTTAAGGTCTGGCTCTACTTCATGGCTTTAAAAGTCTATTATGTCTTCAGTCTTAAGGCTTGAGTCTACTCCATGGCTTCAAAGGTCTATTTGGTATTCAAACTTAGATTTAGGTCTTCTTTATGGCTTCAAAGGATGATTTGGTTACAGTCTTAAGGTTTATTAATCTACAAGGCAGCAGAGGTCCATTTGTCTTCAGTTTTAAGGTTTGAGTCTACTCATGGCTTTAAAGGTCCATTTGGTCTTTATACTTAAGGTTTATCTACTTCATGGCTTAAAGGTCCATTTGTTTCAACATAAGGTTTAGGTTTCTCAAGCCAAAGGATATTTGGCTTCATTTAGGTTTGTTTCTTCAAAGCGAAAAGCCACTGTTTCATTTTAAGGTTTAGTTTTCATGGCTTCAAAGGTCCATTTGGTTTTCAAACTTAAGTTTTAGGTCTTTTTATGGCTTCAAGGGATGATTTGGTTTCGTTTAAGGTTGGCCTTCATTAAAAGCAAAAGAATATTTACTTCATTTTAAAGTTTTTATCTATTCAAAGTTGAAAAAGAGTTTTCATTTTTAAAGTTTATATATCTTCAAAGTTGAAAAGACATACGTTTTCAATTTAAGGTTTGGGGTTCTTTTCAAATGTTAAACTACGTATTTTAATTAAAGAATAATTTTTTTTCAACATAATTTTATGAATAACATACTCAATTTAGAATAAAATACAAAGGAATCTACACTTAATAAATATTGAGCTTAGGTATTAACATTCTATTGTTAGATAATTGATATTTATCGTATTTGTTTAATTCGTCGTCCGTCACAACATTCCATCAAAGATACTTTAAAAACCATTTAACTTTTAATACAATATTGATTTTAGATTGTCTAATAATACAATTATTTAAGAAATATTTCAAAAGTAAAGTATAAATAATAGAAAATGTGTAAGGTACAAAGAAATTTTCTTTAAACGACACGCGTTTTTGCATAATTCTCTTTCAGAATTTCAATGTAACTTTTGTTAAACATTCCAGTATAAGGATTTGACATCGCATCGTAGCAGTTTAATAATAACGAAAAACAACTGGAAATTTTCTATTTGGAGAGCCGAACGAAAACTTAAATACATACATCATATTTTAAATCGAAACAATTACGGGACTGTCAGGAACAGGAGCCACTTCTCTTTCGCTTCATTTTACTGGCGTCGCGAACAGGAAGAATATAATGTACGTAGTACACTTATTACTGAAAAGTAAGTTAATCAAAAAATACCAGGAAATATGGAAGGCAGGCATTTTTAAAATAAGAAAACAAATTTATCTGGATCCTGGAGGTAATCACAAGACGTCAAGAAGGCAATTTTAAATTCAATAACCCTACAGTTTAGGAGGTTACTTATATCAATAGATATATAGGGTGATTGACTTTTTTATTTTTAATTTGATTCAACTGTTGGGTTATAATATAAGGAAACACAAAAGAACCGCCGGTATCGATCGCTGCCTTTGGCTTATATAACGTTAATAATTAAAAGTAGAAACTTGCTTGTACTTTTACTTTTTGGTTGTTGTTTTGATACTTCTGTGGCAAAGAGGTGCAAAAAAGACTAAGAGGGTATGTGACAAACTCCAGTAACCTTTAAAGATGCATTTCAGCCCACTTCCTCGTAGCATTAAGCACTAATTAGGTATTCAAAAATGTGCTGTGTTAGAAAACGTCTCGTGTTCTTTGTTTTTCCCAACTAGACACCCAGAAACTAATTACTGCCGACGCGGTAACCGCATAATTTGAATTTTAAATTGCCGACATTGTTATGAATATTAAAATTTTGAAATTCCTTAAAACCATCGTTAATATATTAGGTACCTAATACAGACAGAGACTTGAGCTGGTAGGCACGCGGTTGGTTATATGGGTCGGTTAACGTAACCATCGTGGCTACCGTAAGCACCCAGCGTGTTTCCTTTTACATCAGGTTCTCCTCAATGTGCATTTGAGATTGCAACTGAAACTAAAAGCGCAGAGACCGCTGAATAAATTAAGCGAACTTGATTGCAGCTTTGCAACCGGAGCAATATAAGGAGCCGACGGCTGATTTCACTCGTTCTATGGCCACGTACATTAAAAACTTCACTCACAGATGGAACTAAAGAACATTATTTTAGTAACGAGACAGAAGAATATTTTTCATTCAAATGCAGTAGCGGTTATTTAAATCAAAATTCTTGTTGGCAAAAACTTACTTACACATTGTTACTATAGGTCCTACCAAGCTGACCTACCCTAATCTCCTGAATTAATTAATTAATTGTCAGTTGAAATTGGTCCAAGTTTCTCTATAATTTATTTGGTTCATTTAGGTATACAGAATGTCCAAGGTAAGGATGGGATAGCAAAGGGATTTCATAAGGTTTAGGTTCTCTTCAAGGCAGAAAAGGACTATTTGGCCCTTAATGTTAAAGTTTGAGGTCTTCTCATGGCTTCAAAAGTCCATTTGGTCTTCAGTCTTAATGTTAATGTTATCTACAAGCCAGAAAAGGTCTATTTTGTCTTCAGTCTTAAGGTTTGTGTTCACTTAATAGCTTAAATGGTCTATTTAGTGTCTTCCATTTTAAGGTTTGAGTGACTTTAAAAACCTCACTCACAGATGGAACTGAAGAACACTATTTTAGTAATGAGATAGAAGAATATATTTTTCATTCGAATGCAGTAGCGGTTATTTGAATCAAAATTCTTGTTGGCAAAAACTTACTTACAGTATGTTACTATAAGTCCTACCAAGCTGACCTACCCTAATCTCCTGAATTAATTAATTAATTGTCAGTTGAAATTGGTCCAGGTTGCTGTATAATTTATTTGGTTCATTTAGGTAAACAGAATGTCCAAGGTGAGGATAGGATAGCAAAGGGATTTCATAAGGTTTAGGTTCTCTTTAAGGCAGAAAAGGACTATTTGGCCCTTAATGTTAAAGTTTGAGGTCTTCTCATGGCTTCAAAAGTCCATTTGGTCTTCAGTCTTAATGTTAATGTTATTTACAAGCCAGAAAAGGTCTATTTTGTCTTCAGTCTTAAGGTTTGTGTTCACCTAATAGCTTAAATGGTCTATTTGGTGTCTTCCATTTTAAGGTTTGAGTGACTTTAACAACCTCACTCACAGATGGAACTAAAGAACACTATTTTAGTAATGAGATAGAAGAATATATTTTTCATTCGAATGCAGTGGCGGTTATTTGAATCAAAATTCTTGTTGGCAAAAACTTACTTACAGTATGTTACTATAAGTCCTACCAAGCTGACCTACCCTAATCTCCTGAATTAATTAATTAATTGTCAGTTGAAATTGGTCCAGGTTGGTGTATTTAGGTATACAGAATGTCCAAGGTAAGGCTAAGATAGCATTGGGATTTTATAAACACTAATAAGAGATACAGAGTCGATTAAATTAGAGGAAGTTTCAGAAATATATTTTTTAAAATCGTCTCATTTTTTTCCTCGCTTTTGCGGGTTATCCAGTGGGGGTCAACCCTTTTGAAGTCTCACATTTTATCATAATCAGTTTAATTTTTTGTAATACGGTCCTGTTATTATTTTTATCACAAATTTAAAGCCATTTTCAATTTTGAATTTAAATATTACACTTATTGCAATTGTTTAAACGTTTTTGGTTTATTTTAGGCATTATTTAAAATAAAATTAATTAAAAAAAGTACGGCTCTGAAAGTCAATAATAAAGCACAAAATCCCTTAACCAATTAATAAATTTAAACTTAATCAAATTTAATAAAATGTAGTACAAAGTACAGTTTAATAATTAAATTTTATTGACTTTTATATTGTTAATAGCTGGGGTACCCGCATTCGCTCAGGGAGTATTGGGATATATGAAAAAGGCTTCGATTAGTCTACAATGATCCAGAACAGTCCATAAATCGAGAGTGTTCTGGAATGTTCCACAATAATCTGGAATATTCCGAGATGTTCCCGAACATTCCACGACATTTCAGAATGTTCTGGAATGTTGTGGAATGCTCTCTGATGTTTTGGATTGTTCTGAAAAATTTTAAAGAGTAAAACTTTCAGTCTTTATATCTTCAAACGTACGTTCTCTAGGTAAAAACTAGAACCTTCTTCATGCATGGGGGATAAAGGGCTACCATACAATATAAATCACTAGATCGTACCGGAACTCGTTTCGCAGTTTTAGCGGCACGCACATTGTACACTTTTTTTTATAATATACATATATTGATAACTTCCCCTAATAGGAAATTTTGATGGCGTTCAGACCTGTACCGAGGAAAAATTTTAAATAATACCTAAAACAAACTAAACAGAAACAATTGCAAATGTAATATAACCTATTTAAGAATTTAAAATTACCTTAAATTTTGTAGAGAAAATAACAGGACCGTATTACAAAAAATGAATTGTTGGACTTTAAAAGTGTTGCTACTATTAGATAGCCAGAAAAATCCCAGGAAAAAAATAAAATGATTTAAAAAAAAATTTTTTTTTTTCGGATATTTCTGGAGTTGTTTGTAATTTTAAAACTTTCCACAGAGCATGTTATAATGCGCAACTTTCCCTTAATTTAGTCGACTCAGTCAGTATCTCTTAACATTTACAAAATCCCAATGCTATCCTATTCTTATCTTGGACATACTGTAGGTATATTGAAGTACAAAAGTTTTTATCACGCTGTAGTGTTAATGTTATTCCCCTTAATCCTCCTGATTTGCACTAAAATATGGCAAGACTAAGTTGAAGTACACAGTATTTTTTTTTTCAAGAAACAGGACACATTTGAGTTACCAATTCCTAATAATGAACGTATTTTAAATTTTCTAATTATATTCTGGTACCAATGCTCTTTTTTTATTTCTTACGAGTCGCCCCTGGTAGGTACCTAGCATCAACAAAATAAATTCTTAAATGGTTCGATATGAATCTATCTAAAATGGCAATCACTTCTTACTATTATTAAGTCTATTGTAGGATTGTAGTAGTCCTTGTGTGATTGTGTGACCTTTTTCTAAACAAGTCTTAGTGTGTGTGTGTGTGTGTTGCGTAAATTCTTGTTGGTTTTTAGAGTCATATATGGGACGCTGCCTACTGTGAACCGATACGATGGATGTATGGTCGCACTGTGCCCATTGATACCTTATAAAGGGCTGTGCAACAGCTGTTCTTATTAGCTACAGCTTCTATACACATCAGCACGTTTCAAATTAGGTAGATACATACCAACTAACCAACAAAGTCCAATACATAAATACCTAAATACCATTAATTTTTAAAATCAGGATACCATATCCTTTTTTGTATTTGAAACAGTGCTGGAGGTCTATTTCATGAAAAATCAAATCGTTGAGCAATTAGGCCAGTAGTGAGTGTAAATAAACATAAATATTCGATGATTAAAAAATAAACTCAAAATTTTTAAGAATAAAATAAGTACCCTAGGGGTGAAAATTATAATTAACAATTATTCACCCCTTAAGTTGTTTGATTTTTTCAATAGCGTGAGAATTGATTAAATAATTTTAGAACTTTTATAGAAATTAAATCAATTATTTTATTATCAACTTTTTTTAAATTATTCGTAATAACAAATCACAACGTCAAAATATTTCTGAGCAAAATAGCAACTCGTCGATTTATTTCGTTATTATTTTCACAGAAACAATAATAAATAAGTCAGTAGGTACTTGACTCGTTTCTTTCAAGACAGTGGTCATGCACAACAACGTGCAGGTCGTAATTTGAAACTGAGATTCATTATTTTCTCAGTAAAACATGTTGCGAAACTTTTTTTGCTGAAGAAATTTCTTCAGTTAACCCGAAGCCTGATGGGGTCATTTCATTCCTTTTGTTTTGACAGTAATGTTTAGCAATTACCACATATCTTGCCAAAGTGTCCTGTTTTCTTGTTATAAGGAATAACATACGGGGGAGAATTGGAAAATAATTGTCACACAAATAAAAATTAACAAAAAAATAATTTCCTTTCATGGATTTATATTTTTAGGTATTTAAAGTTTGTTTTCAAACTAGTATCGTTTCTGATGGGAATGAGTTTCGACCCGCATGCAAATCCTGATTCCAACGGGCTTGCCAACTTGTTTTTAGTCCAAATCCTGTCTGTCGCTGATGTATAGTTTTATAAATATAAATGAAACCGTGTGGCACCTGCGAGCTGCAAACCAAACGCCGTGTTCTGCTCCTTATAAATGTGTTGCCGTCACTTTTATTCTTTTACTTCTACTCCTTGTTGTGCTTTCGTTGCTGTTTTACTACCAGTCGGTCCCTCTGATCTCGCCAACATGGAAAATTATTTCGATTTAATTCACTTGCGAACCGAAAGTTTTTATTTTTTTTTTTTGAAACCTACCTACCTGATGACAGATCCATTTATTTAAATTCTTATCTCAAGGAAACCTTTGCAAAAGAAGCACAAAAAGGTAAAACAAAATCCATGGAAAATAAACAAAAGAAATTCAAATTAAAACAGAAGAAATACATGGCATAATAGATGAATAATTGAAACAATTGGTTAATAAATGAAATAAACGAACTCACAATTTTCGGGTAACAAATTAAACGAAATTATTGGATAATGAAGTAAACGAAAGGGATCCGGGATAATCGACTGTTAATAAAAATATAAAAAGTATTTTTTTAAATTCGATTACTGTGTATGAACACCTACAGGTAGGAAATGCAAACGCCAAATATTTAATCTGCAAAAGTTGTACCTGGAGAAAAATTTTCCGAATTTTCTTTTCTGAAAGCAGAAAACTACCCCGTCGTATTTAACACATCTATCGATCCACCCTGAAAGAATCAGAAAATGGTCGCATGGTGGCTCTTGCATCAAATTTTTCTCCTGCTGTACTATTATACAATTTTTATAAGAATATGTATTTATATAAACAATTTTCTGATAATAGAATTTTTCTAACAAAAAATAAGACATGAAATAATTTTTTATGTGGAATTAACACTACCAAAATATTATTTTGATGTTACGTAGGTATATGTATTTTTCTGTTTGACTGAACATAACTAACAAGCGTTTTCAAACATTTAACATTTAATATGGCTCCAAGCTATAAATTGCTAATAAGCAGATTTTATCGAAATACTCGTCTGAAATCTGAAATGTAGTCTTCTGGTAACGAGAAGCAATCTGATTTTTTTTGTCGACTCCTCTTTTATTTTTTTATCGTTCTTTTTTTGACACTAACAAGGTGTTGCAACGGTTACACTAACAGGTTCCTCAGATTATTAAGTTGTTAAAGAAACATTACTACGTGGCAGCAGACTTCTTGTGATCTCAATCTTTTTCTGATACACGTAAATACAGGGGTTAGTCACAAAGTACACAATTTAGAATGCTTATAAGTATATTATTATATCAATACTAGCAGCAATACCCGGCGTTGCTCGGGTAAGAATATATCACACGTTTGATGGAAGATTCTAGAATATTCGCGAATTTAGAAGTGTCCAGAACATCCCATAATGATTCAAAACATTTTCTCACTTTTTTAACATTCTGGAACATTCTTGAATGATCTTCAAGATTCTGGAACATTCTTGAACATTGCCAAATTATTCTGAAATGTTATAATAAAACATTCTTTTACTTCTTAGAACATATTTGAACTGCCTGTAACATTCTAAAAAAATCGTCTTCATTCTCATCCCCACTCCGTGCTGTTTGCTGGGTGAGTAGTGACATCAGTAGACGCCTGGCGGGGTTAACTAATCGATTGATAATAATTGATCAGTTATCGACCACTGAGAGTTGAAGATTATTACAGTACTAATGTCGCTATTAAAAAATGGGGGTTGGTGGTAGAATGGTTAAAATTAAGGGTTATATGTATTTTTTAATGCCAAATCATTGAAAAATTAAAAATATTGACCAAAAAATAAGAAAAAGTTAGAAGTGGACAACCCTTATAACTTAGGGGTATGAAAAAGCCGTTTCGGAGGAGTGTATGGTAACTAACATTGTCACGCGAGAATTTTATATATTACCATGGATATATTGAAACTGATCTGAAACTTTTTTATACTGTTATTTACTTTTTCTTACTTATACAGGGTTTTTCAAGTTGATGGGCTATTAGAAGTAAATGAATTAGTAGAAGGAATTCAATTCTGAAACTTGGGCTCATTTGGTTATTGTTTATGCCGCTTCTTTTAAAAATATTTTCAAGTTCGATTTACATCCGGTTATACCGGAAGTCGATACCAACTTTGTTATTTTAAATGGAATGGTATATTTTTTACGCTGAATTCGAATAAAACGTGTAATTCTAAGGTAAGTTTGATAACCAACTTGTATACACCTATGACGATGGTTTCTGAGTTAATTTAATTTATAGAAAAAAAAATCGCTACCGCAACCAAAATTATAAAAAATCATAACTTCCACAAAATACGACATAGAGCGTTGAAATTTTTATTAGTAATAGGTGAATATTAGTGCTAACGCCTTGACAAAATTGAATTAAATAATTTATACAGGGCGTTCAAAATAAAATTCTAAAATTGAAAAACTTCAAACACGAATTACCTCGTTTTTTCAAATGGCACCTACTATTTTGTATTTTTTCAATCGATTCCTTTTTTTATCCTCTTTCGATCTATATGGATACTTTCTATTTTATTTGAAAATTTTAGAATAAATTTGAGTTATTACATAAAATAGGAAGTATCCATATAGATCGAAAGAGGATAAAAAAAGGAATCGATTGAAAAAATACAAAATAGTAGGTGCCATTTGAAAAAACGAGGTAATTCGTGTTTGAAGTTTTTCAATTTTAGAATTTTATTTTGAACGCCCTGTATAAATTATTTAATTCAATTTTGTCAAGGCGTTAGCACTAATATTCAGCTATTACTAGTAAAAATTTCAACACTCTAAGTCGTATTTTGTGGAAGTTATGATTTTTTATATTTTGGGTTGCGGTAGCGATTTTTTTTCTATAAATTAAATTAACTCAGAAACCGATCGTCATAGGTGTACAATTTGGTTATCAAACTTACCTTAGAATTACACGTTTTATTCGAATTCAGCGTAAAAAATATACCATTCCATTTAAAATAACAAAGTTGGTATCGACTTCCGGTATAACCGGATGTAAATCGAAATTGAAAATATTTTTAAAAGAAGCGGCATAAACAATAACCAAATGAGCCCAAGTTTCAGAATTGAATTCCTTCTACTAATTCATATACTTCTAATAGCCTATCAACTTGAAAAACCCTGTATATCAGCATCAATTTTCTTCCTGTACTCATTTGCACACAACTGTATGTTTTCTCATGATTTTTTTGCACCTGAACAAAATCAACAAGAAACGAGCGAACGTTACGTTATCAATCACCTATAAGTGCCTTTCCAGATCATTGAACAAAAGCGAACCGCTTTCAATATTGGTAATATTTTAAATGTAACTAATGCTTCTGTGGGTTTACTTCTATTCTACTACAAGTGCATGGGAAGGAGTGTTACTTTTAGCGAAATTATGTGTACGTCGTCATAACGGCTCTTGAGTATATTATATCAAAGTATACAAGCACCTATTAAAAGGGTAAACATTTTCACTCAAGAGTAACATTGAAATTTTTGCTTAGATCGGTGATGTATTTAGGTACAGTGCTCGAGGTTTAACGTGACACAAAAACAAAAAAATTAAAGTGCCTGCGGTTTATCGTGATACAAAAACAAAAGAATTATGTACAGTTTTTGCGGTTTAACGTGACAGTGCTCGTCCTTTAACGTTACACAAAAATAGAAAAAGAATGTCTACAGTGCTCGCATTTTAATGAACATGAACAAAAAAATATGACGACAAAAACAAAAATTATTAGAGCGCTTGCTGGTCACCATTTCAAGTAACTTTTAGGACTAATTCATTATTGTATTTATTAAAAGTCTTTTTTTTCTTTCTTGTTTCGCAGGTCCTGTGGATGGATAAACCTTTACTGTAATACGAAAAAAGGCAGACAGGTGAGTCATTTAAATGATAAACTTTCTTGGTCGAAAACACGTGTATTTCCATTCGCTGCTATTGTACCTCGGGGAAATCAGTCGATCTGAAAGCTGCTAACAGTTGAGTTGAGTTGAGTTGGTAACACATCAGAAGCAATCGGTCAATTAAACTATCGCCGTGAGTCGAACAGAAAGGGCCTGCACTTCTACAAGACCTGTAGACAATTTAACTAAAACGTAGAGGGTAAAATACTAGAAGGGTCACAGGGATAGGAGAAGGAGAAGGAAAGTGAACGTGGGGAGAGGATCCACCCAACTTCAACTGGCTGACTTTGAAGCAACAATTAATTCGTAATGAATAGATTCCTTGTATTGCATCGTCTAGTTGCGTTCATGAGTTCATGCTCACGACCAGACGAATTAAGTTGGTTACGTTGGGTTAGGTTAGGTTAGGGGTAGTACATACTTGATCCACTTTGGACGTAGGTTATAATCAAGTGGCACATGGGCTAATATACGTATATCTATCTATCTAGTCTACGTTACGATATGCAAGCAATTTTGATGAGCACTACTTCAAACTATCTATCGAACGACTGCGTCATCAATTAAGTTGCAAATTCATTAGGATCAACAACAACAACAACAACAACAACAAAGATCTTTCAGGAGTAACAACCCTGAAGTTAATGTTACCAAAATAGTAGAAGTACCGAAAGGGCGCAACCATTGGATTATTTACATATGATAAAATGTTAAACTGTTTGTATTTATGGCTTGGACTAGGGTTTTCATCAACCTTATCCATATTTCGAATGTTGGTAATTTTTTAGAAAAAAAATTCAAATATATATACAGAGCAGAAACAAAATATAAAAATTAGCGTTTGGCAAAAATTAAAATTAAACTTTACAGAAACTTTACAAGAAAGGGATGAAGCGGATTCAAAGGGTTGTTGAATGAGCTCTCAAGAAAAGTTTCTTCCATCCCTTGTACTGAATTCAATACAAATTCCTAACAGCTACAGTTCTTTATAAAATTCTGACTCTCAAATTTTCTATAACTCTTTAAAAGAATATATCTAGAAAGCTCTAAACTAATGATGACTTTATGACATCCTAGGTGACAGTAAGGAAATTTTGAGAGGATATAGAAACATTAAACTTAGAAGAACATTTTGAGACATTCCAGAATTTTCAACAAAGATTATAACATCTCTAATTCTTTAGAAAGCTTTGGAAAATTTTAAATCTCCAAGATTTCCATAAATCTCTAGAAGGTTATGTGTAGAAATTTTTTGATGGGTCATGGGAAACTCTAGAAACAATCATAGCTATAATAATGATGACTTTATGACATCCAAGATCATATTAAGGAAATTTTGAGAGGATATAGAAACATTCCAGAATACAGTAGACTTTTAAGAACATTTTGATACACCTTATTTAGAAAACTCTGAAACTTTAGGGTTTCCAAAATTTCTATAACTCTCTAGAAATGCTAAGCAAAGTCGTAGGAACCCCTAGAATCTGCCATGGTCACTTTATGACATTGCGGTTAACATTAATGGAATTTAATAGGATTTAAGAAAATTCCTGAAAATTGTAGATGTTTTTAGATCATTCTGAGACATTCCAGAATTTTGAACAAATATTATAACATCTCTAATTCTTTAGAAAGCTTTGGAAAATTTTAAATCTTCAAGATTTCCATAAATCTCTAGAAGAATATCAGTAGAAATTTTTGGATGGGTCATTGAAAGCTCTAGAAACAATCATAGCTATAATAATGATGACTTTATGACATACTAGATCATATTAAAGAAATTTTGAGAGGATATAGAAACATTCCAGAATACAGTAGACTTTTAAGAACATTTCGAAACATCTTTTTTAGAAAATTCTGAAACTTTAAGGTTTCCCAAATTTCTATAACTCTCTAGAAATTCTAAGCAAAGTCGTGGGAACCCCTAGAATCTGCCATGGTCACTTTATGACATTGCGGTTGACATTAATGGAATTTAAGAGGATTAAGGAAAATTCCTGAAAATTTTAGATGCTTTTAGATCATTCTGAGACATTCCAGAATTTTCAACAAAGATTATAACATCTCTAATTCTTTAGAAAGCTTTGGAAAATTTTAAGTCTTCAAGATTTCCATAAATCTCTAGAAGAATATCAGTAGAAATTTTTGGATGGGTCATTGAAAGCTCTAGAAACAATCATAGCTATAATAATGATGACTTTATGACATACTAGATCATATTAAAGAAATTTTGAGAGGATATAGAAATATTCCAGAATACAGTAGACTTTTAAGAACATTTTGATACATCTTTTTTAAAAAATTCTGAAACTTTAAGGTTTCCAAAATTTCTATAACTCTAGAAATTCTAAGCAAAGTCGTGGGAACCCCTAGAATCTGCCATGGTCACTTTATGACATTGCCGATGACATTAATGGAATTTCAAAGGGTTTAATAAAAATTCCAGGCAATTGTAGATGTTTTTACATCATTCTGAGACATTCCCAGATTATTACATGCTTTCAGAAAATACTGAAAGATTCTGGAAAACTTTTGGAAAGTTCTATAATATTTTGTTATGGTCGTGTATGTTTCAATTAATTTCTTTTTGTCTCCTTCTATCAATTTCAATACCTTTTATAAGATCTTGATCTGTACAAAAAAAAAGATGGCAATCAATCCGAGCAATATTTTCATTCAATTACTTCTATTATGGGATCAATTTACTCACTGGTCCTTTTCAATCGTTCGACAATAATAACAACGGAGGCGTCTAATAATAATCGGCAAAAAAAATCGGTGCCGGTTATAATCTCTTTTTCTGTGTCGAATGTCACGGTTGTTCGGCCATCTCCTCTCATTCTTCCTTTTGAAAAGCTGTCTTGGATCGATAATGCTCATGTTGCGAAACGCGTCACATCCAATTACTTTAATAGGTGAACATTACAAACGTGAAAACTTGCCTGGCTATTGTTGAGGTGTCACACGCAGCTGACTGTTCTCTTTGAAAATTGCACGGCATCGAAACGGCCCCGCAATGATTATTATTAGCTTTTGTTAGATGGGAAAGGAACTTCACTGGTAGAAAATTAAACGATGGGAACAATTCCGTCAAATCGTCGTCCACTTTAGTACCTCCTGGTGGCTCAAGTGCGGGAAAGAAAGGAGCAATTAAATCAGCGAACGGTTGCACGCCACTGACATATAATTGTGGTTATTTGGAGACTTCGAGGACCTTTTGTATTTATTCGGTTCGATATGGCCAGACCCTTTACAGCCTGACATTTCAAAGGGTGAACATTTAGCTTCAATTTCCCCCAGCAGCTCATTTGTTTAGAGCGGTCACCCGCTTCACCACCTTAACCCGTTCATTTTTCGTTTACCTTGAATTTCGTTGTAATAGTTTCTACAAAAATATCATAACTGACTTGAGTGTGAGATTGATTCACACAACACAAAGGCAAAAGTGTTTTGGTAACCTACGTGGGTGGATGTTAAAAATCAGGCATCAGATTGCAAGAACACGGACTCCGGGTGCAACTAATGTCACGGACGACCGTCGGTGGTTGTTGTTGTTCGTCTTTTCCTTTTGTACTTTTTTTCTCGTCAGAGATGTTGTTGAGACGGTGAATCGGCCGGGGATCAATAATGCTCATGTTGCAGGACGACTCACGTCCAATTAGCTTAAGAGGCGAACATTACGAACCAAAAGTTCCCTCGTAATGCTTTAGCCGTTAGTTCATTGTCGACGTGTCGCTCGCAGATGACGGCATTCTCATTCAACGACGGTATTAGATGCACGAACACGTTGTCTCCGAATATAACTAACAGGACACTTAATATTTATTAGATTGCACAATGCGTAACATTCTATCAAAGGAGAGAGGGGAATCTTGAGGGGAGAGACAGCAGTGGGCGCCCACATAAACACTCACACAGTTAGAACTTTTCATTTTTAAAGAACGTTGAATTCTGGATCTTTTCCTTGATTTGCAAAATTCAAGTTCCATTACTTTCTAGAACACTTTGTATGGTCTTAACAAAGGCGAGATCGTCAATTTTATAAGATAGTGGAGATGTCAAAACCAGAGTGGACTAGAACACTAGAAATTCTCTACAAAATTCTAGAGAACCACAGGTTTTCAAATTTTCTCGGTAATTCTGTCTAGAACTTCTTAACTAGGTTGTGGGGAGCTGCAATGGCTATAATGTGGTCAAATTATATCACAGATCTAATAAGGAAATTTTTGGAAGCACGAAATATTTAATATTTCTATAGAAATATCGTAAATGTCTGGAAAATTAAGGCTGTTGTAAGTTCTTCAGTTTTCTAGATTATGCAGTGGCCACAACATTGTTCCTTTAGGACTCCTCAATTCAGAATACGAAGATTTGAGAGGATTTGGAACCATTTTATGAGGTCCTGGTTCACATTAGGGAAATTTTTAAAGTATTTAGAAGCATTTTGGAAAATGAGCTGCATTTTTTCAACAAACTTAATTATTTCTCTAGAAATATCGGAAATGTCTGGATTTTGAAAGTTCTTTAGTTTTCTCAAGATTTTGTCTTGAATTTCGTAGCCAGTTTATAGGACTCTAGATAATGCAGTGACCATAACATTGATACTTTAGGGCTCCCCAATACAGATTTAGAGGATTTGAGAGGATTTAGAAACATTTCAGAAAGTGGCAGACCTATTGGAAACATTCTGAGACATTTCAGGATCTACAATAAAATTCTAAAACTCCTCTAATTTTCTAGAGAATCCTGGAAAATCTGAGACATCCAATATCTCCATAACTCTCTAGAATATTCTGTATATAAATTCTTATTTCAGTCATAGGAAACTCTAGACTCTGTCGTCGATAACACAGACACTTTATGAGGTCCTGGTTCACATTAGGGAAATTTTGAAAGCGTGTAGAAGCATTTTAGAAAATGAGCTGCATTTTTTCAACAAACTTAATTATCTCTCTAGAAATGTCGGAAATGTCTGGATTTTGAAAGTTCTTGAGTTTTCTAGAAGATTTTGTCTTGAATATCGTAGCCAGTTTGTAGGAAACTGTAGATTATGCAGTGGCCATAACATTGTTAGGTACTTTAGGACTCCTCAATTCAGAATTAAAAGTTTTGAAAGGATTTGAAACCATTCCAGTTAGTACTAGACTTATTAACAACAGTTTGAGATATTTCAGGATCGACAACAAAGTTTTAAAAGTTCTCTAACTTTCTAGAGATTTCTGGAAAATTTGAGACATCCAATATCTCCGTAACTCTGTAGAATATTCTATATAGAAGTTCTTAACTCAGTAATAGGAAACTGTAGACTCTGTCGTCGATTACACGGACACTTTATGAGGTCCTGGATCATATTAGGGAAATTTTGAAAGTAGGTAGAAGCATTTTAGAAAATGAGCTGCATTTTTTTCAACAAACTTAATTATTTCTCTAGAAATGTGCGAAATGTCTGGCAAATTGAGATTGTTGAAGGTTCTCTAGTTTTCTAGAAGATTTCGTCTTGAAATTCGTAGCCAGTTTGTAGGAAACTCTAGATTATGCAGTGGCCATAACATTGTTAGGTACTTTAGGACTCCTCAATTCAGAATTAAAAGATTTGAAAGGATTTGGAACCATTCCAGTGAGTACTAGACTTATTAACAACAGTTTGAGACATTTCAGGATCGACAACAAAGTTTTAAAAGTTCTCTAACTTTCTAGAGATTTCTGGAAAATTTGAGACATCCAATATCTCCGTAACTCTGTAGAATATTCTATATAGAAGTTCTTAACTCAGTGATAGGAAACTGTAGAGTCTGTCGCCGATAACACGGACACTTTATGAAGCCCTGGATCATATTAGGGAAAGGATTCAGAAACATTTTAGAAAATGAGATACATTTTTTTAACAAATTTTGTTTCTCTAGAAATATCTGGAAAATTGAGGTTGTTGAAAGTTCTCTAGTTTTCTAAAATATTTTGTCTTGAAATTCGTAGCCAGTTTGTAGAACTCTAGATTATGCAGTGGCCATAACATCGATACATTAGGACTCCCAAATACAGATTCAGAGGATTTGCGAGGATTTGGAACCATTCCAGTGAGTACTACACTTTTTAAGAACATTCTGAGACATTTCAGGATCTACAAAAAAAATTTAAAACTTCTCTAATTTTCTATAGAATTCTGGAAAATCTGATACATCCAATATCTTCGTAACTCTCCAGAATATTCTGTATAGAAGTTCTTAACTCAGTGACAGGAAACTCTAGACTCTGTCATTAATAACACGGGCACTTTGTGAGGTCCTGGGTAACATTAGGGAAATTTTGAAAGGATTTCGAAACACTTAAGAAAGTGGGATACATTTTTTTAACACATTTTATTTCTCTAGGAATGTCTGAAATATGTGGAAAATTGAGGTTGCTGAAAATTCTCTAACATTCTAGAAGATTTTGTCTTGAAATTCGTAGCCAGTTCGCAGAAAACTCTAGTTTATGCAGTGGCCATAACATTATTACTGTAAGAGGCCCCAATTCAGATTCAGAAGATTTTGAGAGGAATTAGAAACATTCCAGAAAGTGGCAGACCTATTGAGAACATTCTGAGACATTTCAGGACCTTCAACAATATTTTAATACTGCTCTAAATCTCTAGAGGATTCTAAAACAATTTAAGATTTTGAAATTTCTGTACCTCTCTAGAACATTCTGTCTAGAAAATCCTAGCTAGGTCGTAGGGGGCTCTAGATTATGTCATGGGCGTAGTGTGGTCATATTATGACGTCTTAAATAATATTAAAAATTTGAGAAGATTTAGAAAATAGTAGACATTTTGAAAGCATCCTAAGACATCCTAGAATTATTATAACATTTTAAAGAATTCCGTAAAGTTCTTGAAATTCTTCAGAAAAATTCGAAATTTTTTATGTTCCACCATTTGTAGGTCTACTTCTAAATCTTCTGAGATATTTAGGGTTTCTTGAAGAAAATGCTATTCTTGCATTCTACAAAATGTTGATTGCTTTGAAAATGTTCGATTTACTTTATTTTCCTTTACGTCCATAGGTGTAGTTCATATCCAGTGCCAAGTAACAGACTAAATAGTTAATGAGTGTATAAATACTTCAAGGATCTGAAGCAGTTAAGGCAGAGGATTACTTCGAAACAGAAAAGGCGTGAAACAAAAAATAACTTGCGATCCTGTAGAGCCATCCAAAGTCGTCGGTGATGAATGGTTTGCAGCACTTGTTTTAGTTTTGTTCATTGGGCACAGGATTAAAAGCCCTCGTTCATACGCACATTTGTATCTGTTCAAAATATGATTATGACAGGCGTCGCTGTTGACGGTGTTCGTTTTATTTATTTTTTTCTACGGGGTTTATTCTGGGCGCCGTTTCCGGCCCTTTGCGCCTTCGGTTTGTCATCAGTTATGTTAATTGCCAGCATTATTTTCAAACGCTCGCACGGGACGTAATTTGGTCCCGTGCAACCGAAACAAATTGATCTTAATTAATGCCCGCTAATATTCGGGGATAATAAATTTGCATGTTGTGTGTTCCGCGCCGAATGGACTTCGGGCGATATGAATATTGGCCATAATAAATGTTGCTTTAATAGCTAGGTATGCGACAAATTTTCCATGAATAAGTGAATTTCCTAACGTAACGTAATTAACAAAGAACTTATACAATCTCACAATTTATGGCTCTACTAAGGTACCTAAGGGTGATTTAGAATCCCTAAAATTGTAAGGGCTGGTACATTAAAAAAAATTAGTAAGGAACATTTAATTTATTTTTATGCTTGTATACTGAGTATTACAGGATTATTTTTAGAACTGTAATTAAATCATTTAAAAACTGAAACTGGGTTTGGCTTCTGGTCAATAATGTTGAGAACTTCATCTGCTTCACCTTGCAATTATTTATTATTACCTGTCATATAAATTTTGAAACTTCGTTAGCTTCGTATATACCTCCATAACTACCAGCTCCATCTCTTAAGTAGGACGAACATTAATAAATAAGTTTATGTATACTTTGAAGCATTGCACTTTCAACTGCACGTTATAATTAAAGAAAAACAAAGAGCTTGTCTGGAATTACTGCGTTCTGTAGTTGGTGACATGATGAATTTCTTGAGCATTTATTTATAACGTATGTATATACGTAGGTAAGTACTCGTATACAGGGTTTTTAAAGTTGATGGGCTATTAGAAGTATATGAATTAGTAGAAGGAATTAAATTCTGAAACTTGGGTTCATTTGGTTATTGTTTATGCCGCTTCTTTTAAAAATATTTTCAAGTTCGATTTACATCCGGTTATACCGGAAGTCGATACCAACTTTCTTATTTTAAATGGAATGGTATATTTTTTACGCTGAAATCCAATAAAACGTGTAATTCTAAGATAAGTTTGATAACCAACTTGTACACCTATGACGATCGGTTTCTGAGTTAATTTAATTTATAGAAAAAAAATCGCTACCGCAACCCAAATTATAAAAAATCATAACTTCCACAAAATACGACTAAGTGTGTTGAAATTTTTACTAGTAATAGCTGAATATTAGTGCTAACGCCTTGACAAAATTGAATTAAATAATTTATACAGGGCGTTCAAAATAAAATTCTAAAATTGAAAAACCTCAAACACGAATTACTTTGTTTTTTCAAATGGCACCTACTATTTTTTATTTTTTCAATCGATTCCTTTTTTATCCTCTTTCGATCTATATGGATACTTCCTATTTTATTTGAAAATTTTGGAATAATTTTGAATTATTACATAAAATAGGAAGTATCCATATAGATTGAAAGAGGATAAAAAAAAGAATCGATTGAAAAAATAAAAAATAGTAGGTGCCATTTGAAAAAACAAAGTAATTCGTGTTTGAGGTTTTTCAATTTTAGAATTTTATTTTGAACGCCCTGTATAAATTATTTAATTCAATTTTGTCAAGGCGTTAGCACTAATATTCAGCTATTACTAGTAAAAATTTCAACACTCTTAGTCGTATTTTGTAGAAGTTATGATTTTTTATAATTTGGGTTGCGGTAGCGATTTTTTTTCTATAAATTAAATTAACTCAGAAACCGATCGTCATTGGTGTACAAGTTAGTTATCAAACTTACCCTAGAATTACCCCTTTTTTTAGAATTCAGCGTAAAAAATATACCATTCCATTTAAAATAACAAAGTTGGTATCGACTTCCGGTATAACCGGATGTAAATCGAACTTGAAAATATTTTTAAAAGAAGCGGCATAAACAATAACCAAATGAGCCCAAGTTTCAGAATTGAATTCCTTCTACTAATTCATATACTTCTAATAGCCCATCAACTTTAAAAACCCTGTATACGTAGGTAAGTACTCGTATATAACAAGGAGATACAATAAGTCGTAATTTACTAAACAAACAGAGAGAAGTGTTGGGATTGGGATTATTACGTTTAGTAACAGGTGATTTTGACACGTTTGGTGTAAGATAAATTGACTGTTCTGCTGACTAACTTTTCTGATTTGTTTTTAGGTAAGTAGCAAGCAGGTGCATTATTAAATCTCGAATTCTATTACCTACACTTAACAATATAAAAAACAATGAAAAATATTTTTATTAATTAAAAAAACTATTTATAAACAGTTCCTGGGAAATAATTTTAATTTTATTCGACAGTGAAACACCTGGACATATATTAAATAAAAAAAATTAAATGTGGACGCAGAATACACTCAATTAAATTTATATTATAACTAGCTATGCCCGCGACCTCGTCCGCGTGGAATAGTGACCTTCGGTAGCATTTAAAATTTTTTTCTTCTATATTTTTATTTTCTGGGCAGTAAGCCTTTTTGCCGACGTCATTAGGTACACAAAATTTTCATTCCTTATTTTTGCCCCCTTTAGGGTAAAATTTTTACAAACTTTAAATGTCGTATTTATATCTAATCAAAAGCCTAAAAACTAAGTTTTAGGCCTCTCGCTTTATATCTACTTATCTATCTCTGTACCAAATTCTCATTTAAATCGGTTCAGTAGTTTGGGCGTGATTGCGTAACACACAGACAGACAGAGTTACTTACGCATTTATAATATTATAGATTAATATAATTTAATGATTTTTTAAAATAGTTTATATAGCTTAGTATTTAACTATTTTTATTGATCCGAATAAACAAAACCTCTATAACTTTTTACACTTAATATTTTAATTTTCTGGGCCGTAAGCTTTTTGGACGACGTCATTACACAAAAACTTTCATCGGCTAATTTTATCCCCTTTAGGGTTAAGTTTTTACAAACATTGAATGTCGTATTTATTTATATCTAATCAGAAGCCTAAAAAATAAGTTTCAAGCTTCTATCTTTAAAAATTACGGAATTTCCGCACAAACTTTCCTATTTCGACCCCTTTTTTTCGCATTAAAAAGTAGCCTATGTCCTTTCTCAGGCTCTAGACTATCTCTGTACCAAATTTCATTTAAATCGGTTTAGTAAATTTCAGGCGAGATTGTGTAGCATACAGACAGAGTTACTTTCGCATTTATAATATTCCGCGAATTCATTTTCATCGATTTTCCCATGGGAATAAGATATTTTCCCACAGTAAAACGTAGCCTATGTGTTAATCTAGGGTGTCAGCAAACTCCATACCAAATTTTATTAAAATCGCTCCAGCCGTTTAGACGTGAAGAAGTAACAAACATACACACTCACATACTTACACACTCACAAACTTTCGCCTTTATAATATTAGTGTGATTAATTAAAAAAAGAAAACATAAGATATCTGTAGTCATAAAAATTAAGACTATGACTCTCCTGCTTTCTGATTTACTTTGTAATTATATAATTTTTGTTGCTCTGGGGCCTTGTTATGTAATCAAAAACATAAACACGACCTAATCCTAAAGGACCATAAAAAATAAAAATAGAAAACGGCACTCATCTAACGAAAGAACGAACGAAAAAAATCTACCAACCAATGTACCAATGTATACCTACGTATGAATAGAATAGAATTGTTTGGAGCTAATTGGTCGAACAAATATTAGTTGGGAACCCTTTTGGGATCCTACGTAATAAAAACACAGCCGTGGGGCAGCAGGTTGTAGGTACCTACCCAATAAAGCAAATCCCATGGGACGACAATACGTTCGTAGATCAGAATGCACCTATAGTATGCTCCATCTGTACAAATATAAGCCTGCAATGCTTTTGGAAACCGTCCAGAGTATTTACTTAGGCCCGGCACTACGTATATAAGTACGTATTTATTTGAGTGTAGGTAGGTATATACAGAAGTGGATGATTCAATAATAGTATTAGGAAGTGGAACTTATTACCTACTGGTGCAAGAAATAAGGATAGAAGTGCTTAGGCATCATCTATTGTGTTTTTTTTTAAGATTGGCTGGCCTCTTCTACTTTTCATGCATGGGATGTTAGCATTACCATTACATATTTATGTACAATCATAACGCGCGTATTAATAATAATAATATAATTCAAAAGGAACAGCTCCTGATGGTAGCTCACACCTGTTTTCCTTCAACAACCGTGGGTATTAGGTAGTCTTGTAGTTCGTACCTTCTCCTGGAGTACCGCAATTCAATTGAATTTATTGTCTGACATTAACAGAGCAAACGCAAATGGATGCTATAAATACTTATCTACAAGTAGTACCTAGTATTGTTGGTGCCTACATTTATTTTTTTGTGCCATTATAAACAGGCTTTATTGCTTGCCTCTTTTTCCTTTCTCTATGTTCATGATTTTCCTTGTAATTTGTTTTACAAAATACGTAGATATATATAAGGCAAAAGCTTTAAATTATTTAGTTGATGGCTATAGTCCTCCGGGATTCGAATATTAGTTGGGGAAGGATCGTGATAATTTTGTCAACTCAGCAATAGACCTTAAGGATTTTCCTTTGAAGAGACGACTCAAGACGAACTACCTGGATAGGACAACTTCAGGACATGTTTACAATTTTTGTCCTTATTCAGGACGTTCATATTGACAGATATTCTTAAATAGCCTGATGGCTGTAGCCCTCAAGGATTCGGTTCTAAAACTGTTGGCAGAACTTTGGGAAGATGACTCAACTCGAAGAACCACCTGGGCAGGATATTTTCAGGAGTATTTCCGTCCTTATTATTTCTTGAATAGAGTCTGCTTAGTACCTCCTAGTATGCAGAAAATTTTATTTTTTGAGCCACTAACACACTTTATTGTTCGCCTCCTTTTCCTTTCCCAATGTTTGTGGTTATCCTTGAAGATATTCGTATGTAGGTGCCCTACAAAATATAACTTATATTATTCAACTGATGGCTGTAGTCCTCGAGGATTCGATTTTGAAGGGAAGGACTGCGATTATGTACTCCATCGAGGAATATTTTTTGAAGATGTCTTCTAAAATTGTTGGCAGAACTCTGAAAAGACGACTCAACTCGAAGAAACACCTGGATAGGATAATTGCAGGACTATTTTCGTCCTTATTATTTCCTTAAATAGAGTCTGCTTAGAACCTACTAGTATGCAGAAAAATTTCTTTTTTGTGCCACTCACACACTTTATTGTTCGCCTCCTTTTCCTCTCGCAATGTTTGTGGTTATCCTTGAAGATATTCGTATGTAGATGCCCTACAAAATATAACTAATATTATTCAACTGATGGCTGTAGTCCTCGAGAATTCGATTTTGAAGGGAAGGACTACGATTATGTACTCCATCGAGGAATATTTTTTGAAGATGTCTTCTAAAATTGTTGGCAGAACTCTGAAAAGACGACTCAACTCGAAGAAACACCTGGATAGGATAATTGCAGGACTATTTACGTCCTTATTATTTCTTAAATAAAGTCTGCTTAGTAGGTACTAGTATGGAGAAATTTTTCTTTTTTGAGCCAGTAAGACACTTCATTGTTCGCCTCCTTTTCCTCTCGCAATATTCGTGAATATCCTTGAAGATATTCGTCTGTAGCTGCCCACAAAATATAATTAATATTATTCAACTGATGGCTGCAGTCCTCGAGGATTCGATTTTGAAGGGAAGGACTACGATTATGTAGGTACTCCATCCAGGAGTATTTTTCGAAAATGTTTTCCAAAATTGTTGTGTTTTGTGTATTCCATTATGTATTTGCTAATTAATTAATACGAGTAGCTAATAAAGGACACATTGTTCCTATTATCGTTGATTATTTCATACACACGTACTCGTAAAATTTGTGGGGTATGACTCAGCATGCTAAAAAGTCTGTTTTTTGTATAATCGTGGTGTCCATACGTGGAGAAAATCCTGTCTAGTTAAGGTCAATTAGACTGAGCAAATATTGAACTTTGAAAATTAAAAACACTTGTAGGTACCTACTGAGGAAAATCTAGATTCAACTCAGCCATTTACGTATACGTATACATGTACAAGTACCCATTAAAGTTAACATAATAAATAAGTGACTTTGCGGTTTAATCCATGAAAAAATACGTTCTAGGAAACAGAACTTGCATCATGTGGATGTACGTACGTACGTACGTAATTCAATTAAGCTGAACATGCGCATGGAAATTTTTGTAAATCCTAGCGGAGAAATACTAACGAGCGTCTCTTCAGATGTGTTAAGAAGATATAAATGCAAACATATAGATATCGCTTTTCATTACGGTTCTGGTTCTGATTCTGGCCAACGCACATAATGACCTCGTTGTGGGCAAATGAACAACACTGACTCCACAATTATTATTTGCTTGACTTGATCAAAGTACCTACTATGGGTACTTGTCTGTCATATTGAAGAATAAGTACTTACTATATGTACATAGTTATTTCCTTTTGCGATTTCATTTGGAAGTAACGTATGTAGATATCTTTGGATTTCCACATCTAAATTTATCTACGATGAGAACACTGCACCGTTGCAGTCTCCTATGCTACAGAAGATGGTTGAATGCTGACGTTTATTTCAATTCTTAATAAACAAAAAGGGCACATATTGGAACATACAGTAGTCAGTTGGTTCTTTGGATATTTCGTGACTTTTGTTTGGACTTCAAATAAAATCTTCATCAGGTCCTGACCTGGTCAAAATTAATTCTTCCTCAATGAGATTTTTAAAACATTTTCTCAAATTTATGAGGGTTGTTATCAAGAGAAGTGTTGTAGGTAATAAATAAAATTTGGAAAGGTGAATTTTCCAATTTCCTGAGGTGATGGAAAATTGTTTACGTCTCCTATCAAAAGCAACCACAGTTTTATTGAATATCTCAGCTCCTCGAAGTGCAGTATTTCGTGAAGTAGATTCCCATAACGTAAATTATCTACGATGAGGACACTGATGACGTTTATTTCTATATTTCATATACAAAAAGGGTACATATTAGATTATACAGTAGTCAGTTGGTTCTTTGGATATTTCGTGACTTTTGGTTAGAATTTAAATTAAATCTTCATCAGGTCCTGACCTGGTCAAAATTAATTCCTCCTCAATGAGATTTTTAAAACATTATCTCAAAGTAATTAAGGTTGTTATCAAGAGAAGTGTGGTAGGTTATAAATAAAATTTGCAAAAGTGAATTCTTCAATTTCCTGAGTTGATGGAAAATTGTTTACGTCTCCTATCAAAAGCAACCACAGTTTTATTGAATATCTCAGCTCCTCGAAGTCCAATATTTCGTGAAGTAGATTTCCATATCGTAAATTATCTACGATAAGGACACTACTGACGTTTATTTTTATTTTTCATAAACAAAAAGGGCACATATTAGAATATACAGTAGTCAGTTGGTTCTTTGGATATTTCGTGACTTTTGGTTAGAATTTAAATTAAATCTTCATCAGGTCCTGACCAGGACAAAACTAATTCTTCCTCAATGAGATTTTTAAATTATTTTCTCAAATTTATGAGGGCAGTTACAAAGAGAAGTGTTGTAGGTAAAAAATGCAATTTGCAATGGTGAATTTTTCAATTTCCTGAGGTGATGGAAAATTGTTTACGTCTTCTATCAAAAGCAACCACAGTTTTATTGAATATCTCAGCTCCTCGAAGTGCAGTATTTCGTGAAGTAGATTCCCATAACGTAAATTATCTACGATAAGGACACTACTGACGTTTATTTTTATTTTTCATAAACAAAAGGGGCACATATTAGAATATACAGTAGTCAGTTGGTTCTTTGGATATTTCGTGACTTTTTGTTAGAATTTAAATTAAATCTTCATCAGGTCCTGACCTGCTCAAAATTAATTCCTCCTCAATGTAATTTTTAAAAAATTATCTCAAAGTTATGAGGGTTGTTACCAAGAGAAATGTTGTAGGTAAAAAATGCAATTTGCAATGGTGAATTTTTCAATTTCCTGAGGTGATGGAAAATTGTTTACGTCTTCTATCAAAAGCAACCACAGTTTTATTGAATATCTCAGCTCCTCGAAGTGCAGTATTTCGTGAAGTAGATTCCCATAACGTAAATTATCTACGATAAGGACACTACTGACGTTTATTTTTATTTTTCATAAACAAAAGGGGCACATATTAGAATATACAGTAGTCAGTTGGTTCTTTGGATATTTCGTGACTTTTTGTTAGAATTTAAATTAAATCTTCATCAGGTCCTGACCTAGACAAAACTAATTCTTCCTCAATGAGATTTTTAAATTATTTTCTTAAATTTATGAGGGCAGTTATCAAGAGAAGTGTTGTAGGTAAAAAATGCAATTTGCAATGGTGAATTTTTCAATTTCCTGAGGTGATGGAAAATTGTTTACGTCTTCTATCAAAAGCAACCACAGTTTTATTGAATATCTCAGCTCCTCGAAGTGCAGTATTTCGTGAAGTAGATTCCCATAACGTAAATTATCTACGATAAGGACACTACTGACGTTTATTTTTATTTTTCATAAACAAAAGGGGCACATATTAGAATATACAGTAGTCAGTTGGTTCTTTGGATATTTCGTGACTTTTTGTTAGAATTTAAATTAAATCTTCATCAGGTCCTGACCTAGACAAAACTAATTCCTCCTCAATGAGATTTTTAAATTATTTTCTTAAATTTATGAGGGCAGTTATCAAGAGAAGTGTTGTAGGTAAAAAATGCAATTTGCAATGGTGAATTTTTCAATTTCCTGAGGTGATGGAAAATTGTTTACGTCTTCTATCAAAAGCAACCACAGTTTTATTGAATATCTCAGCTCCTCGAAGTGCAGTATTTCGTGAAGTAGATTCCCATAACGTAAATTATCTACGATAAGGACACTACTGACGTTTATTTTTATTTTTCATAAACAAAAGGGGCACATATTAGAATATACAGTAGTCAGTTGGTTCTTTGGATATTTCGTGACTTTTTGTTAGAATTTAAATTAAATCTTCATCAGGTCCTGACCTGCTCAAAATTAATTCCTCCTCAATGTAATTTTTAAAAAATTATCTCAAAGTTATGAGGGTTGTTACCAAGAGAAATGTTGTAGGTAAAAAATGCAATTTGCAATGGTGAATTTTTCAATTTCCTGAGGTGATGGAAAATTGTTTACGTCTTCTATCAAAAGCAACCACAGTTTTATTGAATATCTCAGCTCCTCGAAGTGCAGTATTTCGTGAAGTAGATTCCCATAACGTAAATTATCTACGATAAGGACACTACTGACGTTTATTTTTATTTTTCATAAACAAAAGGGGCACATATTAGAATATACAGTAGTCAGTTGGTTCTTTGGATATTTCGTGACTTTTTGTTAGAATTTAAATTAAATCTTCATCAGGTCCTGACCTAGACAAAACTAATTCCTCCTCAATGAGATTTTTAAATTATTTTCTTAAATTTATGAGGGCAGTTATCAAGAGAAGTGTTGTAGGTAAAAAATGCAATTTGCAATGGTGAATTTTTCAATTTCCTGAGGTGATGGAAAATTGTTTACGTCTTCTATCAAAAGCAACCACAGTTTTATTGAATATCTCAGCTCCTCGAAGTGCAGTATTTCGTGAAGTAGATTCCCATAACGTAAATTATCTACGATAAGGACACTACTGACGTTTATTTTTATTTTTCATAAACAAAAGGGGCACATATTAGAATATACAGTAGTCAGTTGGTTCTTTGGATATTTCGTGACTTTTTGTTAGAATTTAAATTAAATCTTCATCAGGTCCTGACCTGCTCAAAATTAATTCCTCCTCAATGTAATTTTTAAAAAATTATCTCAAAGTTATGAGGGTTGTTACCAAGAGAAATGTTGTAGGTAAAAAATGCAATTTGCAATGGTGAATTGTTTGTATTTCCTGAGTTGATGGAAAATTGTTTATGTCTTCTATCAAAAGCAACCACAGTTTTATTGAATATCAACTCCTCAAAGTCCAATATTTTTTGAAGTAGATTTCCATATCGTAAATTATCTACGACAAGGACACTGCTGACGTTTATTTCTATTTTTCATAAAAAAGGGGCACATATTAGAAGATACAGTAGTCAGTTGGTTCTTTGGATATTTCGTGACTTTTGGTTAGAATTTAAATTAAATCTTCATCAGGTCCTGACCTGGCAAAATAATTCCTCCTCAATGAGATTTTTAAAATATTATCTCAAAGTTTATGAGGGTTGTTACAAGAGAAGTGTTGTAGGTAATAAATAAAATTTGCAAAGGTGAATTTTTCAATTTCCTGAGTTGATGGAAAATTGTTTACGTCTTCTATCAAAAGCAACCACAGTTTTATTGAATATCTCAGCTCCTCGAAGTGCAGTATTTCGTGAAGTAGATTCCCATAACGTAAATTATCTACGATAAGGACACTGCTGACGTTTATTTCTATTTTTCATAAAAAAGGGGCACATATTAGAAGATACAGTAGTCAGTTGGTTCTTTGGATATTTCGTGACTTTTGGTTAGAATTTAAATTAAATCTTCATCAGGTCCTGACCTGCTCAAAATTAATTCCTCCTCAATGTAATTTTTAAAAAATTATCTCAAAGTTATGAGGGTTGTTACCAAGAGAAATGTTGTAGGTAAAAAATGCAATTTGCAATGGTGAATTGTTTGTATTTCCTGAGTTGATGGAAAATTGTTTATGTCTTCTATCAAAAGCAACCACAGTTTTATTGAATATCAACTGCTCAAAGTCCAATATTTTCTGAAGTAGATTTCCATATCGTAAATTATCTGCGACAAGGACACTGCTGACGTTTGTTTCTATTTTCATAAAAAAGGGGCACATATTGGAAGATACAGTAGTCATTTGGCTCTTTGGATATTTCGTGACTTTTGGTTAGAATTTAAATTAAATCTTCATCAGGTCCTCCTCAATTTAATTTTTAAAACATTATCTCAAAGTTATGAGGGTTGTTACCAAGTGAAGTGTTGTAGGAATAAATAAAATTTGGAAAGGTGAATTCTTCAATTTCCTGAGTTGATGGAAAATTCTTTACGTCTCCTATCAAAAGCAACCACAGTTTTATGGAATATCTCAGCTTCTCGAAGTGCAATATTGCGTGAAGTGATGTATGAGGCTGTACAAGATACACATTATAGCGTGACATCCATGTATGTTCATGATATGGTGACATTTTCGTAGGCGTCGACGTTGAATAATCGCATGTTTAAGCGCCACTACTGTCTCCACCTTTACCACAGGGCACAGCACTACTGCAACTACCTGATTTTTTGATCGTACCCAAAATAAAACACGGAGGTCCACAATTCAATTAATTTTGGATATTGGAGCTGAAGGACTGTTGAGAACATCAATTTCTACGAATCTGGAACTTCTGGAGTCACTGCACCTTAACCAACACTAAAAATGGCGTTAAAGGTGTTGTGGCTGCAGTCGTAGTGCAATACCTACAGTGCAGACTACATTAAGGATCAACTGGTTAGTGTATGGTAGATTTAAAACGAACGCATTACCGTGACCAACAGTTTCATATTTCGCTCAAGCAGTTATTAGGTAACACAACAAATGCCATGAGATAACGCCAGTCGGTAAATTAGCAGATATTTAAGTTTAATGGGAAATACAAGCTACCGTAAGTGCCGGACGATTAATAAAACTAATCCATTGTATGTAGGTACACGTGGGTGGTGCGTTTATAAATTACCGTGTTGTCGGTGGCACCAAAGGTGTTACAGCTTACAGCAGCCACATACTGTAACGAATTTTCTGGTCAAAAATATTTATTCAAATAATTATTTATTTTACACTATTTATATAACACTTAACACTAACTTAGAACTACTATGTATATTCAATTCAATTCACTTATTTATATCATTCTTGTCTATCGTTTATCGTCTTGATTCGCGCAAGGATGCTTTCTACTACTCTCTGTCTCCCGGCCCAAAGATAATCACAGAAATGATGGTCTTACTTGTCGCTGGTGAAAGATTTATAGCTTGTAAGTCGATAATGATAAAAGAGCCGTGCGCTGTGACTGCGCCATAATCATGTTAGCGATAAGTACATGCACACAAATCGTTATCTCACACACGCACGGTATCACTGGACGCTACAATATGTTTTAATAAAGGATATTAAATTGTTTGGGGATATTGTGAGGGTTGAAATGGACTGTATATTTTTCATTGAATTAAAGAATTATTCCATAGGTGTGTTTTATGTATGTCTATTGGGCATTCCTGGTGTTTGTAAGGGTACATACACCAACTATACATATATGCATACTATACATAGATGGTCGTCGGTCCGATTCGTTGATTTATTACCGGAAATTAAGCGATAGCGTCCGTTAATTTAAACAGCACGGCCTCAGTTTCCCCTTTAACGGGGTGAGTTAGTATTCAATCAAACCAATTTTGATTAACGTCTAGTCTCCTAGTATGGAACCTTGGAATAGGGGCCATACATCAACCGGTGGACACGGTAAGCACTGCACGCACCCCCACCCCCTCGTGTTGCTGCACCAGCTAGAAGTGCAGGGAACGCGGAAATCCTTCATACCGACCGGAAGACAATTTTATTCGGGGTTGATATTTAACAATTAAACAGTGAGAGACAGTCTATAAATTTGAGGGTTGTACATTGCGACTTAAGGGGTAAAATAAGCAACTTCATAGTTTTATACATAGTTCAGTATGTCCAAGATAAGGATGGGAAAACGATAAGAAGATTAAATTAGAAAAAAGTTACGCAAGTTTGAGCCTAACAATATGACATATGGAAAGTTTTGACATGTCAGGAAATTTTTCAAAATCGTTTGATTTCTTTTTGGTTCTACTTGAAAATGAATATTCAAATAAACTGCACTTTTGCATCACCACTTTTTCTGGGCTGTCCAATGAAGTGGTGACAACGCTTTCGAAGTCCGACGTTTCGTTTTCGAGGGGCCATCATCAGTTTAATTTGTTGTAATACAAAATCAAGGGCTATTTTCAATTCTTAGTTAGATGATATTGCACTTGTACTTTTGGGGAAAATCGTAACTGTATGAAAGTCAATAAAAAAACTGACGCAACAATTTTTTTAATCATTGATCTTTAAAAAGAAACTTGTTATTACAAAACTAGCAAAAAAATTTAATAATCAAAGAACAATTGTTGGATATTTTGTGTTTTATTGACTACTATATTGTTATAACTTCTCCCAAATGAAAACTTTGGTAGCGTTCAGAGCCGTACTCAGAAAAATTTTAAATAATACCTAAAACAAACTAAAAAAGTTTCTAAACAATTACAAGAATTAATAATGACCTTAAATTTTGTAGTAAAGATAACAGGGCCGTATTACAACAAATTAAACTCATGATATCCCCTCGAAAACGAAACGTCTGACTGTTATTTTATAAAAAGTGCTTTTAATTCACTTTTTATTGACATACGGTCTAGTTTGTAAATCATGCGCCCGCCCCTGTGCTTTCCATGTTTTAAATTAAACATTTATAGATAGATATGTGTACGTATTTGGGCTTATGGAGGTTCGTTATTTTGCTTTGATTACATTTCACAAATAACCCTTATTGACGATTTATTTTCCCGCTGCTGTTCCATGCCTTTTAACGGTGGATATTTCGATGCGAGATCACGTTTTTAATGAATTTTTAGGCAATAAAACAACCCAATGAGATCAGACATGATCATCGTACACTTCATTCCATATTCTGTGGCGAGAAAATAACTACACAGTTATTACATTTTCACAGTGCACTTTTTATTGCTATTCTATTATCTAAATGATCGTAGCAGATGGTATAGGTATTGCAGCATCTGATGAGCAAAGAGGCGGAGCTTATATCTGAACAATGGGCGGAGTTTGCTTCTGCGCATCCCAACGTCAAAGCTCATAAATACTCCTAAAAATGTCAAAATAAAGTTATCCCCCTGTATAGCAAATTAGTGGACGGTTTTACGTTTTACATTGCGTAATATAAAGCAAAAGCGGGTCGGTTATTGGACTTTTGTTCAACGTTGGTTTGTTGGTTGGTTGTTGGATGGTACGTGACCCTAGCAATGGTTAATTTTTTGTGCTTATTCCGTCACGAGACCGTTAAAATCCTTTATGTTCGCGAGATCTTTTGTGCGTGACTCTTCGTTGCTTTGCAGCATTCAACACTACAACACGAAGAGCTACAACAACAACGACGAGGACGACGACGACTACGACTGCAACGGCCCATTCGGTTCGTGCATACAAAACGGTTCGTTTTGTTGTTGTGCGAAATAATAAAAGATGAAGAACACACGATCGTCGTCATTCTTTCTTTCTTCTTCCCTTGTGTCGTGAGTGACCGCAAGCCTTCGGCCTTATTACCCGTCTACACTTCTATCTACGTTACTTTACTACTGCCCCTTTCGAAATGACATAAAACAAAGCATATAATGGGAAAATATGAAAGAACAATGAAACTTTTACGCGTCCTTTCAGTTATTAAAACTACATTTTTAGAGGTATTTCAATGCCTCATGAGCCACAAAATTGCTTTCATACTGAAACCACCACGTGCCTTATGGGCATAAGAAAATTCGTACAAATGTCGTTTTTTGTAAAGTAGTGTAATGCCCAATAAACACAGTTTAAAGTTTTTGAGGGAAATTACACTTTGTTCAAACAATTTTGAGAGTTTGGTTATTTAAGGGCAGTCTTTAGACATGCAGAAAATAATTTTAGGTATTTGTGGTTGAAAAGACATGTATATATGTACCTATCTACTCTACAGGTGTAGCAAATTATGCATTTTTAATAAAACGACATAAAAAAAAAAAATGTTTACTAGAAAATGTGCAATTTCTATGTTCAGGATTTTTTTGCCAGCCAAAGTGCTCGAAAATTTTTACTTAATCATTTTGTTTATTTATTACAATCTAATGTTACAAAAAAATTTTTATATAAACCATATGACGTCCCTGACTCTTTGTGCCACTCTCTTTTTATTTTTAGACGTATCTAGATACTTCAAAATAAAAATAGATTAATAATACATTTAGTGTCAGTCCGGTCCTGAATTTATTTTGTTAGTCCGGGAATTAACTGATTAATTACATGTTTCAATTACGTATAATAGCGATTATTAATTAATTACCTATAAATGTTATCTTAATACTCTATCCAATGGTGGTAACACCATTTCTTAATTCAAGTTTATTTTTTAACCAGTGTACACCATTCTATAGTACAATTATTTTATTTTTACTATCACATGACCTATTCTTGGTTTATGTCAGAAAAGAATTTACTACGTATATCTGTCTTTGTTTTAACCATGCAGAGAAAGTACAATGAAAACAAACGTATGTTCTGGGGACAATAACCTACATACGTCCGTGATGCGTTCTCTTTTTATTGCACAAGAAAGACAAAGATAAATTGCAACGTATTGCACACACGTATATTGTTCCTTTTAAGGTGATGATGTGATATTAGAAACGAAAAGGGGTTAGGGTAGGACTGGTTGTCACATTTGCCATTTTCTGTCATTGGGATGGTACCTACACACCTTGCCCAATAATAATCTTTCATTCTTGTGAGTTAATTGTTTATTTAAAAATGTGCTATATAACAGCATTTTTCTGACATCATTGTTATACATACAATTGTCTGCAAAAATACTATTTTTAATTTTTTTTGTTATTTAGAGCAAGCAGGTATCTACTGTCAAAATTTGACATACGTTTATGAACTCTTACGATTTTATTCATACACCTCATTCAGGTCACGTGATGGTAGAGATAAAATAATTCTACTGTATGTATTTTTTTTGTTTTTATTTTTTTAATTTACTTTACCCCCAATATTAATTACACAAAGTAGTAAATTACTTATTTAAATCAAATTTTATTATGTTCTACCTGCTGTCCTTTCATTTCAATTAAAATAAAACTATTTACATACATACGTATAATATTAATTTAATCTAACGACAAACAAATTCCTATCTTTTTTAAAGTCGCTTATCGCCTTTTTATTTTTCCCTTTTTTTGCAGAACGCTGGCCCTGTGATCATCTATCGTAATAAGAGATCTAAAAATAATACCAGAAAAAAGGAGAAAAATAAACACGACAAAAACATCTAAAGGTGAACGACAACACGTTAGTGTAAATAACATCTGTGAAGATTATTATCTCTAGTATAATGTGGCACCGTTAAATATTGTAGATTATAGGTAAAGTCGAATGCTTATCGAAAAACTGTAAAAATGTGCTCGAGAAACTTGTTTAGTTGGTTAGTGATCGCGTACGCGAGTGTGGTGTGTGTTTAATTTCATTCCCGAAGATTTAAGAGAGATGATAAGGTAAGATGTAGAAATTGTAAGGTTACGTTAAAGACAATTTATCTAGAATTTACTTGAAATGAATAAAACTGCAATTGTTATTTGAAATTCTAAGTACCTATGAGAAGAATTTGATGGTATTGATTAAATGGGTACATAAAAAAGTAGATAAAATTGCAGTTATCAACAAAATAATCAGAGCTTTTATTGCTCCTGTAGGATTTTTTTTCGGCAGGGTAGTTCATGTGTCAGTTTTCATTGATTTATGTGAATTTCCTTTATAAAGCCTCAAAAAAATAAGAGGCGAAAGGTTGGTTCATTTTGAGAATAAAAAAAACTTTTTAATACCCCTAATTGGCTCTAATTATTTTATTGATTATTGGCTCCCTGATTTTGATTTTTTTTGAAAAACAACATTTCGCTCTGACCAAAAATTTTTATTGCTACATTACCCTAATTTTACTACAGCCCCACATAATTATAGTTTTGTCTCTATAATAATTCTAATTCTTAATTAGTCAAAGTTACAGCCATCATTAAAAATTTTTCTTTTTGCCCTTGTCAACCAAATCGTCCTTAAATATGAAGGAAGCCACTATTAATATTGCGGACGTTGCTAAAAGTACCACACCAGAAATATTGACCTAAATGAATAATCGTAACATTAGTTAATTAATAAATTACTTATTAGTATTGGGTTATTTACCACGTTAGTAACTTTTTCCACGTCAAGATCGTACATTTTAATTAATTATTTTTATGGCAGGATAACAATGATCATTAAATTAGTGTTTGTCAATTCATAAAATGATAAAATATATTATTAGTAAAAGGGTTCAATAATTTAAGCAATAAGTTGTATAAATTTTGACAGTGAATTGTAGGTATCTTTAATATAATTTGACATAAAAGAAGAAAATCAAAATTAATCATAGAGTTTGTTCTGGAAATGTTAAAATTAATAATTATTTAGCCATTTTAAAATAAATGCCAACCCTTAAAAACTATGTACCTATGGAAGTCTGCAACGTCAGCTAAAACGTATTTAATTACGGACCTCGTCCCTTTAGTTCCTAGGTAAATATTTGAATTTTACCCCTTTCCTTCCGTGTGAATGGGGCCAGCAAATATACAAATATTTTTTTAGGTTCGGTAAACTTTGTATGGGTACATCAAAGCGGTTAAAAAATAATTTCTTTGTTAGAGTAGGTTTGCAAAGGGGCGGTTTTGAATTTATCCAGAAAGCAGAAGGGTATAACCATTAAAAAAATTCCACCCTAATTTTAATCTTCAAGGGGAAATTTTCAGGATTTATTATAATACATAAATGCTCTAATATCATTTAATTATGAGTAATATACTGACTGGTGTTCCTCAACACCACACCGTCCATTTAGTTTTTGAAACAGTTTTTCTAGTCACACAATGGTCAAATTAATCCCTCAATGAGTTTTTTGCCCCTTGATCCCGCTAAAATTACAAACTGTTCGTGTAACAATAGCCGTTGACATCAGTGTTAAGAGAAACCTTGATGGCACAATGGAAAGCGTAAGCAAAAACGTCACCCCCATGCCATGTCGAGATTATATCTGCCCATCTAATCGGATTATATCGAACGAAAGTGATTGTTTAACAGTTGAAGGCAAAACTTCCTGGCTACACTACACTACTGTCGTTTCGTCGACAGGTTCAACAATAATAATGGGAATCTCTCTCCTCCAGTGTTAACAGTTAGTTAGTTAGTTTGTAAACATCGTATATGCAATGCAATGGGGCGTAGGTGTCTTCGAATCCTCCGACCACCCAACGCACGCAATAATGTTACATTACCATCGTGAAGTCGATGCTCCTCGCAACAACGTCATCATAGTTCATGAATTTCAGATTAGTCGTCTATATATACGTAATCTAATCTAATCATTACGCTTGTTCTTCTCGTCGTCAGTTCTCCTCCTATCCAGCATTTGCCCGTCCGTGTTTGGGGTGTTGGTAATTTATTCAAAAGCCTTAATGAGCACAAGTGGGCATTAAGATATTGGTGTCTGATAAGAAGCGGTCCGTTCTTTGTTTCTTCCTCCTGAAACGGGAGAATAATAAGGAAGGGTTTCTTTCTTTCCACCACCATTACAATAAACCAGTCCCGGTAGAGATATCTTATAAAAGGGTGAATGACTCATGATACTGAAGGATAATCTTTGGCAGCCTGAATCTCCCTCAACGTTGAGGGGTTATTTTTGTAAATATATCCAACGCAGATCTTCCATCATTTATTATTGTGATTTGGAGGATTCAGTAACGTTTTGAAATTGGCCCCAAAACCTTTTTAGGGCTTTTGGAGAACTGCAATGGACTTTGGTGTCATCCCATTGCCATAAATCTACCCAAAAAACTGAGGAAATTTCCAGAACGACTTGAGAATGTTTCCAGGGAGAGATTGAAAGAGTAGATGCTCCAATTGAGTGATAGATGAGATTCTGATGATCTTTGGCAATGCTGAATCTTTATCAACGTCAAGGGGTTGTTTTTGTAGTTGAATCCAGTAGCAGTCTTCCTTTGGTATTGTGATTTGGAAGCTTCAATAGTATTTTGACATCGCCCAGCATTCCAGAGGACATACTTACACCTGGTCGTATTTCAAATTAACCCCATAACCTTCTTAGGGCTTCTTGAGAACTGTAATGGACTTTGGTGTCATCTCAATGCAGTAAATCTACCCAAAAAACTGAGGAAGTTTCCAGAACGACTTGAGAATATCTCCAGGGAGAGATTGAAATAGTAGATGCTTAAATTGAGTGATAGATGAGATTCTGATGATCTTTGGCAATTCTAAATCTTTAGCAACGTCAAGGGGTTGTTTTGTAGTAGCAGTCTTCCTTTAGTATTGTGATTTGGAAGCTTCAATAGTATTTTGACATTGCCTTAAATTCCAGAGAACATACTTACACCTAGTCGTATTTCAATTTGACCCCTTAACCTTCTTAGGGTTTCTGGAGAATTGTAATGGACTTTGGTGTCATCTCAATGCAGTAAATCTACCCAAAAAACTGAGGAAGTTTTCAGAACGACTTGAGAATGTCTCCAGGGAGAGATTGAAATAGTAGATGCTTAAATTGAGTCATAGATGAGATTCTGATGATCTTTGGCAATTCTAAATCTTTATCAACGTCAGGGGGTTGTTTTTGTACTCGAATACAGTAGCAGTCTTTCCTTGGTTTGTGATTTGGAAGCTTTAATAGTATTTTGACATCGCTCAAAATTCCAGAAGACATACTTACAGCTAGTCGTATTTCAAATTGACCTCACAACCATCTTAGGGCTTCTTGAGAACTGTAATGGACTTTGGTGTCATCCCAATGCAATGATTCTACCCAAAAAACTGAGGAAGTTTCTAGAACGACTTCAGAATGTCTCCAGGGAGAGAAAGAAAGATTCGATGCTTAAAATGAGTGATAGATGGAATTGTGATGATCTTTGGCAATTCTGAATCTTTAGCAACGTCAAGGGGTTGTTTTTGTACTTGAATCCAGTAGCAGTCTTCCTTTAGTATTGTGATTTGGAAGCTTCAATAGTATTTTGACATCCCCCAAATTCCAGAGGACATATTTACACCTAGCCATATTTCAAATTGACCCTACAACTTTCTTAGAGCTTCTGAAGAACTGCAATGGACCTTGGTGTCATCCAATTGCAGTAAATCTAACCAAAAAATGAGAATATTTCCAGAAAGACTTCAGAATGTCTCCAGGGAGAGAAGAAAGATTAGATGCTTAAAATGAGTGATAGATGGGATTGTGATGATCTTTGGCAATTCTGAATCTTTAGCAACGTCAAGGGGTTGTTTTTGTACCTGAATCCAGTAGCAGTCTTCCTTTGGTATTGTGATTTGGAAGCTTCAATAGTATTTTGACATCCCCCAAATTCCAGAGGACATATTTACACCTAGCCATATTTCAAATTGACCCTACAACATTCTTAGAGCTTCTGAAGAACTGCAATGGACCTTGGTGTCATACCCCAAAAACTGAACATGATCCAAGTACATCTTCAAAATATTTCCATGAAGAGATCATAGAAAGAGTAGCAGATGAATGGGATATAGAGTGTTTCAGCAGGAAAATTATTTATTAGCCCATATATGAGGGTAGGTACTCGTGTACGTACGGTGTGGTGTGCACGTTAATGACCCGGGAGAGTATCTGCCCCGTTTTGGTCCGCTCCTACGGGAGACGGTGGCCATATTATTATTCATATGCAGATCTAACGTAATATTCCTGGATGCATTAAAGCTGCTGACTGCTTACATACACACATACACAAAAGCTTATTAGTTATTACACACATGCGAACGGTGACAGCACGTGCTGCCCGAGATGTTCAATCGTGACAAACTTGCAGCCCATTGTGCGGAATTTAATAACAAAGCATATATTCATACGTGAGATGTCCTGTTACGGCGTTGTTAGCTGAAATCTGTCGATTTTGGGACTAAGGGGCGTTCACACCAGGCGAACAAAAGCGGATGAGAAAGCGGTTGCGTGTGCGCAAGGAACTTGCATACTTTTGGGATTTTTATTTAAAGAAAATAGGTTTCCAAACATTAAAAAATAAAAGGTCTTTTAGCCAATTGATATTTGTACACACTTTTAGGTAAGAGATGAGGCCACAAATTTTGGGTGTCGTACCCTTTCAGGAAATTTATTGCTTAATGCCTAGTCAATCACTAATAAGGCATTAGATAGACTTTCATGTAGATGGATACTTTCCAATATTTCCATATTTTTTTATTACCCCCGTATTATATTCTTTTCTGTCGCGTACTATGAAATGTCCCTTATTACGTAGCACCTATGTCGAATTGAATTCATGCAGAGGTGGTTGACTCAATTAACATTTTCTGCTGACGGGATTGTTCCGGGAAATCTTCTTCTCTTTGTACCCACGTACACATATATCTACCACCAATAGAATTATTTCGAATGTGCAGCACTAAGCACCTTAGTAGTGCCATTCTTCACCCAGACTTTTTTGACTTTTCACTGATAAAGAAACAACTTCATTTAAAAATTTACTTGAATATAAATTTTAAAATGAAGTTGGTGCTTTCAAAAAAGTCTTTTTGCGGATATTATTCCGGTCGACGTTGCCATTATTGTTGGAAGACGAAAGAATAGCAGGGTGGCTCGTTAAATTACATCAAAGACTTTCTTTAATGTCGCTTACGTGTGAGAAAGTCGTAACCTGAAACGCTGTTTTCGAGTTAATTAATGGCGTTTATAAACGCGACTTTCACTTAAACGAAAGGACGAACTATATGGGCAGGTTAATAATTACCTACGAACTAAATTTATATCGTAAATACTGTCCTAGGGTATTTTAACGGTAAAGATTGCACAATTTAGTTGCGTGTAAATTGTTCGTAAAGAAGGCGGGTCGAGTTTATGCTCGAGCATCGGGCGTGGCTATACGGTTTCCTTAACGACTAAAAAGAAGGAGGCGCTAACGTAAGCTCCGCCCTCATTGTGGACACTAAATAAACCGCTTTAGAAAGTAAAGAATGCGTAATAACAGAAAATAGTCTCGTGAAAAAAAAAACTGTGTTTCAAACAAGTATGTTGTTGAGAGTGTTTCGTATTCTATTTTTACCACCCACATCAAGTTCAATCACGTATTTATAACTGTGTAATTTTGAATGATATCGATCAATGGACCCTGTGAATAAACAAAGTTAATTTTACGTGCCCGTTTTAATATCGCTTTGTCCGATAAAAACAAGTTTAATTGTGCACTAAACCCACATTTGATTAACGGTGCCATTATTCGCGTCTTAAAGTACAATAAACGTTTGTTCCAGATATTTAAACCGTGCTGTAAAATTCCTTATTTTATGCAGACGTTAAGGCATCAGCGTCGACATTTCCGGTGATTTTATCATCCTCAAAATGTCTTTGAGTCCACGTTACAGGCCTCTATTCATCCAACTATTCTTTAACCTTCCGTCTAATGCCTCCAATTCATACGAAAATTAACCCTCAAAAAGTTACCTTTATTATATATTTATTTATTTAAATGCTTCCTAGGAGACATATTAACATCCTGTTGTTCCACTAAATGGGGCGCATTTTATTTTGTTCCCACAGAGCGTGTTTGAAAATTAAAATTTCGCTGTACATCGTCATCATAATCATGTCTCGACATTCCCGACGGAGCATTTCTCTACCTAGTGATCCCATTACCACCATGAAAGGAACTCGGCACTTTCGGTGTCATTACAGTGAGGGAGACATAGAGTGAGGGGATGATGGGGGTAGCGTTTGGAGGCAGGTGAATATTTTATAGGTATCGTACAACGTTGCCGTGGTAACTTCGCAACACCACAATAGCTACCTAGTCGAGTAAACTACGTACATTATTAACTTGTAATATCCATCGCCTATATTACGTAGCTATGTGTATGGGGCTCTATATATTTGTAAATGTGTATGTGTCTGTAGTTATATTAATGTAACAGCATAGCACTATCACCTATTTCGGTCTGCGGCCTGATGGCAGGGTCATAACCTTCCGCCACTCACTAAATTTATTGTTGGATTGCATGACTTTACCTAAACTTTAATCATGTACAGAAATTTCCTGGCGGAGGTACCGTCGCGACGCGTTGCTTAGCGTCGCGTCCAACTTTATAATGAACCTACTAAATTCTTTAACTCAAATTCAACAGAACGTTTCATTTACCATGTACGTATTAAAGTTTGATAAAAAACTTTTTTAAGTAAGCACTTTGTCTTCTAGCTTCCTCATAAGTTTGGTTGTAATTCGACTTCTACCAATCAGATTACGATCTTTTCAGAGAATATTTATATAAAATATTGTTAACGATATTTATGATACATGAGTGGTCTATATACACTCAGGAATTTTATTACAGTTTGATAAAAAGCTTGCTTAAGTCAGTTTTTGTCGACAAACTTTCTCATATATTTGTCTGTTCAGTTATAATTCAACATCTACCAATCAGATTATGATTTTGTGTGTGAGTATTTATATAAAATATTGTTAACGATACTTATGATAGATAAACGGTCTATATACTCTCACGAAAAATATTAAAGTTTAATTCAAAGCTTTCTTAAGTCAAATTTTGTCGACAAACTTTCTCTTATGTTTGTCTGTTCAGTTATAATTCAACTTCTACCGTTCAGATTATGATTTTTTTGATGAATATTTATATAAAATATTGTTAACGATATTTATGATACATAAATGATCTTTATACACTCAGGAATTTTATTAGTTTGATAAAAAGCTTGCCTAAGTCAGTTTTTGTCGACAAGCTTTCTCATATGTTTGTCTGTTCCGTTATAATTCAACTTCTACTAATCAGATTATGATTTTGTGTATAAGTATTTATATAAAATATTGTTAACGATACTTATGATCGATAAACGGTCTATATACTCTCACGAAAAATATTAAAGTTTGATACAAAGCTTTCTTAAGTCAGTTTTTGTCGACAATCTTTCATATATTATTGTCTGTTCAGTTATAATTCGACCTTCACCAATCAGATTACGATCTTTTCAGAGAATATTTATATAAAATATTGTTAACGATATTTATGATATATAAATGATCTTTATACACTCAGGAATTTTATTAGTTTGATAAAAAGCTTGCCTAAGTCAGTTTTTGTCGACAAACTTTCTCATATGTTTGTCTGTTCAGTTATAATTCAACATCTACCAATCAGATTATGATTTTGTGTATGAGTATTTATATAAAATATTATTAACGATACTTATGATAGATAAACGGTCTATATACTCTCACGAAAAATATTTAAGTTTGATACAAAGCTTTCTTAAGTCATTTTTTGTCGACAAACTTTCTCTTATGTTTGTCTGTTCAGTTATAATTCAACTTCTACCGTTCAGATTATGATTTTTTTGATGAATATTTATATAAAATATTGTTAACGATATTTATGATACATAAATGATCTTTATACACTCAGGAATTTTATTAGTTTGATAAAAAGCTTGCCTAAGTCAGTTTTTGTCGACAAGCTTTCTCATATGTTTGTCTGTTCCGTTATAATTCAACTTCTACTAATCAGATTATGATTTTGTGTATAAGTATTTATATAAAATATTGTTAACGATACTTATGATCGATAAACGGTCTATATACTCTCACGAAAAATATTAAAGTTTGATACAAAGCTTTCTTAAGTCAGTTTTTGTCGACAATCTTTCATATATTATTGTCTGTTCAGTTATAATTCGACCTTCACCAATCAGATTACGATCTTTTCAGAGAATATTTATATAAAATATTGTTAACGATATTTATGATATATAAATGATCTTTATACACTCAGGAATTTTATTAGTTTGATAAAAAGCTTGCCTAAGTCAGTTTTTGTCGACAAACTTTCTCATATGTTTGTCTGTTCAGTTATAATTCAACATCTACCAATCAGATTATGATTTTGTGTATGAGTATTTATATAAAATATTATTAACGATACTTATGATAGATAAACGGTCTATATACTCTCACGAAAAATATTTAAGTTTGATACAAAGCTTTCTTAAGTCATTTTTTGTCGACATAATTTCTCTTATGTTTGTCTGTTCAGTTATAATTCAACTTCTACCATTCATATTATGATTTTTTGATGAATATTTATATAAAATATTGTTAACGATATTTATGATACATAAACGGTCTATATACTCTCACGAAAAATATTAAAGTTTGATACAAAGCTTTCTTAAGTCAGTTTTGTCGACAATCTTTCTTATATTATTGTCTGTTCAGTTATAATTCGACCTCCACCAATCAGATTACGATCTTTTCCGAGAATATTTGTATAAAATATTGTTAACAATATTTATGAAAAAACATAAACGGGGTTTTTTAATATTTTTTTTCTTTTTTTTTCACGAAAAAATTATTAAAGTTTTTTATAAAAAGGCTTTCTTAAGTCAGTTTTTGCAATAACCTTTCTTATATGTTTGTCATTTCGGTTATAATTCGACTTCTACCAATCAGATAATGATTTTCTTTTGTGAATATTTATATAAAATGTTGCTGACGATAATTATAACACATGAAAAGTCAATATACTCCTCGTTTCTCTTATCCTTAAATATTATACACAAGTACAGCTGCTACTTCTAGATGGAGCTACGTTTATACTTTTGTGACTATTATAAATAATTGTGTAGGTTTTTATTTACTTTTACGTTTGTATTATAGACAGTTCTTATTATAAACGATGAGCATACGTATATGTAGATGTACTTATGCTATTTTTGTATTTGACTTAGACTTTTTGAAATTCAGCATCCTGTCTGTGCTACCCCTTAATGTATGTATTTCTGTAAACATGTTTAGGTACAAGTATTTACTCGTCGTGTTGTGTTGAAGTTCTTCTTTAAGACCTGTTGAAATCTCTATAGTTGAAATCGTTTTACATTGGTACCAACGTGCGTATTTTTATCGTCCTTACATATTTCTTCTGTACTTTTAAAAATAAAATTCAATACTCATCGTAAATATGTACCTATTTGACTTCTTAAATTACACAACCTTTTATTATAATAAAATCAAGTTTGTTGAAGATTTTTGGTCTTTAATAAAATAAGTACAATATACGTACCTATCATTTTGTTCTCAAATATGTATTACTATCAGTCAATAGCGATTATGTACTATGAGGGTATTAACATTAAATTTAAATCAAAGATAATGTTCCACAAATAGTCGTAATCATTTAAAAATAGTTTATTGATAGGATAGATGTTTTGTATTTGTGGCAGCATACACACACTTATTTATTTAATTTTATTATTTCTCTCTATACCTACTTAATAAATCTGACCACAACCACTGTCGTAATGTAATAAATAATAAATCTTAAGTGGTCAAATAGCCAGATTTGATTTCGTGCTTCATTTTAACAATTATTAAATAAGTAAGTAAGTAAGCGTATCATTCCATGTGGGTTCATATTATACAACCATCATTTAAAAAGAATTTTGCTTCTAGAGGCCGTTTTAATTGGCGTCAAGTGACCGCTAACTTATTCCAATGATAAACTGTCTGGTCGATCAACAATCGTAATAACGACACCAAAATAATGTTAGGTAATTAAAACATGCACAAATACACTGTCAGATTTAGCTGTTGGTATTGTTCCCGCACTTTAATGTGCCACAAAAGTAATAAACCTGTTTTAACCCTTCTATTGGACTGTGAGTAGCCTAAGACCCTCCCACTCTCTAATCAGCTGCAATAGCGAGAACAATATCGCATCGATTAACAACCGCACGCAGACGCAGTAACGTTTGAGTGTGACAAGCCTTCAACTGTTTCTGTGTCATGTTAATGTGCGAGCACTGTAGATAGATACAGTATTTTCTATCAAGTTCTGAGAGGAATTTTGTCTCCAATTTACGAATGTTTGTGTTATTCATAGATATCTATTGTCAATATTTTTGATACAATCACTTAAGTTGATTCACTACATATTAAGTTGTCTAAGTTGACGAATACAATTCAGTGCTGTGATATGATGACAGAGTAGTAAATATTCGATTATTTGTCAGATATCTTTTTGTTTTTGTTGTTAACCACTTAACACTTTGTCTTTTTTTTTTGGTGGCAGCAAAATTGGATCGCATTGTAATTGTATAACGGTGTATAATTCAAGATTATATTTTAAGATTAACATTAACGTTTTTTTATTGATTTAATTCAAGAAGTATTCCATCTATGGCGGTTTTATCTTCATAAGAAATCGCAAATTGTGTCTTATAAATTCCTCTTAAGCAGGATTATCTGTTTTTAAGACGACTTTTACTAGTGAACGTTAAACTATTTAGAGATACAACATTCCTTTATATAACCGTGAGAGGCGTATCAAAATTAACCATTTACCTCAAGATTTAGATGTCACTTTTACGTCCAATACTGTACAGTATATAGTGGACCTAATTTGAATTTGTTTAAGTAATGCGGAAAGGTTAAAGTATGTAGGAATTATTTTTAAATTGAAAGGGTTATTCATTTACCTCATTAAAACCTTCATTCTTTATCTACTCCACCTCCTGATGCATCATCTATTGAAATATCGAATAAAAGAGGGTTGCTACGTACCTGTATCTATTTTAATGATGTAATTAAAACTGACTGCATTTTTTTAAGAAAATATTCAAACCTTGCGTCAATTAATTAAAATTCGGGAACTTCTGGTAGGTATCTTCTTGTTATGTTTTAAAATTTGTCAGTTGGCAGAATATACACTGTAGGTATGTTGCATAAAGGACTTGAATATTTAGAACAATTACAAGAGGCAAAGGTTAATTCTGTTCCCGAATTAGCCGACGATCCGATCATCAATCATCCGTGAACTTAAGCAAGCAAGAACGTACATACACAGATAGGTCCGTTTGAAGAGACGGCATCTTCGGAATCTTTTGGAAGGTTGATGACGCGACGCGCGTAAGTGGCGTCGATATGAATAATGACTCCGAGGCGACGACTTGGGCCTTTCAACCATCCGTCACAACCATACAACACGTTGACGTGGCCGCTGACAAACGGTGAGGTACACCATTACTAATATTTCTACTTTACATTACCATCTTCCATAAAAAAATATGGGCAGAATAGAAGTCAGGAAAACTTAAAAAAAAAGGAGTGGATAATGAGGTTTCTCATTTTATTTCCAAAGATTCGAGAAGAAAACAATTAGGGTCAGGTGGGGTAATTGTAAACAGGCTCTTTATTTCGATGAAATAGGACTCTTGATTATTACAACTAATGGGAATTATAGACTGTGGTGTTGACTTTTGACAGTTGGATGCTTTAGTGCGCTAAACAGCAGAGGAAGAGTGTCGCAATATTTTATGTTAAACAGTGAAAATATTTCTATATAAGTAATATATAATTTTTGGGGTAATTGTGAACACGGCTTTATAAATATAATTTTCATTGGAATTCACATTTGAAGCGAATTGTTCACTTTTGACCTTTATAAAGCCAGTACAAACAAGATGATTGTTCACATTCACCCCTAAGTTTTCGACTGTGTTAATAAGTAAAGTGGTAATTGTAAACTTAAGTTTTTTTGCAAGAAAATCCGAGTTTGCATATTTTACAACAGAAATTCACTTAAAACTAAACAAGGACCTAAATTACTCATATAGTCGCCTAAATTTGATCCTTATCCTATATATACTACAATTTCAAATATATTCATGTAAAGATTGTGGTAAATAGGTAGTAGTAGTAGTTACCTACCGTCAAAATGGTTCTCGATTCTCCATGTGATTTCCTTAACCTTGTCTCGATTTTTACAACTTGTTCCAAATCATTTCATCTCCCCTTTAATTAAATCCCACTACAACATTGTTGCATTTTCCCATGTATATATATATATACATACATACTTCCCTCTAGAATACGAATCCTAACAACTAAACGTTTTGGGGACAATTGTTGTAATTCTGAATTTTTTTGACTAAGAATAAGATCCTTAAGGAAATGCATATATTAAAAAAATATTAACCTAACTACGTAAGAAGTTACAATTGAATAAATAAATTATAAGTTAGTTCAGTGCTAGAGAGTGAAATAATAATATAAAAAATTGAATAATTCCTAGAGTATTTAAACAAATTTCCGAAGAATGTTTGTTTGTGATCTTTACACTCAGAATCCTCTTGATCGATTTCACTCCTGTTTTCACTTTTTCATAGAAGAAACTTAGGGGAATGTTTTGGTATAGGCAATATTTTCTTTATGTAGGTCAAAGAAAGCCTAAAAATTTTTACCACTCACAGGGGACACTTTAAGAAAGTTTTAATTTTAACCATATGTATGTACGTAACTGAGAGAATTATTGAATACTTTAAGAATCCTGAACTGGAACGTTTTAATAATTTTCTCTAGCCACAATAGTTAAAACCAAATGAATCAACTTTGACGCCCCTGGAATTGGAAAACGTCCCATTGAAACCCTACTGCAGTCAATAATTCTTGATTATCTGCCTAGAATGATTTTTTTTGTTAGGTATGATCTTTCATCGTTGAAAAACTCACAAAGAACTTAATTTTTTATAGAAACCTTAGAAAAAGTACAAAGTGTACGTGGAGTTGTGTTTCAAAATTTACAAGTAAATCCTCCAAAATTATTTTGTAATTCAATTTACCCGTTGAAGGTGATGTTCATATAATATAAAAAAATAGCATAATTACCATTGCTTTATTTTATTAATAAATACCTCACATTGAAAGTAGTAGTAATATAATAATAACTATTTACAAAACTGCGCTCTTATTTTTTATTTATCTATAGTAGGTACAATATCACGTTATGATGCAGATTGTCGATACTCTATGTTATTATTTATTAATTAATAATAATCATTAGTCTACAATTTAATACTTTAGGTAACCGCCAGTCTTGCGCATTCGATTCAATATTAATTTTTTTATGTATTCAGTTTCATCCCCAATACCATACGCACATACGTCAGTCACACAATGCGTATGATGTAAAATATTTAGTAGCAGTAGTAGTAGTATCTACGTACGTAAATTGGTACACATTTCATTATATTATTAAGTCAGTCTTTATTACATCTAATATCACAGTCGAAGTCGTTTTGATTTACGGCCCCACGTAGTGGTTCGAGTTGGACACGTATCTGGGCTGTCTACTGAGCCTGATCAGCGGCGGGGTAGACAGTGGGGGCGAAGGCGGGGTGAATCGAGCGTTACAAATTTCGGTCGATGCGTAATAATGTTCTTGAGCCGGCGGAAACGATGGGGGTTTAGGGAAAATGTCCTGCAATGAGGGAGGATCGGGACGTGTTTTTAAACGGGGAACTGCATACTCCGATCTTCTCGTTGAAGAGTCCATGTACTGAGTGTTTGTACTGTTTTGGCCGAGAACCACCGGTTCGCTGTACAGGGCGGCTTTTTCGCAGTTCGAGGGGACGTAAGTTTCCTGACGTCCAGCAGCCTTGCGACGCCTTTGTTGCAGGATTATGTATCCTACAAGGGTCCCAACGAGTAATGTCAAAACTGACAGGATTCCTGCTATTACGCCCATGTACTGGCCGAATTCTTGAGGAGATGATGAACTTTTGTCAGGAAGAGTTCCAGATCCAGATCCAGGCAAAGGTGACCCTTGACTTTTCACATTGGTACTGGAGGCCATTCCTTGCTCTTCCTCTTCTTCTGTAAAGTTTCCTTTGATGGCTTCTGACTCGAAAGAGATTTCGCTTAGGAGGATCCATCGGGCAGCAAAGTGTAACTGAATCTTCACGTATTTTCCAATTCGATGATGGAGTTTTATGGAAACGTTTCGCGATTTTTCGAAAATGCGGTCTTCCATGTACTCGTACGTTATTGGTTGACCCCTAGAACGCTTACCACCGATGCTGAAGAACACCTCAGCTTTCGCGAACACCTGTACCTCTTTCGTAAACTGATTATTACAAAAAATGTTCACGTTGGTGAACTCGCGCACTTCGTCGAACTCGAACACAACGTCTATGGGTTTCCCGTTCCTCGTGTCGTTTCGCCACCCCACCCATCCCTTCGAATGCTCGTAGAAGGACACTTTGAAGTCGTTGCTACCCGTTTTGCCGTCCGTCAACTGCCCCAGGCCGTGTTTCAGTCTTCCATCGTCCCAGAAGCCGTCGTAGGAGCTGTCGTAGAATTCCCAATTAGGACCTCTCTTATCTCCTTGCGGCATCGAGTAACTCACGATCCCGTCGGTCCAACGGCAGCCGTATATTTCGACGCGCAAACAAACGGTTCTTTTGTGATAGCTGTATGGCAAGAATCGGATTTTTGTGGCCCATATGGGTGGATCCAATTCGGTCTTAGATTCGAGATAAGTGTTTATGTTGCCATTCAATATTTCTTCACCGCGATAATTGCGGTATCGGATCCACTTGTTGAGACGCGGACGCCAGTACTCAAGAATGTACGCTTCGGTGTATTCGACGCCCTGGCCGTTACCGAAACGACCCTGTGTCCCGACGCTGGTTATCAAGTGAACGGTGTGGAGATCTATCTGAAGCCATTCTTCCGGTTCTGCGGTTGCTGGAGTTTGGGGACACCATGCACCACCATTGGTCTCCACTTTTAATCTAGAACAAAAATACATAATATTCTGATAAAGTTGTACAAGGGGTAGTTTATTTTTGGGTCACGAACCTTCCTTGTCTTGGACCTACGTTTCCACTGTCGAAGGACGAGCTGGCTGTTATGTCTTCATCTTTGACGTCTCCACTTTCCATCCCCAGAGGTGCGATACATTGTGCTGAAACAAAAAAGAATATTTAACTATGTAGTTATTTGGAGGTGGAACATCAAAGGGAATCTAGACGAGTCCCCTCTATAATTCAATCATTTCGAGTTATGGAGTAGGTACTTGAAATAATGAGGAGATGTCAAATTCAAGTATAAAGTCAAAATAATTTGGAAGACAATGACGATCTTATTGGACTTAATGGAAACAACGAGTTTGTTCGAGTGTCTACATCTTCGAAAGGCTTTCGGACAAAAGAACCAACCATCAGAAACATTACTTAGAAAAGAACGATTACTTTTTTGCAGGTCTGTGTGTGGTTTTGTTAGATAATGGTGCCATTCAGTTGGCTCGTTTCATTTATAATTCAGACAACCATCAACGGTCACTGAATTCTTTTATTATCTCCTTTATACCACACGACCATCGTTATTATCTGCTTCGAGTATACGCTCATGTAGGTACATGATGCAGACATAATACCATAGATAGCTACATATGAGAGAAAGAGGGACAAGAGTTTTTAGATAGTATATTTATAACTACTTTTCTCTATCGTGTTCGCTCACTTAACTTAAATAAAGTACTTACATATATCGAGGCAGTTCGATTGTGAGACGTGGACTAGGAAAAAAACACTAATCGAAATGATGCGAGGGAGCACTGGCAGAGCGTCCATTTGTGGAACCTGAAACGTACGAAAGAATAGACGTTAGAGATAACGATAATATCCGTAAAATGTTTCCTTACGTCGGATACGATAGACAGAGGATCGAGTATAATTAACTAATGTGAAATTTAACGCTATATTTAGCGGTTAAACGTTTTAATGCACTAGGAGCCGATGTCGATGACCGTAACGCCGCGTTATATTGTTTGGCCACATGTTCGACACGTCTGTCTGTTTAATACTCACACAGCTCCGGTAATGATTTGATATTATGTTTAACTGCTATTTCTGAATCTGTTTTTTTTACTTAATGGATGTATCTATATGGTTTGGAAACTGGAACAACGCAACAAAAATATTTACACGAACTGCAGGGGGCGGATGGAAGAAATTTTTGTAGATTTTCAACAAAACGTTCAACGAATTTATTGAACAAGCTTGTAGAGCTATTGCAAGATCTGATGAGCAATAAAATGAGCATGAGTAAATAGAGGCGGAGCTTATTCTTTGGCGCAGTTCACACTGCACATCTCAATATTGAAATTACGACATTCTTAATTACTTACAGAACTGTATTTGTTCGCCTTCGATATATTATTGTAAAAATTTCGTTAAATTATGTTACACAACCAACACAGTAAATTTAGTGAATTCTACCGGGATCAGTATACACCTACAGGGACGAATGTAATTTGCTATTTAGTAATCTCTCTCTGGCGGCGGTAGCCTCTATGTATGTATAGTAAAACATGTGTAATGTTGTCACAAGTTTAAATAATTCACTTGAACCTCGCCAGTGTGTGGCCCATTAAAAGATAATGGTGATTAATAGCTGTATATTAGCTTTTATTGTCTCGTGTTCGTTTTATATTCATTTCAGTAAATTCTACGGTCACATTGCACTGAATTGCATTACGTTTGTCCAAAGTTCATCGAATCGTCCAGTTACGTTACGTTACATTACTGTTATTAGATGATTAACTGTATCGAATATATAAATGAGATTAAAGTAAATACGATAGCTCACAGATAATACCTACCACAGGTATTGAATTAAATTAAATACCTCGTGAATTGTTACATTTCAAAATTACTTAATTCACTGTGGTCACTGGCGGTTCGTGAAGAAATTAAATGAGCCACAAGTGTCTAAATAAATATGTGCTTGCGCATGCTTGGCTGCATCGAATGCAGCTCAATGAACCGCCCACATTTGCTGATTGTGGTAGCAAACAAACATCAGTACTGAGGGAGTGGGGACAGTCCTGTTGGTGCACAGAACCAGAGCAACAATACAAAGGAAATAATGATGTAGCCACTTTGGGGTGTAGTGTAGGAATATTAATTATACTAATTAGCAATTAGATCACAAAAATTTATAAATACCTCATTTCTACGGAGGCTTTCAAGCAATAACTGTACGTGACGTAATCAAATATTGAGTAATTAGTTTCTAATTATTTGTAGCCATTTAAAAAAAATATATTCACATTTTTTGAAATCAGTAGACAGTACATAGGTAGAAATATAAAAAGATATTGGTTGTTGAAAATTGAATTCTATTTGTGTAAAAGTGTTAGAATTCGCCATCAAACTCAATTCCGCCCCTGTTTCGCACATGGGAATACAATAAAATCGTACCCTTTCCGAATAACAATAAGCGACTACGACGGCCCGGAGGGCCTTATACGCGCCGTGTCGAACGTTTTAATTTTAGAGACGCACGTGCCCGACATGTCAAACCTGAGAAAAATGCTCTGGCGACATCGGAATTCCATTTCGGAAATGCACTTTTTCCTACAGGTTTTAAGGTACTTATATTCGTGTGACGAATGAACAATAACTCCAAAAAAATAAAGGGAAACCGATTGGACCACAGCCCTTCCGAGGGTTTGAATTAATTAGACGTGGACGAACGTTCTTTTTCTTGTTTTATAGGGGCCTGCCCTTTTGGCGAACGGAAAGCTTTTCAAAAAGCGCTTTTATAAAAAAAAAAAAAAAAAGAAAAGAAAGAAGGGAAATTGTGTGGTAGCTTCGTACTTCCTAGCTAGTTAATTATATAATAGCTCTTGAAAAACAAACTTTTTATCAAGCCCTTTCCATTGACAGGCAACACTAATAAAGGGCCCTTTCTTCTTAATTTAATTAATCACTCTCCAAATGAGAAATCCATCAATTAATATACATATATAAGCACTTACGTATATAGGCACCAACCTGGCTAATAAATAAATTAATTTTTCTTCTTTTACTAATTAGTTAAGTACTTGGTACTTGGGTAGTTTTTTTGATGAATAAATTATTTTAGTATACAGACAAGTACCTAAGTGTCTTTAATCTGAAATAATTTTTAAATTTTATTTTCGTGTTATCTAAAAATAATTTTTATTATTTTAAATTCTATTTATTTTTCGTTAATATTCTTTAAATTTGTTTTTATTATTTTATTACTACTATCAAGAATTTCAAAATAAATGAACGATTTTAACGAGCTTTTAATAAGCAAGTAATTTGTTATAACCATGACATGATTACATTATTAATTAATGATATCACAAAAACATTAAAAGCTAGTCCATCAAATTTGACGTTTTTACCTAAAGACAAATATTTTAGCGTCAGTATACAGTATATGGACACAAAAGAATTGTCTCCCACTCCCATTACATTTTTTAACCCTCCCGCAGGGGGTAATTTATTGTAAAATTCGAAAAATGTTTGTTTGTGCCCTGTATACTCGGGAACCTCTGGATAAATTTCAATACTCGTTTTACTATTCTATAGAAAATATTTAGGGGAATGTTTTAGTACTTCTTTTGCCTGCAATAGCAGAGGCAACTCAAAGAAATAGATACTGTAACGTTGTGAATACGTTTTTTGGCAATATATTTTGGGAAAACTTTGACAAACGTACTGTCTAAAGTAATAATTGTCCATTAAGTCGGTACGTTCTGTGCTCGTTAAGGTCTATTTACCCGGAACGTGGTGCCATTCGTCTTTTATCTCTCGTACGTATCATTTGGAGCTTAGATGGGAAGACATTTTTCTTGTGCAAAGTGCCGCGGGACTTCCCCAGTAAAACTGTCAAGCGTATTTATATTAAGGGAAGTTTGAGGATGTTTACGTTGGTCAAGATACACACCAGATTCGTAACTTAACTGAAATAGACAGTACGAGAGTAAGAGAGGAATAGAGATGGGTAGAGAATAATGAGGGATGATGGACCCTGTGCGCTGTGTTGTGCATGGGAAACACGATAGCAACAAACTCCATGTTTAACCACTTTGCAGAAGTAGATGGTCCTTCGGAAAGGACCCCAGACTGCAGGCATACAAGTTGTTAGAGGTGGGTTACTTAGTAATTCGTCTCCACTGAATAGATAAAAGCCTCGAGTCTTTGTGGAAACTGGTAACAATGAAATTCGTTTACTCTACTACAATGGGCTTTTATTACTTGAGAAACCGCTTTACTGAAATCAGTTTTGTTTATTTTTACGGTAATAGGGTGCAATATTTTTTGTAAATGTAATAAAAATTTACAACAATGTGTTTCCATCAGGACATGTTTATAATATTAAGTAAAATAAAAATAGTTTGTGTAAGGTTTTTATATTTAATTCAAAGAAATCCAAAATGAATACAAAACTTTAGTGTTCAAACATTTCAGACTTTTTTTTAACTAATTGTTTGAAATTGTCCACAAAAGTATGTCAATGGTAAATTTTTTTTTAATCCTCAACAGGTTGGTAACGTTAAATCGAACCGACTTTTCAATAGGCCCATAAATGCCACATGAACTTATTTATTTTGGACAAAATTTGAGGCTGAAGATGTCCTCAATTTTAGGTCTGTCTGTTATAATATTTTTATTTTTAATGACCTACCACCACCAAATTGTAATTAGTCTTTTTTGTTACCCCAAGTCACGTTCATCTGATATCGATATGTTCATTTAATTTAAAATATTTTATCTTATTCTCATTATTCAAATAAATCCAGAATGATAACAAACACCTACAAAAGCTTTAGTGGTAAAGCATAATTCCATACACGATTTTTATTGATTAAAATGAGTAAATATTCTATATTTTAATAAGTAATAACTAAAATAAATCCTGTTTGGCGTAGAGGCAGAAAATCTTCGGTTGTTGTGTAATCCGATAAAATGAATAATTCATGAGCCCCTTTGAATTCGCTAAAACCTGTGCTCGTTACATAACAAAAGTGTAGCATAGACTGCATTAAGTATTCATGAACCTTCTCCGCAACAATTCAGTGATGGTGGTAGGTGGTGTGTGGTGGCGGTCCAGCTACTAATAATTTAAACGATGCTGCTACTGCTGCAACTTTCTTGGGCCAGTTAGTTCTTTTTACAACTTGAAAAAGTTTCACTCACCACATTCGCATTCGCATTCGCTTCAACCCCCTAGCCCAAAGGAATAAGTATCTATCATTTATTCGAAATGTCTGAGATTTTAGTTTTCCACTACATTTAACATTGATAGTAGGAGATTTTCTTGCAGAGCCAGGAAAATAAGAGAATTTGATGAACCAGAACTTTGGTTCATCCCTATGCAATTTTAATTTGAACGAAGTTTCATCCTCGCGAAAATTTAAAGGTTTTAATTCAACTTTGATTACTACAAAACAATTTGATATTATCCTGGTCCTTTTTTGTGTTCTTACTGAATTGGTTCCAAATAGCCTTTTTTTATTAGAAAAGGGAAATTAAACAATATTATCGATCTTCTTCGTTATTACTATTTTTTTTATCCACAAATATAATAAAATATTAGAAAGTGAATGAAATTTATAATTAATTAGGGACTGAACATTTTTTTCTTTTAATTGTCATAACATTTTGTAAAATATGTTTTTAAATTTGTTGGTCTGATAGGGGTGAAGACGAAGAAAAAGAAATGCCCTACAAAATTATTATATTGTTTTTTAAATTGTATTCCTGATACTGAAAAAAAAAAAGGGATTGTTTACGAACCTTTCAGTATCCTGTTCCCAATTTCCCAGAAGATCTCACGTCAGCACTCATAAAAACTTAATTTTATTCAATAAGAAATGCCACCTGTTTGTATCACGCACTCGATCACATTTATTTTATTTACAGTAGAAAGTTTCTAAACTTTTCGCGTACTTCTTCTTAGTTCTTGTGTTATGAGAGTCATGTCATCGAGTCCTCGACTATCGACAACTTCCAACGGCACAAGAAGTAATGAAACTGAGGCTACTGAAATTAAGCTCGGAGCATCCACACATTTCCAAACGGTCCGACCAATGAGCCTCCGTCTTTTCCCACTCCTATACCACCTCTATATCTCATTGATATTTTGTTCTCTACCTTTTTCCCGATTCCAACATCTACTCAACATACATTCCTGTCCTGTCCTGGCAGGAAGACGGGCAGCAATGGCAAGATGCTGGAGGACGAATAGCGCAAGATAACTGACATATTTGCTATTAAGGGGCAACACAAGATCTGACGTTGGAGTATTGTCATAAAAAGTACTTAATGTAAATGATTTTTAAGACAGGAAGTATTTAAATAAGCTTTATGTTAGTACCCTTTGTCTGGGCTTTTTAGAAGTTCATTTTTCTCTCAGATTTTTGTTAGATAGAAATATGAAAGAACAAAATTAAAACTATATTTTTAGAGGTATTTCAATAACTCATTAGCCACAAAATTGCTTTCATACTGGAACCACCACGTGCCCTAGGGGTATAAGAAAATTCGCACAAATGTCGTTATTTGTAAAGTAATATAAACCCAATAAATACAGTTTAAAGTTTTTGAGGGAAATGACACTTTGTTTAAACAATTTTGAGAGTTTGGTTATTTAAGGACAGTCTTTAGACATGCAGAAAATTACTTTAGGTATTTGCGGTTGAAAAGACATGTATATATGTACCTATCTACTCTACAGGTGTAGCAAATTATGCATTTTTACTAAAACGACACAAAAAGAAAAAATGTTTACTAGAAAATGTGCAATTTCTATGTTCAGGAATTTTTTTGCCAGCCAAACTGCTCGAAAATTTTTACTTAATCATTTTGTTTATTTATTACAATCTAATGTTACAAAATTTTTTTATATAAACCATCTGACGTCCCTGACTCTTTGTGCCACTCTCTTTTAATTTTTAGACGTATCTACATACTTCAAAATAAAAATAGATTAATAATACATTTAGTGTCAGTCCGGTCCTGAATTTATTTTGTTAGTCCGGGAATTAACTGATTAATTACATGTTTCAATTACGTATAATAGCGATTATTAATTAATTACCTATAAATGTTATCTTAATATTCTATCCAATGGTGGTAACATCATTTCTCAATTCAAGTTTATTTTTTAACCAGTGTATACCATTCTATAGTACAATTATTTTATTTTTACTATCACATGACCTATTCTTGGCTTATGTCAGAAAAGAATTTACTACGTATATCTGTCTTTGTTTTAACCATGCAGAGAAAGTGCAATGAAAACAAACGTACGTTCTTGAAACAATAACCTACCTACGTCCATGATGCATTCTCTTTTTAATGCACAAGAAAGACAAAGATAAATAACAACGTATTGCACATACGTATATTGTTCCTATTAAGGTTATGATGTGATATTAGAAACGAAAAGGGGTTAGGGTAGGACTGGTTGTCACATTTGACATTTTCTGTCATTGGGAAGGTACCTACACACTTTGCCCAATAATAATCTTTCATTCTTGTGAGTTAATTGTTTATTTAAAAATGTGCTATATAACAGCATTTTTCTGACATCATTGTTATACAAACAATTGTCTGCAAAAATACTATTTTTAATTTTCTTTGTTATTTAGAGCAAGCAGGTATCTACTGTCAAAATTTAACATACGTTTATGAACTCTTACGATTTTCTTCATACACCTCATTCAGGTCACGTGATGGTAGAAATAAAATAATTCTAGTGTAATTAATTACATAAATCTATCTATTAGAAACTTGTGGTCATGTAGATAGATAACAGGAGGGGTAACTTACGCAAGAATTTCCGCCTCGTGTTTTGTAACCAACTTACCAACTGACTACTTACTGTAATCACTCTGTAACTCAGTGGAGACATTTAATGTTGGTTGGTACCATGTTACCTACCTAACTACCTATCACTTTTTTTTATTATTATTTATTTTATTTTTTTTCGAGATTATATCCCGATCAGTTTCATCTGTCTACTTACTTACATACCTGTATGTGTACAGACATAGGTAGGTATGTGGAAGATAAGTTTTGTAACTTAATAGCCGTTTAGCAACTTAGTAAGTATCAACGTAGGTACGTATGTGTATCTGATCGGTTCTTAGGTGTCTGTCTGGTTATCCATAATTTGAAACGCATGTAAAAACGACTCCAGCGGCGTGTCCTGGTCGCTTCAATAAATTCTACACGTCATCCGATATCTACCTACATAGTACAAAGTGAACGTGTCTGTCGTATGTACTTGTATGTATTAGGTTTAGGTACACCTTGCTGATGGTGAAAATTACACTCACAGTCACAGCCAGTCACTGTAAACTTAATAAAAAGTTGATAAGATTGGCACCAGAAACACAAACGGAAATGTCCTTTAAGTACCTTATTAAAATTCAGTTTATGAGCCTTTAAAATGACTACCATGTAGCTGATATCTATCAGAAGACACCACAGGATAAATAATACGGGGAATAGAGACAATCCACATTAAAAAAATTAGGGGAAAGCTGGATTTTTGCATGAACCTTCCTTTCTAAAAATGTCAAAAAACAGGATTCTTGATCGTGGGGGCTTTAAAAGTGTTCAACATTTCGTCTCCTATCACCAAGGACATCTTGAAGAATTTTACTGTGTCGATATAGGCACTGGAAAATGAAATACACAAAAATGTGTATGTCTAGTTTGTGAAAATATTTTTCAAGCACTATGCCCTTAAAATACCATAAAATAGAGTCTTATCCTTGCAGTACAAAGTAAACTCCATATAAATGATAATTGATGGTGTTTGTCACATAGGTACGTACGTGTTTGGATCATTTCCCATAACGACCATAGATAGATAGATATGTTTGTAAGTGAATGTATGTAGGGGGATGTTTGGGTTTGTTGAGGCCCTGAGATGCAATGGCAATTTATGGATTGACAAGCTGCATAACATATATGAGCTGGCTCCAATTTTGTCGAACATGTCCGCTTAATTAACAGGAAAACGTTTCATTAAATGGGTCACTACTTAACACCATCTACGTACGATTTATGTATGACTGACTGTAAGTTACTCGTACCAGTATATAAATAGGTAGTATGTTTACGTAACTTTTTAAATGAGGTGGAATTGGGAAAATCGAATACTTAATCAATTCAAGTGAATCAAATAAATAAATTATCTGCACATTAGTAGTCTAAAGTTGAGTAAACTTTATTATAATTTGGAGATACATATTCAGTTATAGAGTGTTTAATATTGAAAGGCTTGTCTTCTGGCGAAACTATCGTTAGTTAGATATTTTTCATTTGTTGGGAAAATATTGTATGGTACTGCAAGGTTGAATTAAACATTTTTATTGTATCAACAAAATTTTTCCACCTGGTCCAAAATTGGATATACTTTGCAATGTAAAAATTGTTCCCTCAAAAACTTTCTTTCCCCAGCACCTCCACCATCATCGTTCCCCTCCTTCACATTCAGAGGTTTATTTTCTGGAAAAAATTCTTATTACCTTTTTAATCTTTCCTTCATTCTCTAAGATACTAAAAGGTTGAAATAAATAAGAGATTTTTTCCTATTGGTCCTAAACTAGATACTTTCATTCGCAAGTACCATCACCGTCATTATTTCATTCCTCCAAATCGAGAGGTTTATCTCCTGCTAAATTATTCTTGGTAGTACCATTACCATTGTCATTCCATTCCTCTAATTATCTTCTGTAAAAATTTTTTCAGTACCAACATCATCATCATTCCATTCATCCACATTCGGAAGATTATCTACTGGTCAAAAATTCTTACTAGTGCCATCACCGTCATCATTTTGTTACTCCACATTCAGAGGTTTGTCTTCTGGTAAAAGATTCTCGTCAGTACCATCACATTTCTCTTTCATTCCTTCACAATCAAAGGTTTATCTTCTGGTAAAGGATTCTCGTCAGTACCATCACTTTCTTCTTTCATTCCTTCACATTCAGAGGATTATCTTCTGGTAGAAAATTATTACTAGTACCATCACCATCATCATTTTGTTACTCCACATCCAGAGGTTTATCTTCTGGTAAAAGATTCTCGTCAGTACCATCACATTCCTCTTCCATTCCTTCACATTCAGAGGTTTATGTTCTGGTAAAACACTCTTGCCAGTACCATCGCCATCATCATTTTGTTCCTCCACATCCAGAGGTTTATCTTCTGGTAAAAGATTCTCGTCAGTATCATCACATTCCTCTTCCATTCCTCCACATTCAGAGGTTATCTTCTGGTAGAAAATTCTTGCCAGTACCATCACCATCATCATTTTGTTACTCCACATCCAGAGGTCTGTCTTCTGGTAAAAGATTCTCGCCAGTACCATCACATTTCTCTTTCATTCCTTCACATTCAAAGGTTTATCTTCTGGTTAAGGATTCTCGTCAGTACCATCACTTTCTTCTTTCATTCCTTCACATTCAGAGGATTATCTTCTGGTAGAAAATTATTACTAGTACCATCACCATCATCATTTTGTTACTCCACATCCAGAGGTTTATCTTCTGGTAAAAGATTCTCGTCAGTACCATTACATTCCTCTTCCATTCCTTCACATTCAGAGGTTTATGTTCTGGTAAAAAACTGTTGCCAGTACCATCGCCATCATCATTTTGTTCCTCCACATCCAGAGGTTTATCTTCTGGCAATAAAATGTAGTCAGTGGATACCATCATGATTATCATTCCATTTTTCCACATCCAAAGGTTTATATACTGGTATCAATAAATTTATAAGGTTGTATTAAATATTTTTATTGTATCCACCAAATTTCCCCAACTGATCCAAAATTGAATATCTTATAAAATGATAATAATTATTTCCACCATAACAGTCATTCACTTCCATCATTACCATTGCATTCATCTAGTATTCCATATCTCAATAGATATTTTTAAATTAAATTCATGGCTGGTTTTTATTAACAATTCCTTTACGCCAGCCTTGTTATTATTTCTCACTCTCACTTGCCATACCCCAAACCCATGGCATGTTGGTACTTGTAAAACGTCGATTGTTTTCCAGAAGACAAGGCTCAGATATGTACCTAGCTTTCTTAGAATGACAACAGAAAAATTTGCATACCATATAGGTACTTGTTCCACAACATCGATGAAGGTAGGTACCTTCCTATCTATCTATCCGTAGTTAATTTCATGGAAAGAACTTGTTGGAATTGTTAACACCTTACTTACATACATTCCATAGAACGAATTGTTAATCACGCACATTTTCTCGCTTTATAAAATTTTAATTTATTTATTATCAACGTACCTACTGTGGATACTTTCAGTGTATTTATATTAATTAGTTTTGTAAATTAACTTGGCTGAAAATCATTTCCTAATCATAAAATATCGATGCGATTTTCTCAGTCTTCTCTCACGAATCGGTGCTCTCTAGGGGCTCTGATTAATCCTAATCCCCGAGAGACCGAACACAACAAAAACGAACCGTGGGTTGATTAAGAATTTCCTTACACTTTTTACCGGAACGTCGAGCAAAACCTAATAAAGGCACTCGAGATAAAGTGGATTCCCGAAGATCAAGGGATTAAATAAAAGGTAATCAGTAGTCACCTTTTTTACATTATGTACCTACCCACCACCTACCATTTTTGTAAAGGATAAATAATCGAAAATATTATTCACCATATTAAATTACTACATATACCTACCTAGTTAAATTTAACATTTCTTGGTTTCTATTGGCGTTGTTGTTGTTGTTCTATCAGTTAGATTTGTCGAGAATTCTTTGTGTACTGACGTAGGTACGTTTGAGCCAATTCAATTTTCAAGGATATTTAATTTGGCACAACATCAAAGGTGTATGCGTGTATATCTCATCCTTCCAGCCAACATCCAGAGCTGAGACGTTTCCAGCGGGAACGTTTCTTTCATTCAACTTCCGCCAGACTCGATGGTTACCAGCGAATGAAAACGAAAGTAATAAAAAAAATTGAAACGTAGCTAAGAGTAACATAACAATTTATCGAATTTTATATAAGAATATTGAATCGATATGATAAATATTTCTATAATATGAAAAATTTAATTAATATTCATGGGGTTGGTGTTTGTGTAGGTAATTAGCGTGATGTTGCATGATAAATGCATAATTAAAGATGTGGCAAATGAAATTTCCTGTTGGCACAACTACAGAAGTTAACGCCACTTGCTCCAGAGCTAAATGTTCATCACCTTTCTTTTTCTTAGTGAGGATGTAACGGAATGTGTTTTCTGTCTTTAACTTTTTGGACGTTACTATTAATTTTGTCCTAAAGATTTAAATTCATCTGGTAAGAAGATTTTTAATAATTTATTTCAATACAAGTGAAAATTTAAACTTCTGTTTAATGTTCTTTAATCTTATTTTCAAAATATCTACTTGTTTGCCCCATGTAATCTTCATTACATGTGCCACAATTAACGTCTGATTGTGAAAACTATTATTGCTTGTTTAAGTGAGCTCAAAATCGGGGAAAAGGTCCAACAGAATCTCATCTAGAGGGACGGGGTCATTTTATTACGAAGAATTGCTATAATCTCATTTCCCATCATAATTAAAAGCCCATAATGGGGAGTATTAGAACATTATCTTAAGTGTCACAAAGGCGAGGGAAAGATTCAAATTAGGATAAATTTTTTAGACTTAATAGTCTTGTCTACAAACTTTTCCCATGTTCATTCATTTCTTTATTAACATATCTACTTGTTTGTCCTATGTAAGCTTTAATGTGTGTACTACAATTAATTTCACAAACATCTGAAAATGAGGGAGAAGTCCAGAAAGTCTCATAAAATCTCATTTAAGGAGAGGGGTGTCACGTCAACTTATTATTAATTTCCTATCTTGTTTCATTTCACTAAGGGAGGATGAGGACTATTACAACATCATCTCAAGTTTCACTAAGGAGAGTAAAGCAGCATTAAAATTATTAACTGATAATCGCTAAAGAGCTTAAACAAATTAAACAAAACTTGATACAATTTGATAAAGGAGTTAAGGGTAAGTTTTGTACTTTTCATTATGCTCATTCATTCCCTTATAGAATGATACTCTTCTTTGTCCTATGTAGGCTTTAATAAGTGCGCCACAATTAATTTTGTAAACGTCTGTATATAAAAACTTTAGTATTTTTTTAATTACGTGAGCTGAAAATTGGGGAGAGGTCCAAAAAATCTCATTGAATCTCATTTAAGGGGGAAGAGCTATTAAAAATCTCACGTCAACTTCACGGAATTGCCATAAAGTACCATCTCCGTCATTATTTCATTCCTCCAAATCGAGATGTTTATCTCCTGGTAAATTATTCTTAGTAGTATCATCACCATTGTCATTCCATTCCTCTAATTATTTTCTGGTAAAAATTTTTTCGATACCACCACCATCATTCCATTCATCCACATTTGAAATATCTGTCAAAAATTCTTACTAGTGCCATCACCGTCATCATTTTGTTCCTCCACATTCAGAGGTTTGTCTTCTGGTAAAAGATTCTCGTCAGTACCATCACTTTCTTCTTTCATTCCTTCACATTCAGAGGTTTATCTTCTGGTAAAAAACTCTTGTCAGTACCATCACCATCATCATTTTGTTCCTCCACATCCAAAGGTTTATCTTCTGGTAAAAGATTTTCGTCAGTACTATCACATTGCTCTTCCATTCCTCCACATTCAGAGGTTTATCTTCTGGTAGAAAAATCTTGCCACTACCATCACCATCATCATTTTGTTCCTCCACATCCAGAGGTTTATCTTCTGGTAAAAGATTATCGTCAGTACCATTACTTTCTTCTTTCATTCCTTCACATTCAGAGGTTTATCTTCTGGTAAAAAACTCTTGTCAGTACCATCACCATCATCATTTTGTTCCTCCATATCCAGAGGTTTATCTTCTGGTAAAAGATTCTCGTCAGTACCATCACTAAGGAGAGTAAAGCAGCATTAAAATTATTAACTGATAATCGCTAAAGAGCTTAAACAAATTAAACAAAACTTGATACAATTTGATAAAGGAGTTAAGGGTAAGTTTTGTACTTTTCATTATGCTCGTTCATTCCCTTATAGAATGATACTCTTCTTTGTCCTATGTAGGCTTTAATAAGTGCGCCACAATTAATTTTATAAACGTCTGTATATAAAAACTTTAGTATTTTTTTAATTACGTGAGCTGAAAATTGGGGAGAGGTCCAAAAAATCTCATTGAATCTCATTTAAGGGAGAGGAGCTATTAAAAATCTCACGTCAACTTCACGGAATTGCCATAAAGTTTATATCCTGTTTAAATTATAACCTCATAATAGAGTAAATCTCACTTAGGGAGGATGAGGAGTACCATAACATCATTTCAAGTCTCATCAAGAAGAGAGAGAGAGAGAGAGAGATTTTCAAGTGGATGTCCAGAAGAGGAATCATTAATAATATCACCTCAACTTCTCAATTAAAAAAAATTACTCTTTCCTCTTTAATTCAAAACTTATTATAGGGTAAATCTCACGTAAGGAGAATGGAGAATCTCACTACACTTTACAATCTCTCACTAAGAGGGTGGGATGGGTCCAAATATACAAAATTATCTCCTGTAATGAATAGACGTTCCTGAATTTTAGTTTAAAATTGCAATTGAATGTAATGTTTTTCTGATGATATACAGGGTTTTTCAAGTTGATGGGCTATTAGAAATATATGAATTAGTAAAAGGAATTAAATTCTGAAACTTGGGCTCATTTGGTTATTGTTTATGCCGCTTCTTTTAAAAATATTTTCAATTTCGATTTACATCCGGTTATACCGGAAGTTGATACCAACTTTCTTATTTTAAATGGAATGGTATATTTTTTACGCTGAATTCGAATAAAACGTGTAATTCTAAGGTAAGTTTGATAACCAACTTGTACACCTATGACGATCGGTTTCTGAGTTAATTTAATTTAAAAAAAAAAATCGCTACCGCAACCCAAATTATAAAAAATCATAACTTCCTCAAAATACGACTTAGAGTGTTGAAATTTTTACTAGTAATAGCTGAATATTAGTGCTAACGCCTTGACAAAATTGAATTAAATAATTTGTACAGGGCGTTCAAAATAAAATTCTAAAATTAAAAAACCTCAAACACGAATTTAGTCGTTTTTTCAAATGGCACCTATTATTTTGTATTTTTTCAATCGATTCCTTTTTTTATCCTCTTTCGATCTATATGGATACTTCCTATTTTAAGTAATAATTCAAAATTATTCCAAAATTTTCAAATAAAATAGGAAGTATCCATATGAATCGAAAGAGGATAAAAAAAGGAATCGATTGAAAAAATAAAAAATAGTAGGTGCCATTTGAAAAAACGAAACAATTCGTGTTTGAAGTTTTTCAACTTTAGAATTTTATTTTGAACGCCCTGTATGAATTATTTAATTCAATTTTGTCAAGGCGTTAGCACTAATATTCAGCTATTACTAGTAAAAATTTCAACACTCTAAGTCGTATTTTGTGGAAGTTATGATTTTTTATAATTTGGGTTGCGGTAGCGATTTTTTTTCTATAAATTAAATTAACTCAGAAACCGATCGTCATAGGTGTACAAGTTGGTTATCAAACTTACCTAAGAATTACACGTTTTATTCGAATTCAGCGTAAAAAATATACCATTCCATTTAAAATAAAAAAGTTGGTATCAACTTCCGGTATAACCGGATGTAAATCGAAATTGAAAATATTTTTAAAAGAAGCGGCATAAACAATAACCAAATGAGCCCAAGTTTCAGAATTGAATTCCTTCTACTAACTCATATACTTCAAATAGCCCATCAACTTGAAAAACCCTGTATATCTTGGTTTGTAACTGTTTAACATTCAACAGTTCAGTTGCACATTCGTTTCGTACTTCGTAAATTAATTCACGCGCGATTTCTCGCAGCGTCTCGCAGTGCAAAGAGGTAGTTTAGTCTCTCATGTGGCGTGCCTTAACGCCTCATTTTTTACCTGGAGCCGCAATGGCATTACTAATTAACTGTTTCCGGCCGGCGCTGCGCTCCATGGGCATAAATATCAACTCATATGGTTGCTACTGAATTTTCAAAAATTATTACTGTTCCTGTTATTATGTAAATTGAAATAATATGATTGTTCTCAAAAATTTATTTTATTTTAGTTCAAAGTTGCTCAGATTTATTTCTTAATTACTTAAGGTCTTCTTCTTCTGATTTATTAGGAATGCTGTGGTTTTTGCTAGTGCTATTTTTAAACTAATTAACCCGGTTCGATGTTTAATCAGAAACGTTGGTTGGAAGAACGTTTGAAGTGACGCCAACTCAAACTGCCTTTGAAGACGTGCGCCACGCTCTGAGTGAGTCTATAAGTTGTCGTTATTAAAATTTGAAATTTCAGATCAGTATTATTAGCATTTGAATAAAATATTACGGTAACGTTTTCGCTTTGGCGGCAAAGTCAAAACACTCTTTCTTTGATTTTAACTTGAATAAATATCCGGTTTTAAATTTTACAGCTGAAACAACAAACCCAACCACAACTTCCTGTTTTCCATCTAGAACTAATATATGAAAAATTAATTTGCAGATACTTGAGTAATTAGATCATTAGAAGTTCAAATATTATTTTGTGCGATCGTGGGAACGTTGGTAATAAATAAAATGGCAAACGCTCCAGGGGTGCTTACGTATATGTATCTATTATTAAATATTTCTTGTGTGACGACAACAAAAAATTTGTCCTGTTTACGATACGAACCCCTGCATTGTAGTCTGGCGACAGCAGGGACAGGGACAGGGTTTCATGTCAATCTAATTCGTTTTAATCGGGGAACTTCTACGCTGTCACTGTGTCAGATTCAATCCCTAACATATACGTATGATAAATCCATTAAGCAGACAATAAGGGATGAAGGGCAGACAATATATATTTTAATAAAAGAATAACAAAAATGCGACTGAGACCTTTCTGTATGAATTTCAACCCCTGCAAATTGTATCTCATTTGCAAGTTTTTCTCAAATGGGGTAAAAACGGCACATATGGGGATGCGGTAATTTTAAAATAAAGTTTAGCATTAATGGGTCAAAAACGAGCCTTCAGTGGGTCCACAGTCATTTGTACGAATTTATGTACCATCTCATTTATAATTTTTGTATTCAGAAGGGGAAAAAAATAACATTAGAACACAAATGGGGCTGTACAAATGAAAATGTTATTTTTTTACGCGGTAGGTAGTTTCAAAACAGTGTGCCAGTCAGCAGCAAGTCATTAATGAGTCATAAATGAGTGAGAAACGAGTCCACTGCTTTTTCTAACATTTGTTAACATTACATTTACAAGCGAGTCCTAAGAATGTACGAGCCCCCACAATCACATCAATAAAATAAGGGCGATGTATCGGTTTATCACGTACGTAAAGGGAACCACATCCACTTTGAGAAGAATTATATTATTAATACAGCTTTGCCAATAGGGAGTCTTATACGTACATACTGAGGGTCATTGGGTATAAAATATCTACTGCAAGTAAATTTATAAATTATAAGTTGTTTTATCCTTAAAGGTCCTAAATATTCCTTAATGGCCTATAATTTAATGTGTCTCTATTATTATGACTACAGAGCGTCTGGCTCTTCTTCTAACATTTAACAGTGAGACGCATCAGATGATTCCGTCGCGATATTAATACCTCGACCTTAAAGAGTTACTTAAGCCCATTATCTCAGCTTTCGAAAATTTATTAGCCAGTTTTATCGAGTGCACGGCCTGAACAAAATACGAAACAAACGGCTTATTAAAAATAACCAGGCCGTTTGCCGTATATCACTCGATCTAACGCTCATCTTCCTTCCTCTATCTCGCTCACTCACACTAAACTTCATTTATTGGGAGATTGGTTTGTTTTAAAAACCTTTGCATGGTAGATAAGTAGCTATATGTAATAAATACCAAGTCAAGATACATTACAGAAATTAAACAACGATGAAAAATGGAACGCCGCACATATATTTGTGTCCCATGTTTGATGTATACGTCTGTTTAAAACATTTACACAGTGTTTGGTATGATGGATGATCGTCTCTGGTAGCGACATAGCGACAGGACGATTCCAACAAACTTAAATGGTTGTCTCAGCTCAACAACGTGAATTTAGAGGCTAAATATTTCCTGTAGAACACGTAATTCTAATGTGATATCACAACAATGTTCGCAAAATATCATAGAGTGACACTTTGATTTTTTGGAGTTGGATTTTTGTTTAAAAGTCCTATTAAACCTCCTGGGAGTTGTTTTGACCCCCTGCCCTCCCCTACATGTCATTGGGATTTTATCAATTCCATTTTCATGCATAAGGATATTTTGGGGCCAAAATAGCAGAAACCATAGTGGTATAATTTGGGCAAAGAAGTTAGAGTAAGGACATTTTGAACATTGAAGTCTTTGGATTTAACAAGAAATTAAAGATTGATAAAGGGAAGCTTACGATTTTGAATTTTTTGAATTTTTAAATTTCCCCAAAAGTCCAAATTTAAAATTTTTAAATGAAACAGGCTTCCCTCTAAGGAAAAGATTTTGGCAATCCCGACTCCCATATTTCTTGTAAAAATTTTTTAAGGGCCCTAACAAAAAATTTTCCAGGAAGAGAAAGAACCAGCACATAGTTGAATCAGTCTTGAAAGATTAGAATCATCTGGATTTTGGATTTTAAACATCGAAGTTTTTGAATTTGTCAAGTTAATTCTGAAAGGAAAAGGCTAACTTCTCTATGGGAGTTGATTTTGATCACCCTGACTCTCCATATCATGTCATTGAATTCTTCTGCAATTAAATATTTACCATAAGGTATAATTTGGGCCAAAAGTCAGCAGTTAGCACATAGTGGCATCAATTTTTGCAGTAGAAGATTAAAGTGATGAGTAGTTTCGATTTTGAACATTGAAGTCTTTGAATTCATTAAATCCAAACTAAAATTCTGACAGGAAGAGGCTTACCTCTCTATGGGAGATGATTTTGACCATCCTGACTCTCCAATTTACTTCTTAAAATTCTTATGCAAACAGTGACTTCCCATAAGGTAGCATTTGTGGCAAAAGTTACCCAAAAGCTTGTGAATCTTTCAATGGACCCAAAATAACAAAGAATTGTGCTCCAGGAAGAGAAAGAACCAGCACATAGTTGAATCAGTCTTGAAAGATTAGAATCATCTGGATTTTGGATTTTAAACATCGAAGTTTTTGAATTTGTCAAGTTAATTCTGAAAGGAAAAGGCTAACTTCTCTATGGGAGTTGATTTTGATCACCCTGACTCTCCATATCATGTCATTGAATTCTTCTGCAATTAAATATTTACCATAAGGTATAATTTGGGCCAAAAGTCAGCAGTTAGCACATAGTGGCATCAATTTTTGGAGTAGAAGATTAAAGTGATGAGTAGTTTCGATTTTGAACATTGAAGTCTTTGAATTCATCAAATCCAAACTAAAATTCTGACAGGAAGAGGCTTACCTCTCTATGGGAAATGATTTTGACAATCCCGACTCTCCATATTTCTTCTTAAAATTCTTATGCTAACACTGATCTTTCATAAGGTATCATTTGTGTCAAAAGTTAACCAAAAGTTTCTAAATCTTTCAATGGGCCCAAAATAACAAAGAATTGTGCTCCAAAAAGAGAATGGACCAGCACATAGTGGCATCAGTTTTGGAATTGAAGGTTAGAATAATCAGGATTTTAGATTTTGGATATAGAAGTCTCTGACTAGGTAAATTTTAAATATAATTTTAGGCAGGATAAGACTGGCCTCTCTATGAGAGACAGTTTTGACAATTACGACTCTCCAAACATATTGAAAAAAATTTATGCAGTTAATAACCTTCCATAGGATATCATTTGAGTCAAAAGTTTCTTAATCTTTCAATGGGCACCAAAATAACAAAGAGTTGTGAAACAGGAAGAGAAAGAACCAGCACATAGTGGAATCAGTTTTGAAAGATTAGAGTGATCAGGATTTGGGATTTAGAACATCGAGTTTTTGTCTTTGTCAAGTTCACTCTGAGAGGAAGAGACTGACTTTTCAGGACTTTTCTATAGGAGTTGATTTTGATCACCCTGGCTCTCCATAGCATCTCTCATAGGATTTTTGGATCAAAAGTCACCCAAAAACTTCTGAATATCTGAATGAGTCTAAAATAGGGAAATTTTGTGACCCCAATTTTGGAATGGTGGATTAGAGTGATCAGGGTTTTGGATTATGAATGTGGAACGGTTTGAATTTATCAAGTCCAAACTTAAATTCAGGCAGGAAGAAACTGGCCTCTCCATGAAAATATTATAAATATGATTTGGGCTAGAAATCACCTAAAACATTTATTAGATGAGTTAAGTGTAACAAAGAGTTGTGTTCCAGGAAGGGAATGAGGCAGCAGATATATTTCTTGTCTGTTTAGGTGTTGGGAAATGGTGACGGACGGGTCTTGCTTTTCAATTTCCAACCCTTGAAATTATTATCTCCTGTCTCATCAGCCATTGAAATAGAATACGAAACAAATGCTTCTAATATTTCCAAGTCAAAGAAGTTTGACATGAAGAGTGATGGGAAATGGTCTCCGCATTGAATAAACACTCGCTCGCGCCTTTGTTTCACGTATACGCATTATTATAAGCTCATTCCATTTGACTCGATTTAGTATCTCTACATTCATTCTCCTCTACAACAGTGGATGATGATGAATTGTCTTTTTGTCGAGGAAGTAGTTGTGCGATGTTCCTGAATTCAATGTGTAGGTATAATAAGAATTGGTCTGGTAGATTCCCCCCTTGCCTTGCGCCCTAGCTGGTCGATACAGGAATTCGAATTGGCCTTAGGGGTAGTTTGACAGGCACATAGACAAAAATACCACTTACAGTGGTAGGTTTAGGTATTGTGGTAGTTGGCTGGTACGTTCTCTCCCCCGGTTCGTTTTCGTCGTAATGAATTCTTTTCGTGAGTGACACTTCGAACTAGGCTCCGGATTAGAATAATAGATACGTTCGCTGGATGACATTGATCTTCTCCACGGGAATGGCACGGAGACGGAAACAATCCATCTTTTTCGAAGGAATATTTACTTTCAGAAAATTGGTCGTCCCAAAACGTCCCCTATTCTTTAGAATTAGAATTACGTATCGGTCTTCTGTATGAATTGTAAACTACGTAAATTCGTTATGATTGATGAACCAAACGATTTGAACTCCTGAAAGTGCCAACCGTTATTAATTAATTATCGATTAGATGCTGCACTTCATGGCCCGTAAATTTTTCAAATGCTCCTCTATAAAGATTTTTTTAGACTCAAACCCATTCTTATTTTGTTGATTTAGCACCCGGTCGATAATTTTCTCGATATTACGATGTCCATAGTTTCAGAAATAAAGCCTGATTATTTTATGGTTCCCTTGAAAATTCCCTAAGTATAGTTAGGTAGATAAAGTTCCCCCAAAGTTCGTACATATTTATTATTCGAATAAAAATGCGCCTCACGAAGGTTTATATTCTGTCCGGACGTAAATCGTAATCAGCGTTCTCAGTGCGCCCTTGGAAAAACACATTCTATCGGAAAATCGTAACAAAAGTGGGAAGCACAGCACACGATAGAGTCCGATATCTGTTCCCGTTCATATTCCGACCTCTAAACTAGGAAGAAAAGTGTCCGTATTCCGCCCCTATGTTTCAATTAGCTTATCCCCGGGTCGCCAGTGGGAGATGTCCGTAAATCCTCCCGTCTATCCTTCAGGGGTTGCAACGAGGCGCCAAAGGACATATGTATTAGACGGAAGACGGCTCTAATCCTATCGTACCATATTTTCTACCACGTCAAATACTAGACTCGGGAAATGACGATTTTCGTCAGATATACAGTCTGTCTAACAAGAGACACACTGTCAAGTTTTGAGACCGAAAACAACCTCAAGTTTTAATAACAGTTTGTCACAAATAATTCGGAAATAATTTCGTGCTTTGAAGCCTTTTGATAACATTCAGGTTTTTGTTACAGTCAGTCCCATAAGAGAATGTTTTAAGACCGAAAACAAATCTAGTGCTTAATGAGTGTGTGAGTGTGTATGTTTGTTACTTCTTCACGTCTAAACGGCTGGAGCGATTTTAATAAAATTTGGTATGGAGTTAGCTGACACCCTGGATTCACACATAGGCTACGTTTTACTGCGGGAAAATATTTTATTCCCATGGGAAAATCGATGAAAATGAATTCGCGGAATATTATAAATGCGAAAGTAACTCTGTCTGAATGCTACACAATCTCACCTAAAATTTACTGAACCGATTTAAATGAAATTTGGTACAGAGATAGTCTAGAGCCTGAGAAAGGATATAGGCTTTTTTTTAATGCGAAAAAAGGGTTGTAAGGGGTTGAAATAGGAAAGTCTGTGTGAAAATTCCGTAATTTTTAAAGATAGAAGCTTGAAACTTATTTTTTAGGCTTTTGATTAGATATAAATAAATACGACATTCAATGTTTGTAAAAATTTTACCCTAAAGGGGATAAAATTAGCTGATGAAAGTTATTGTGTAATGACATCGTCCAAAAAGCTTACGGCCCAGAAAATTAAAATATTAAGTGTAAAAAGTTATAGAGGTTTTGTTTATTTGGATCAATAAAAGTAGTTGAATACTAAGCTATATAAACTATTTTAAACTATAATTAAACTATATTAATCTATAATATTATAAATGCGAAAGTAACTCTGTCTGTCTGTGTGTTACGCAATCACGCACAAACTACTGAACCGATTTAAATGAGAATTTGGTACAGAGATAGATAAGTAGATATAAAGCTAGAGCCTTGAAACTTATTTTTTAGGCTTTTGATTAGATATAAATACGACATTTAAAGTTTGTAAAAATTTTACCCTAAAGAGGGCAAAAATAAGGAATGAAAGTTTTTGTGTAATGACATCGGCAATTACGGCCCAGAAAATAAAAATTTAGAAGAAAAAAATTTAAGTGCTGCCTAAAGTCACTATTTCACGCGGAAGGGAAATCGCGGGCATAGCTAGTTCAAGTCCTGAGGCTGAATTAAGGTTAGGTTAGGTCATTGGAATGTTGAGGTTTCTGTTACAGTCTGTTCCACAAAAGAAACTGGTGAAATTCTTTAAAAAATTTTAGACTGAAGAATAATTGTAATCTGTAACTAGAGATATTCTCAAGCCCTGAGAGTACCTACCTACAGTTAGGTTGGGTTAGGTTTCATCTTCAAAATGTTGAGGTTTAAACGACAGATAAGATAGTGGATCTCCAAATTTAAACATTCATTGGTCTTTACAGTCATTATTTGTATCTATGGGGAAGAGTGTGACCAATACCTAGGTACGTGACACACGTTTCTAAAAACGGATAAAGATATTCTTTCCAGTGTTTGCGTTGCTACGAGTGCACCGTGGATTTTTTTATCGTTTTTATTCATAACCAGTAATGGGTTTACTTCCCTAAATCAATCATCTTCCCACAAAAGCACCGTCAACGGCGGCGGCCGGCGGCGTCCCGGTTCGAAGTAGCCTTTGTTTGCGTTTCTGAATCATCTGGGCAGCAGGTGTACGTAGCCCGAGTACGGTAAAGCCGCACTCTTTATTCCCATTTATAAGCCCGTATAAATATATCCCGCGGGAACATCTGTGCATTTTCAACTTAACCCGAACCACCTACCTATGAATGTAACGTATGTATGTATATGTACATACGTACGTATCGGTGCAGTGGTCGCTGTGTAAGCGTTTGGGCAGATTATATTTGAATTAAAGTCGCGAGGGGTGGAAAGGGGTTCGTGATGGTGTACGCAGTTTCTCGTATTATCACTTTGAACGTGTCGTGGTAACACCAATAGAGACAAAAATCTGTAACGACCTAAATAAAATTTCATTTATTTATTTTAAATTTGTCCTGGAGGAGCTTGGGTGGGTATTAAAAATAAATTACCTTAATTATTTAATTAATTAATGACAGAAAGGTAACCTCTGCTGCCTATTTAGATAGTAGGTAAAAGTTTGTATTACTTTAGTCAACAATTTTCACCATACCTAAATGATGAAATTCCCGAGTAGGCCCTTGAGTCCCTGTTTTCAACTTTTCGATACTTTCCTGTTTCTCTCCCTCTCTCGCTTCCTCTCATTCTCTTTCTGTCTCCTTCCTCCCAAGAATCCATTAATTTCGAACTTCGACTTGTGACTTATTGAATAGCTAAACGGGTCGAAAGTTTATATTGCAAGATATAATGAATAAATTCGACTAACTGTTGTTATATTCCTCCATCCACTCTCACTCTACACGTTCGAACCGGAAAATGATGGATGATATTGTGACTTCCAATAAACTTTACAATTTACATCCACTTCCGATTTCTCGAATTTTACGGGTCGTTACTCTTCAGATACACCAATTTCATTTGTCCCGGGTCTTTTATGCTTCCTCGGAAACAAATCAAATCGTTTTAATACCCTAGAAATATTTAAACACTTCATGGACTTTATAATAATCAGTTTATAATCTTATCAATGCACTACTAATGCACAGGAAGCTGAGAGTAGCAGTAACATATAGTTGATGAGAGACAGGTGATATAAATAAATATACACTGCGTGCCAGTGTTAAATGTTTAAATTAATTACCTACAGTACTTTTAGTTATAAAATTGAATACCTACTTACCTGTGTACTAAAGTTGTGGAATTTATGGCACGGAATCTGAGTATTTTTTTAATGATTTTATTTTAGTTTATCGCGTACGTTTAAATGAGGTGTTTTCTTACATCCTCTCGATTTTATAATGGCATTTGGTGTCGCCGTTACCTAAGTCCTAGTGTGATTCTGCCAGACGAGTGGCCAATAAAAAAAAATCCTCCTCGGTTTTAATTAATTTCCCTGAAGAGTCCGATTTTATTCTGGAAATGCGGTATAAATTTGATTTTAATATCGTACGATTGTTGAGTAACAGTTGAAGGAAACATCGTTACCACCCGTGCAGTGCCGGGCCGCCGAAAAATTTATTGGACATTAATTGTAGTTTAAAAGAGCGTTATTCGAATACTTAAGTAAATTACCTAAAAATTTGGATAAATTAAAACTTGTTTTGTATTTAGAATAAGAGACACGGTCAGGTCGCGTTCATTAACAAGACATTAACCAAGTTCAATTGGTTGGCTTGGCTTCTAACGGTTTTCATCGCATTATTCGAGCCATAGTGTACCAGTATGAATAGAAATACCTCATTTTCGAAAGGGAACTTTCGTGCATCGTGTTCCAGGATGGTCATTACCATTATCTACCAGCGGATAGGTACTCTTTTCTTTTTCTTTAATGAATGCGGTGAAATGTTGAACGCCCATTATGAGAAGGTACCTACCTATCTACTCTGAGGGTAATGAGTTGCCTCGGGCAGGATTTCAAATATCCTTTAGACACACTGCACCTTTCAACCGAGGTCATGATCGACGATACTGACATATTCAACTCACAATTAATAAGAACTGCAAAAAAAATTACTAAAAGAACAAGAAACTAATTGAACAAAATTATAGAAATACTAGCTATGCCCGCGACTTCGTCCGCGTGGAATAGTGACTTTCGGCAGCATTTAAAATTTTTATTTTCTGGGCCGTAAGCCTTTTTGCCGATGTCATTACACAAAAACTTCCATTCCTTATTTTTGCCCACTTTACGGTAAAATTTTTACAAACTTTTAATGTCGTATTAATATCTAATCAAAAGCCTAAAAAATAAGTTTCAAGCCTCTAGCTTTATATTTACTTATCTATCTCTGTACCAAATTCTCATTTAAATCGGTTCAGTAGTTTGGGCGTGATTGCGTAACACACAGACAGACAGAGTTACTTTCGCATTTATAATATTATAGATTAATATAGTTTAATTATAGTTTAAAATAGTTTATATAGCTTAGTAGTATTCAACTACTTTTATTGATCCAAATAAACAAAACCTCTATAATTTTTTAAACACTTAATATTTTAATTTTCTGGGCCGTAAGCTTTTTGGACGATGTCATTACAAAAATAACTTTCATCGGCAAACTTTTATCCCCTTTAGGGTAAAATTTTTACAAACATTGAATGTCGTATTTATTTATATCTAATCAAAAGCCTAAAAAATAAGTTTCAAGCTTCTATCTTTAAAAATTACGGAATTTCCGCACAAACTTTCCTATTTCAACCCCTCACAACTCTTTTTTCGCATTAAAAAGTACCCTCTGTCCTTTCTCATGCTCTAGACTATCTCTGTACCAAATTTCATTTAAATCGGTTCAGTAAATTTTAGGCGAGATTGTGTAGCATACAGACAGAGTTACTTTCGCATTTATAATATTCCGCGAATTCATTTTCATCGATTTTCCCATGGGAATAAGATATTTTCCCGCAGTAAAACGTAGCCTATGTGTTAATCCAGGGTGTCAGCTAACTCCATACCAAATTTTATTAAAATCGCTCCAGCCGTTTAGACGTGAAGAAATAGCAAACATACACACTCACATACTCACAAACTTTCGCCTTTAGGAGAAAGCTTCATACACTTTGGTATCATTTTACGTGCAACTTCAGGAAATTAATTTCGAAATTGTTCGGTTCGTGCTAATTGAAAATCCATGTTCCCCAAAACCATTTGTCAGTAAATATGGAACCGAAAGCAATTCCAAAAGCGTTGGTCTTTTGTAGATATTGTTACGCTTCACGAATCACAATAATCACATAATAATAGCCCCTGATGAAAATCCACCAAGGACCACCAAGGGCGTCAAAAACAATACACATAAGAACACTTCCCTTTTTCTTCGACCATAAAAACGATCAATAATGAGAGCCGACGAGACGAATGCATTGTTAAGGCGGTTTGTTCTGCACACGTGGTGGTACCTAGGTAAATCGTAAATGCATAATAATAATCGAAGTAAGCTACTACTTCCGGCATCGTCCTTAGGGTTCTATTGTGAGCTGTCTTGTTACTGGGAAAATAATAATGCAGCTGAATGTAACATACAACCGACGAACACCGCGTGCGTTGAAAAATTTATGCCTTAGCACAGAACACCTACCAGAGATCTAACAACCATTTATTTACCAGAACACGTTATTTTGGGAATAAGAATGAAGGAAGCAGAAGCAGGACAATTATAACGTGAAAATTTGTGGTCTACAGGATACTAATATAAGCAACACTTATATAATAAAACAAAATTAAAATCAAAAATATTTTTGTATGCATTTTGCATCTAAATATAAAGTCTAAGTATATGCATAATGTGTGTCATCGATGTATGATTTATTACTACTAATTTGGAATCGATCAACGATCTACGATCAATAATAATATCAATTCATGGTGCTTTAAATTTAAAGAGAATTTAAAGATAATTCATTGCAAAACAATTGAACAAAAAAAAGCAAGTCACAAACAAAGTAACATCAACAAACAATTGCAAATTATAAGTATTATTCCTTCTTTTCTTCTCCTTTCTTCATTTATTTTCTATCTTTTGTTTTTTCTTTTGTTAATTCTACCTGCTGTTTTATAATAGAAGATAAATAATAAATAATCGGAAGTTAAACCGCGAGAGGGTCCCTTTCATCTCTCCAATTTGGTATGCGACTGGCATTTAGGTATGTCAATTCCAAGAACCGAATTATTCACATCACTCGCGAACTTTTGATGTGTTTAATTTGAAACGAGCGCATCCGGAATGGCATCAATTTATTTTTGCAACATACGAACGGTTGCGCAGGAATTTGCATGACAAGAATATGAATCGCACATAATGATATTTTTAACTTGCACAAAACATCGTGTTGTAGGCATAGGCACATATGTATGTACATATAGAAAGCTACAATTTATTTTTTATTAGAGCGGTTTTCTTTTTTGTCTGGAATCGAAATTTAATTTTATATACCTAAAAAAAATATTTTGACCAAAGAGAAACAGTGGTGTGTAGTAGGTATCTTTGCCATCTTCTTATTTTAAAACTGTCCCAATGGTCAATTCCATTATCCTGCAAATTTATAGCTGTCAAATTTTTCTTTATCCAAAAGTCGTTTCTTTTTGTCTAATTTCGTCAGCTTTTGGGATGTATCGTCTTCTATGCGGCCGGTCACAGCAGGCGCCGAAAGGCACTCCGTGAGATAATTAATTTTTTACACTCATCAAACGCCACTGGTAAAACGTGTACACCAGCAGGCGGTCGCCAATGCATTCCTTTGTCCCGATTCCCGAAAATAGTTTCGCCTTACCTGCCAATTTGCCAGAGGTGGTACCGTGACGAGGGCGTAGAGCTGTAAATCCATAAGAAGTTGTGGCCAGTGTATTGTATGGGTAAGTGCAGGGAGAAGAGAACGAGACATCATGGTCCTCTTTTCTTAAATAAAGGACCTACTAAGAAAACGTAATTTCCTAAAGCAATTTGAGTCGATGCGAAAGGGACTTGGCTAAAATGGGAAAGATTTATTGCACAGCGGCTCTGTACTGTAGTATTGTCTCGGACCTGCCCCAATCATATCTTCGAAAAGTTGAACCGGACGGGACCGTATCTGTCCGGATAGAGATAATAATTGGATACGACAACTGCAGCCACAGCGACGAAACAACAGAAATCAATAACACAATTGTACCTAAATGTTGAATCTTTGAGGTATTGCTTGAAAAGAAGCAGTGCCAAAGGACTAAAGTGTTATTTGTATTAGAGACGAACTTTGACGACTAAATCTATGATAGCGTCCCATGATTGTTGTATGATGCTTTCAAAACTGATAACAAATTAAAATCTCGACCTCCACTAAATGTTTAAGGTAGCTACTGTCCATATAATAAAGACCATAAAGCAAATTACCGTATTATACTCTATTTATAAGATATTTAACAGAAGTGAAGAATTTCAATATGGCGGCCCTAACATAACCTATACAAAAGTGATGCCATATTGAATTAAAGCTGTAAAACCGATTTCTTCTCGTAAAAAATGACCTTTCCTCCATTTTAATGTACCTGTAAGTGCCCCATGGCTACTTATTCTGTTTTTATTAATAACTAGCTATGCCCGCGACTTCGTCCGCGTGGAATAGTGACTTACAGCAGTATTTAAAATTTTTTTCTTCTTTATTTTTATTTTCTGGGCCATAAGCCTTTTTGCCGATGTCATTACACAAAAACATTTATTCCTTATTTTTGCCCCCTTTACGGTAAAATTTTTACAAACTTTAAATGTCGTATTTATATCTAATCAAAAGCCTAAAAAATAAGTTTCAAGCTTCTATCTTTGATAATTACGGAATTTCCGCACAAACCTTCCTATTTCAACCCCTTACAACCCTTTTTTCGCATTAAAAAGTAGCCTTTGTCCTTTCTCATGCTCTAGACTATCTCTGTACCAAATTTCATTAAAATCGGTTCAGTAAATTTTAGGCGAGATTGTGTAGCATACAGACAGAGTTACTTTCGCATTTATAATATTCCGCGAATTCATTTTCATCGATTTTCCCATGGGAATAAGATATTTTCCCGCAGTAAAACGTAACCTATGTGTTAATCTAGGGTGTCAGCTAACTCCATATCAAATTTTATTAAAATCGTTCCAGCCGTTTAGACGTGAAGAAGTAACAAACATACACACTCACACACTCACATACTCACAAACTTTCGCCTTAATAATATTAGTGTGATACACAATATAATTAAATGGCGATGGTGGCTGCAGCTATTGTATAAAGTACCTACGTCTTATATAACAAAGACCATAAAGCAAATTACCGTATGATACTCTATTTACAGGATATTTAACAAAACGTGAAGAATTTCAATATGGCGGCCCTAACATAACCTATAAAAAAGTGATGCCATATTGAATTAAAACTCTACAAACGATTTCTTCTCTTAAAAGATGGCCTTTCCTCCATTTCTATGTACCTGTAAGTGCCCCATGGCTACTTATTCTGTTTTTATCAATAATATAGAATATAATTAAATGGTGAAGGTGGCTGCAGCTGTTTTATAAGGCACTTACGTCTTATATAACAAAGACCCTAAAGCAAATTACAGTATGATACTCTATTTACAAGATATTTAACAAAACGTGAAGAATTTCAATATGGCGGCCCTAACATAACCTATAAAAAAGTGGAGCCATATTGAAGATTTTCTCTCCTCAAAGACGATCTTCTCTACATTTAATTGTCCGGTGTACCAGTGGGTACATGATGATTGTTGTGTAATTAATAATAATTATATAAAATATGATGATGTAATGGCTGCAGTTGTTAAGTTCCAAAGTCCTAAACGAAAAGGGCCGTTTATGCTACAGTGGAAGTTGTACCAGTTTATGCGGAAGTGGCGGGCTACTACTACTGTTAATGATGTGGAAGCTGCCGCTACCATGTAACAGCAAGATAATTTCCAAGTAATTCTACCGAGTAAACTATTCTCTCTCCCTTTGAGGGTGCGTTGTTGTTTTGGTATCCGTTTCTCCACTCGGGAAACGGAACTGAGTTGAGTTGAGAATTTGTTTTAAGAAATACTATTATGCACTATCTACAGTCAGTCAACGTATTAAGCGTTATCTTACACTGCTAAGTATTATATTATGTTGGTTGAGAAATAATTTTTGCTTATGATTCAGTACAAGTGCAATTCATTTTGATTAATAACGTACACATAATTCTATTTTGAGAAATTTCTTCATCTAGAAAGTATCCAAAGCAATCGATCGTGATTTTTAATCAAAACAAGTTTAATAAGCTCAATTACCGATGTTATTTAGTGCAAAAATAGTGCAGCATTAGTCATCAACAATTCCTTAACGTTAATCATGGAAAACATTCAGTGGAAACCGAAAAAAAAAAATTATTCTGAATTAGAAGCAAACAAAATAATTTTGTATTAATTAAAGTGTTGTGAAAATTAATGAATATTTGAAACACATTTTCTTCTAATTCAAAACCGCGTTCGATCACGCAAATTTTCACAGCTAACCAAGACGGATTCCGAAAGGGTGTTCCATCAATCATCCCCAACTCCATTTAACTTAAACGATTATAATTTTTCGGTTGTTTGGGGAAAACCGAAGTTACTTTGCAGTCGGTAGTAGAATAGATTTTCGCCGATTAATTTCTGGTTTTGAAGGAATTTACCGTAAATCTTCACTTGAAGAATGGCTCTTTGTAACCTTCTAACAAATTACTTTCTCTCTCGTACTCAAAAGGAGCTGTTTTCTGCTAAAAATTAAGAAAATAATATTTTTGTTCTGAAAAAGATGCAGCTCAAGAGTCCGCCATTTTTGCTACTTTTAGCTACTAAATGTAGGCGGGAACGATACCAAAGTGTGCCTAGATTTTTTTCTTGGTAGAAAGGGCGATTTCGCATAAATAAACCTCAACGAAAATGTTTGCTGCTGAAATTAAATTAAAAAAGATGATGCAGCTCAAGTTTCCGCCTATTTTAGTTAATTTTAGCTACTTACATGAACGGGATCACTTCCAGAGTTTACGTAGAATGTTTATCGGTATGAGGAACAGCTTGCCTCTAAAAATTAAAAGGAAATGGTATTTTTGTTCTGTAATGAATGCAGCTCAAGTTTCCGCCTACTTTCGCTGCTTTTAGTTACTAAATGTAGGCGGAAACGATTCCAAAGTATGTCCAGATTTTTTTTTCTTTTTGATCTAAAGGGCGCAAATGTTTGCTGCTGAAATAAGTTCTGCAGAGGTTGCAGCTCGAGTTTCTGCCTACTATCGCTGATTCTAGCTACCAATTGTAGGTGGGATAACTCTTAGTTTACGTAGAATTATTTTACTGGTGCATAGAACAACTTTGCATGAATTCCAAAAGAACCGTTTGCTTTTAAAAATGAAAAGAAGATGGTATTTTTGTTCTGCAATGAATACAGCTCAATTTTCTACCAACTTTCGCTGCTTTTAGTTACTAAATGTACGCGAGAACAATTCCAAAGTCTGTCCAGATTTTTTTCTTTTTGATCTAATGGGCGCAAATGTTTGCTGCTGAAATAAGTTCTGCAGAGGTTGCAGCTCGAGTCTCTGCCTACTATCGCCGATTCTAGCTACCAATTGTGGGTGGCATAACTCTGAGTTTACGAAGAATTATTTGACTGGTGCATAGAACAACTTTGCATGGATTCCAAAAGAACTGTTTGCTTTTAAAAATGACAAGATGGCATTTTTGTTCTGCAATGAATGCAGCTCAAGTTTCCGCCTACTTTCGCTGTTTTAGTTACTAAATGTAGGCGGAAACGATTCCAAAGTATGTCGAGATTTTTTTTTAATTTTGATCTAAAGGGCGCAAATGTTTGCTGCTGAAATAAGTTCTGCAGAGGTTGCAGCTCAAGTCTCTGAATTCTATCGCTGATTCTAGCTACCAATTATGGGTGGGATAACTCTTAGTTTACGCAGAATTATTTTACTGGTGCATAGAACAATTTTGTATAAATTCCAAAGGAACTGTTTGCTTTTAAAAATGAAAATAAAATGGTATTTTTGTTCTGCAATGAATGCAGCTCAAGTTTGCGTCTACTTTTTCTGCTTTTAGCCATTAAAAGTAGGCAGGAACGGTTCCAAAGTGTGTCCAGATTTTTTTCTTTTTGATATAAAATGCGCAAATGTTTACTGCTGAAATAAGATAAAGTAATATTCTTGTTCTGCAGAGGTTACAGCTCAAGTTATTGCCTACTATCGCAGCTTTTGGCTACTTAATATGGGCGGTAACGTTTCCAGGTTTGCGCAGAATTTTTGTACTGGTACAAAGGACAATTTTGCATTAATTGCTGCCACAAAATTTTGTAATAAATGCACTTCGACTAAAATAATTAATTTTCTTGATACAAAACGTTTAGCATAGGATGATTTGACGATTTATTATAAACAATTAAAAATAATTTAACCCGGAAAATGTAGGGGATGAAAATATTAAAAGTATTAGCCTAAGTATAATTTATGTAGTTGGTCGGTCCACCCCTGCGGCATTACGATTCGAAGATTAATGTGTCGTATATTAGAATCTATGACGAATTGTACATAAATGCCAAGGTGATCTCATTGGAACATATAGGGGTTGAAGACCGCGGTTCGCTTATTATAATTCTTTAAATCACCCAGTAGAGCAAGCCACGTGCTCGTACCGTAAAGAATTAAACGTTCCCTCGCAAATCCATTGACTTATGCTCCCTGATCTCGGCCAAACCCCCCTCCGTACAATTTCCGGATCCCCATAACAACGTGTTTAATCTGGTTTTCAACCCCAATGCTAATTGTTGCTGCAGAGAAAGACCCAACGGCCACAATCCACGTTCATTAGCTTCGACCGGTATTGTTCGTATTCAATATCAACCTTTGTGCCTGACTGTTATATTATCCCACACACACACACATACGTACGTGTATATTGTGTATTTGCGGTGTCCGTTAACCCTCGCTTCATCCCCGAGCAAATTGAAAAATAAAGCGAGCTCGCTAGAAGAAGCATTTCAAATCTCTCCATTTAAACTGAACAAACGTACCGGGCCTTTCGTTTATTGCCTTTGAAACGCTGTAGCAATATGCTCTCTGCTAATATAACGTACTGCTGATGGCGCTGCACCCACCGCCCTCACTGCTGCTCTGCACCACCGTACAGCCTCGATTATTTGATCGGACCAACAAAAGGGATTTTATAACTTCAGCTTCTCTGTCGTTGAATTGTAATTTACCGGAAGAATAATTGAAATGAGCTGTGGAAGCTTTTTGCGAAATTTACAACCGTTTTGTAATATCTCTAGTCAGTCTCTAAAGCAGAATCACCGTTTTGACTTTTGACACATTGAATCGTCTCTTATCTTACTTTTTTATGCACCATGTTGTTTCAATTTTAATAAATAAAATGTTTACGTATTTATGTATTGTGATGGGTAAGTCCTGTTCCTGAGTAATTTTAGACTAATAATATCCGTAACAAATGGGTACATACTTCTACTTAATAGAAACTTGGATCGAACCGGGAATATCACTAAACAAAGCTAGGAGCTTAATGGCACTCTGACAAAGTTCAAACTCTCCCGGAATTTTCTAATGAAATCTTGCTCCTGTTGATGCAGCTCTGTATGAAATTTATACCTGAAGGTATAAATGATTCGCATAGTTAAAGGCGATTCTAATAACGAACCAACCAGCCCTTCCCTCAGAATTCAGATAACATATTGAGAATTTACTCAAAATTAGGAAATATACAGAAAAAGTTTTAATCTTGTATTAGGTTTCTTGTTCTTGAAATGTGCCTAGTCTTCAAGTTGATCCTTTAGTTTAAAAAAATTGAAGAAAATATTGGTCTTATACTGGACTTTCTGTTCTTGGTATTGACCTGATCTTCAGGTTAATTTTTGAATTGCAAAAAGACTTGTAGACTTGGGAAAATATTGGTCTCATATTGGACTTCTGGTTCTTAGTATTAACCTGGTCTTCAGGTTAATTCTGCAATTGTTAAAAAAAATTGCAGACTTGGGAAATCTTAGTCTCATGTTGGACTTCTGGTTCTTGGTATTGACCTGGTATTCAGAATTATTCTTTAGCTGTTAAAAGAATTGTAGACTTTGGAAAATCTTGGTGTGATACTGGACTTCCTGTTCTTGGTATTGACCTGGTGTTCACGTTAATTCATTAATTGTAAAAAGAATTGTAGACTTGGGAAAATCTTGGTTTTATACTGGATTTTCTGTTCTTGGTATTGATCTGGTCTTCACGTTAATTCATGAATTGTAAAAAGAATTGTAGACTTCGGAAAATCTTGCTCTTATACTGGACTTTCTGTTCATGGTATTGACCTGATCTTCAGGTTAATTCTTGAATTGCAAACAGAATTGTAGATTTGGGAAAATCTTGGTGTTATACTCGACTTCCTGTTCTTGGTATTGACCTGGTCTTCAGAATTATTCTTTAACTGTTAAAAGAACTGTAGACTTAAGAAAGAATTGGTCTCGTGTGGAACTTCTGGTTCTTGGTATTGACCTGGTCTTCACGTTAAATCATGAATTGTAAAAAGAATTGTAGACTTGGGAAAATCTTGGTCTTATACTGGACTTTCTGTTCATGGTATTGACCTGATCTTCAGGTTAATTCTTGAATTGCAAAAAGACTTGTAGACTTGGGAAAATATTGGTCTCATATTGGACTTCTGGTCCTTGGTATTAACCTGGTCTTCACAATTATTCCTGAGCTGTTAAAAGAACTGTAGACTTAAGAAAGAATTGGTCTCGTGTGGAACTTCTGGTTCTTGGTATTGACCTGGTCTTCACGTTAAGTCATGAATTGTTAAAAGAATTGTAGACTTGGGAAAATCTTGGTCTTATACTGGACTTTCTGTTCATGGTATTGACCTGATCTTCAGGTTAATTCTTGAATTGCAAAAAGACTTGTAGATTTGGGAAAATCTTGGTGTTATACTGGACTTCCTGTTCTTGGTATTGACCTGGTCTTCAGAATTATTCTTTAACTGTTAAAAGAACTGTAGACTTAAGAAAGAATTGGTCTCGTGTGGAACTTCCTGTTCTTGGTATTGACCTGATCTTCAGAATTATTCTTTAGCTGTTAAAACTGTAGACTTAAGAAAGAATTGGTCTCGTGTGGAACTTCTGGTTCTTGGTACTGACCCGGTCTTCACGTTAAATCATGAATTGTAAAAAGAATTGTAGACTTGGGAAAATCTTGGTCTTATACTGGACTTTCTGTTCATGGTATTGACCTGATCTTCAGGTTAATTCTTGAATTGCAAAAAGACTTGTAGATTTGGGAAAATCTTGGTGTTATACTGGACTTCCTGTTCTTGGTATTGACCTGGTCTTCAGAATTATTCTTTAACTGTTAAAAGAACTGTAGACTTAAGAAAGAATTGGTCTCGTGTGGAACTTCTGGTTCTTGGTATGACCGGTCTTCACGTTAAATCATGAATTGTAAAAAGAATTGTAGACTTGGGAAAATCTTGGTCTTATACTGGACTTTCTGTTCATGGTATTGACCTGATCTTCAGGTTAATTCTTGAATTGCAAAAAGACTTGTAGATTTGGGAAAATCTTGGTGTTATACTGGACTTCCTGTTCTTGGTATTGACCTGGTCTTCAGAATTATTCTTTAACTGTTAAAAGAACTGTAGACTTAAGAAAGAATTGGTCTCGTGTGGAACTTCTGGTTCTTGGTATTGACCTGGTCTTCACGTTAAGTCATGAATTGTTAAAAGAATTGTAGACTTGGGAAAATCTTGGTCTTATACTGGACTTTCTGTTCATGGTATTGACTTGATCTTCAGGTTAATTCTTGAATTGCAAAAAGACTTGTAGATTTGGGAAAATCTTGGTATTATACTGGACTTCCTGTTCTTGGTATTGACCTGGTCTTCAGAATTATTCTTTAACTGTTAAAAGAACTGTAGACTTAAGAAAGAATTGGTCTCGTGTGGAACTTCTGGTTCTTAGTATTGACCTGGTCTTCACGTTAATTCATGAATTGTAAAAAGAATTGTAGACTTGGGAGTATATTGGTCTTATACGAGACTTTCTGTTCTTGGTATTGACCTGGTCTTCAGATGAATTCTTTAGTTGTAAAAGAACTGTAAACTTGGGAAAGTATTGGTCTCGTGTGGAACTTCTGGTTCTTGGTATTGACCTGGTCTTCACGTTAAATCATGAATTGTAAAAAGAATTGTAGACTTGGGAAAATCTTGGTCTTATACTGGACTTTCTGTTCATGGTATTGACCTGATCTTCAGGTTAATTCTTGAATTGCAAAAAGACTTGTAGACTTGGGAACATCTTGGTCTTATACTTGATTTTTTGTTCTTGATATTGACCTGGTCTTTACGTTGATTCTTTACTTGTAAAAAAAATTTGTAGACTTGGGAAAATCATTAATAGATATAAAGCTAGGATAAAATACTTAAGATTTCTCCCTCAGTAAAGTAGGTCTTATTAAATATATTTTATGCTACATTTTCATTACTTATTTGACATCCTGCTCGTAAACATAAGGCAAAATACCTATATCTGAATGTATTATATGATAGCAAGTAACGTATTGCGATGGAAATGGTTAATGAAAATATTCAAGACCACTTTGAAGCGTTATTAACCACCCGTTTTATGGAAAAATCAATGAGTGAAAGGGAGGGTTCTGTAGTTATAGGTCGTTGCACCGTTTATATATTTGATCGTACATACAAACATACAAAATTACGAGCAGTCTCGTCATTACAGGCCTTTTTCATCACGTTTCTATTATAATTGCTATAGCAGTAGTAAATATTTGCACTATAAACGGAATATACACACATACATACATAAATAGCTACATATATGTATGTGAATGTATGTATTTATGTAAGGGACATCGCAATTCTCCGAAATGATTATTAACAGCTTTCATTATGGGTACATGAGTTCCTGCATTAAATTGCTAATTTAAATCAATTAGAAGTCTAAACAAGTTAACACAGGACAGTTAATAGCAAACCCAGACGCACCATAGATCGTACATATCTATAAGTGCACTTATTTTTACAAATAATTCTGTTTAACGATTAAAAGATTATAGTTTTGATAACATTTAGTTGTAAAGACTTGTAATCATTGGTTTACTTATTTCTCTTTATTTTATTCTTTTGAGTTGTGATCTTCCTAAAATCTTATCTCAAATCTTGCGTTCTTCCACAATTAAATTTGTGGTGCACCGTGCGTCTTATTATTCATTTTAAAATAATGGCACACTCCAAAGACTTTTCAACAGTTGTCAGTGGCAGTGCAGGAACCATCTGCTAATTTATCAAGTGCTATTTGCATTACAACGTCACAAACAAAGCCATTGTATTCACATTCGGATCTAATCTCCTGTACGGCTGCTGGCTCTGCCTGCAAATTGACCGTCCATTTTATGGTCCACCGAATCGTTTGTATCCGAAGAGTGCTCGTACAACCATTCACTTATCCAAAACTGGCAATCGCTTTTTTTTCAATTATGAATCGAAAGAAATAATATTGGACATAATAAAGTCTTTTAGCATTTATACTAAGGGTAAGGGGTGGAGCTTTCTTTGTTTCTGCGCCCCAAGGCCAAAGCTCATAAGATTCTAAAATACTTCTACCTCTTCTATTAACAGGGTCATGTAATAGTTATTGTTTTCAGTATTAAACCGTGTTAATGAGTACCCTTTCTTTTGGCTGTCAGCTATCCTCTCAGCAGTTTTCTTTTATAATTATTATTTTTTAATGCCACTGTCAGTGATTCAGAAGAGCCCAGTCGACTAGATACGATACGTCTGTCGGCCACACGTCGTCGACAATGATAACATCTGAAGAACAAGCCGCTCTCTGTTGTTTTAAATGCGTACCAACCAACATACTATGAGTGTGTGTGTGGTTGGTGCGTGAACGTTGGGACGCAGATGAAGCGTGGTACCGCAAAAGCAAAAACCATCATGAGTACCTACTTCTACACATTCATGAAACTGATGTAGACGCAACAATGGTTAAATTATTATTCTGCTATGACTATGGTGGTAGTGGTAGTGGTAGTTACGTTACTGCCATTTCCTTTCTGAGAAAGCCGGGTACTAATTATCCATGATGGACAGGACCGTACGTACGTACTTTTTGGACGCCTATGCACCTGTTTCACAAGAAGTTTGGAGAACATTGTCGAAAATGATCCACTTGCTTCAAAGTTTTTTTTTTTAACAAAATATACACACCAGTTTTGGAGTAGGTATATTTCAGAATATATCATTATATATACAGGGTTTTTCAAGTTGATGGGCTATTAGAAAGATATGAAATAGTAGAAGTAATTAAATTTAATTAAATTTGAGCTCATTTGGTTACTGTTTATGCCACTTCTTTTAAAAATATTTTCAAGTTCGATTTACATCCGGTTATACCGGTAGTCGATACCAACTTTGTTATTTTAAATGGAATGGTATATTTTTCACGCTGAATTCGAATAAAACGTGTAATTATAAGGTAAGTTTGATAACCAACTTGTACACCTATGACGATCGGTTTCTGAGTTAATTTAATTTATAGAAAAAAAATCGCTACCGCAACCCAAATTATAAAAAATCATAACTTCCACAAAATACGACTTAGAGTGTTGAAATTTTTTTCTAGTAATAGCTGAATATTAGTGCTAACGCCTTGACAAAATTGAATTGAATAATTTATACAGGGCGTTCAAAATAAAATTCTAAAATTGAGAAACTTCAAACACGAATTTAGTCGTTTTTTCAAATGGCACCTACAATTTTTTATTTTTTCAATCGATTCCTTTTTTTATCCTCTTTCGATCTATATAGATACTTCCTATTTTAAGTAATAATTCAAAATTATTCAAAAATTTTCAAATAAAATAGGAAGTATCCATATGGATCGAAAGAGGATAAAAAAAGGAATCAAGTGAAAAAATAAAAAACAGTAGGTGCCATTTGAAAAAATGAGGTAATTCGTGTTTGAAGTTTTTCAATTTTAGAATTTTATTTTGAACGCCCTGTATAAATTATTTAATTCAATTTTGTCAAGGCGTTAGCACTAATATTCAGCTATTACTAGTAAAAATTTCAACACTCTAAGTCGTATTTTGTGGAAGTTATGATTTTTTATAATTTGGGTTGCGGTAGCGATTTTTTTTCTATAAATTAAATTAACTCAGAAACCGATCGTCATAGGTGTACAAGTTGGTTATCAAACTTACCTTAGAATTTACACGTTTTATTCGAATTCAGCGTAAAAAATATACCATTCCATTTAAAATAACAAAGTTGGTATCGACTTCCGGTATAACCGGATGTAAATCGAACTTGAAAATATTTTTAAAAGAAGCGGCATAAACAATAACCAAATGAGCTCAAATTTAACTAAATTTAGTTACTTCTACTAATTCATATCTTTCTAATAGCCCATCAACTTGAAAAACCCTGTATATCAGAATCCTGCTTCGTGTAACCTGACTTAGCCTAAGTTTCGATAACCTAACCCAACTCTTTTTAAACTCTGCTAAATACCTGCTAGTCTTGGCGTTCATCTCCACTTCATATGAGTTCCTCTGTTAATCCGGCCCAACCTTGCTAAAAATTTTCCTTACTACACCCCTCTCTGACTCAAGTTTGAGGTTGAAGTATCATCGCCCCTGTAAACCCAGCCCAACCTAACCTGACCCATACTTACTTATCCTAATCTAACAATTCTTAACCTGTGGTGAAATTGTCTTTAGGTACTTTGATCTTCTTCCCAGTTTAGGTACTTATTGATCAGTTTCCACTCTTTTTTTGTTTTTTTACAATTACCTACCATCAGAATACCACCCTGACCCTAAGAAGTAAAACCTCCAGGTACTTTTGCTTGTTATCAACAACTAAAATGTGTACGTGCTAATAAAAGTTAAACTGGAGCTAAAACACGTTTTACGTCTCATTGTATTAAGTAACTCGATCGTGGCATGCGAACAACAAGGTTGTTTAACAACAAAACCGCCTCTGGTCTCTGATGGTGGAAATAATACGTGTAATGTGTTGTAAGCATGGGCCGGTTTATCCAGGGCATTTAACACTAATGGGTGCCTTTATGGACACGTTTTGTTTGTACTTACTTAAAAGTTACAGTGGACAAAAGGTACCATTATCTTTTTCTTGTTAAGATTTTTCTCTTCGACAACACCTTATAAATATGTGTAGAGGCATTTTGTACAATCTCTTTAGTAGGTACCATCAAGGTACCATTTAATATGTTTTCTAAGAATGTATGTAGATTAACATGAAAGGAAATATTTAATGAGCAGAATAGACTTGATGGTTCCTTATTATTGAGGTTACATGGGTCCTTTGTTCTACCATAGAAACTACATTCCAACTTTTTTATCTTCACCTATATTCCCATCCAAAGGTAACGTAACCAACCCTTTCTTCTAACGTCGAATCTTCTAGGCACGAAAAGAATTTAAAATGTTTTAAAATTTAAAGTTTGCAACACCCTCTTGAATAGGCAATAGATTTACGAACGTTTGAAACGTTTAAATAATATTTATTGAATGTAAAAAGTTTATTCATAGTGCCTACTATGAATAACACATTTACGCATAATATTTATAGCAACAAAATGGCACTTAATTCGAATACAATACAGCATTGTGCCTGTTGATAAATAAATAAATGCATACATAAATACATATTTATGTTATGCTATTGAAATGGACCAATATCCATATTACCTACCGTAGTGCAAATATCCAATACATTCACTTCTTCTGCTACTTATCATTCCATCAGTACATCAGTTTGTAAAAGAGGTACCTACATATCATTGGTAATATATTTTTATGACCTTACTTCCCCTTTCAATAAAAATAACACTTCATTTTTATTACGTAAGGTAGTGAACACTGGACAGGGGCAGGGCAGGAGGATATAATGCAAAGAGAATTGTTAATTACTCAAATAATCAGACAAACAAATTTTTATCGATTCTGTTCTGACGTACTAAATGTGCACTCTCTCGCACCACAAGGGCGGTATATTTCTTTCCTTTTTAAGGTTCCGCACCTCAAAAGGAAAAAGCGGAACCCTTATAGGATCACTTCGTTTGTCAAGACCCTTTTTCTCAGGAACGCGTTGAGGTATCAAGCTAAAATTTATACCAAATACTCAAGTCTATTGTCCCTTGGAGCTGTGAAAAAATTAAACTTCTAAGCCAACGCAATCAAAAGATACAGCCGTTTATGCCGCCAATTTCCGCAAATTTTCGAATCAAATCCTACAGGGTACTTCCCGTGAACTCAGAATCTTGAAATTTGGTACGAAGCAACGTCTTATAGCACAGATAAAGAAAAAAATGCGAAAACCGCAAATTTTTAGTTACATCATATAATAAAAATATTTTTAATAATTTTAAAGTTACTACCCCTTTCCACATGGACGCGTAGAGGTATTAAATTGAAATTCATATCAAATACTCAGGTGTATAATACCTTTAAGCTGTAATAAAATCAAACTTCTATGTCAACGCAATAAAAAGAAACAGCAATTTAAGCCGCATATTTTCAAACTCGCAACTACTCGCAAGGGAATCAAAACCTAAAGGGTACTTCCAGTCGATTTAGAATTTTGAAATTTAGCATGAAGCAACGTCTTATAGCACAGATAAAGGAAAAAATCCGAAAACCTTAAATTTTTAGTTACATCACATATATACAGGTTTGTAGGGAACCCTCGGTGCGCGAGTTCGACTCGCTGTATATTTCTTTCCTTTTTTAATATTCAATGTATTTCATCCTAAACCTCTAGAAATATATGTAGGGTCAATTTAAAATACGGCCAACAAGACTATAGTTGAACATTTTCAAGGGGTTTAGTGTTCAGTTACATTTTAAAGGGTTGATGGATGGATTAATGACCAAAAGGCCCAACTTCTTTTGGAAAGACTGGCAATATTTCTTATGTACTAAATGTACACTCTCTCGCACCACATGGGCGGTATATTTTTGTCCTTTTTTAATATCCAATGCAATACATCCTAAACGTCTAGAAATATATGTTGGGTCAATTTAAAATTCGGCCAACAAGGCTTTAGTTGAACATTATCAAGGGGTAGAGTGTTCAGTCATATTTGAAAGGGTTGATGAGTGGTCATTGACCAAAAGGTAAATGGGCATATTCTTCTTCTGGAAAGACTGCCAATATTTCTTATGTACTAAATGTGCACTCTCTTGCACCACATGGGCTGTATATTTCTTTCCTTTTTTAATATTCAATGTATTTCATCCTAAACCTCTAGAAATATATGTAGGGTCAATTTAAAATACGGCCAACAAGACTATAGTTGAACATTTTCAAGGGGTTTAGTGTTCAGTTACATTTTAAAGGGTTGATGGGTGGGCCATTGACCAAAAGGTCCAATGCCCATCTTCTTCTTCTGGAAAGACTGCCAATATTTCTAGGTTTATATTTTCTCTGTGCATATCAAGCAATTACTCTGAGATTATTTAGCCATTGCTGTGAAAGTTGTAGCGTACGTATCTAGATTTGTGTTCGATTATTTGGATGAGTTCCACGGTTCTGTCGCGTTTTTTAAAACAAATAGAGATTGACAGAGCCAGGGGCAAACCTAATTTAATGTCGTGTCATTTATGCTTTATAATATGTCTCTTTCTATGGATGTTTAAATTGGTTTAAGATGATCTCCATTCGTCTCTCTCCTTCTTTTTCTTCCTGATGCTTTAATTTACATTTACTATACCGGTGGCGTCTGCTGGCACAAAATAGACTTATTCACGAACTATAAATATGTTTGGTACGTTACGTGAATTGTCGTATTTATTTACTGATGTAAAAGAGAGAGAGAGAGAGAACGAGAGTAAAACCATGCATGCACACGAGGCTTTTAATCTTGAGTTGGAAGGAATTAAGACCATGTGTTTGAATGTAACACTTTAGTAATTATTACGTTCTTCAAGTGACTGACGTTTCTGATTAAAAGCTGCGATGCGGCTCGAATGTTTTAAGTTTCAATACAGGATGCACTTTTTAATCACCCATCATGTTCAATTTAATGAAATACAACGGTAGGTACTTATGGTAAAAAAATGTTCTAGAACTTTTTTGAAATGTTGATTACTTTATAATTGTTTAATTAATTCGTTTCAAGCATTTTGAAGTAGAAGAAAAAGTAGTAAAAAGTTGGCCATTTGTTATGATTTCATTAGAAAAGCAAATAGGGGTTGGTCGATGGATTGTTGCGTGAGGGAGTCCGATTTTATGTTATGCGTAAAATTCATTATCCTTTACTTACATACTTACTTACTGATTTTAACGCCAGCGAACATGCTACATGGCGTGTCCGTGCAAATTGTTGAGTATATTGTCATTAAGGGGAACTTTTGTTAATTCCATACCTATTATTACTAACTATCTTAAGGTACTACTTCTAAACAACTGTAATTTATTGTCGATCAGTTTCTAATTTAACGAGACGATATCAAGCCATTAAAAAAAAGTTCTCAGTTGTCTAATTAATTTTTAATCAATTAATTCTTATAACGTCTACATTAATTTTTATATTTTTTTGATCAAAATTGGTCGTCCCTAATCCATAGAATAATTTTTTCGTGTGAAATATGGGAGGACCTTTAACAAATATGAAGAAGAGTTTTGGGTTACTAGTCCCATCAAGTTCAGAATTGTTACTAAATTATGTCTTCTAGTATCTGGATTTATTTTTGGTCAAAATAGAATATTTGTTATGTGGTCCCATGAAGATTTGGTCTTATTAATAATCCCCAACGCCCTCCCTCAACAACTAATACCAAGAAGAGTCTCGGAAGCAAAAAAATGCAAAACAATGGCCCGTCCGTGTCAATAATAGCGATTGAAGAACAAAGACCCCCTTCTGGCCCATTGTGTGATCACTGATCATCAGTTGATATTTTAAAATACAAATCATTGTATTAGAGTTTCAAGAATCGGTCTCCATTCTTGTAAGTGACAGTCAACCGACCAACAAACCAGTCAGTATGGCTACTCTGCATACAATCATTATTATCGGAAAACGTTTTTCGATATTATTAATTCTTGACACGCACACTCTCATATCCGTGATGTAAAATGTGTATTCTTCTTGGAATAGTTCCATACATGGGTCGATTTTATCGCGTTTCATTCATTTTCGTTACATCGTCATTGTCGGCATAATGAGAACTTTAGTTGACTAATGATGATGTACTTGAGCAAGGGATTTGTTTGACACGTGTGAACTGATTAAAAAAATAATAAAACTTGTGAAATAATTAATAGCAGAAAGTAGGCCTTCAGTAAAAATATAAAAGCCTTTGAGATCCATTTTTTTAAACCCAATTACTGGTACACAATTTCATAGTGAAGGCTGAAGGGTCTCTGGAAGCTTTTGAGTCGTGTCATGGGTCATCAAATTATCTAGTCTCTTAGAATTCTATTATATCCTTCAGGATAGTCTTTTACGTTAGTTGAACAATATAAGGGATACTTTCTGGCTTATTTGTAACCATTTAGGTTTCAAATACTTTCCCAGTAAAGTCTAAAGAGTCACTGGCAGCTTCTGAGTCATGTAAATGGGATATCAAAGTTTCCAGTTCTGCAGAATTTTATTCTATCCTTAAGGATAATTTTTAACGTGCAATTTTGTGAATCCCAATCACGTCCTTTTATCTGAATAACTTTAATGTAGTCTAAATTGTATAAGGCTCGCTTTCCGGCTTATTTTTGACCATTTTGGAACGTCTGAGGAGTCACTGGCAGCTTCTGAGTCATGTAAATGAGATATGAAAGTTTCCAGTTCTTTAGAATTCTATTCTATCTTTAAGGACAATTTTTAAAGTGCAAATTTGTGAATCCCAATCACGTCCTTTTATCTGAATAACTTTTTATGTTGTCTAAACTGTAAAAGGAAAGCTTTCTGGCTTATTTTTGGCCATTTTGGTTTCGAATATCTTCCCAGTAACGTCTGAGGAGTCACTGGCAACTTCTGAGTCATGTAAATGGGATATCAAAGTTTCCAGTTCTGTAGAATTTTATTCTACCCTTAAGTATAATTGTTAAAGTGCAATTTTGTGAATCCCAATCACGTCCTTTTATATGAATAACTTTTTATGTTGTCTAAACTGTATAAGGAACGCTTTTTGGCTTATTTTTAATTATTCTGGTTTCAAATACCTTTGCAGTGGTCTGAGGAATCACTGACAGCTTTTGGGACACCAAGTATCTAGTTTCTACAATTATGTTACATCCTTCAGGATAATTTATAGATACCTACAATTTAATTTTGAGAACTCCAATAATTCAAACGATACAAAGAACTTTCTCTGTTGCATTTGTGAGCATTTCCATTCCAAATACCTGCCCAGATTGGTATAAATTATAGTCAACATAATGGATTCGCTTAAGCGATACTCCCTTTCAGATTTACTATTTAATTTAATTATGGCCGGAGCTGTGCACGTCCGTTGCAGATTTTAATCTAATATCTTTCGCCTTATCGGAAAGCCGGGAGGAGAGAACAAACAGTTAGTTCATTTTGCGGGTGTAAAGTCGATTAGGAAACTGCGCCTGATACCGAGGCCGACAAAGAGACGTAGTAATGTTCTGCATGAGTTGAAATTATGGAGAAAATTTCATTATTACGGAACGCCCATTAGACTTACTTACTAAAACCGTTCCGTACTCGTTTTATGATCCATCATCATCATCAGCAGCCAGAGCCATCAGCTTCGTCTGAGACCTTTTATTACTACGTGTTTGTTTTTAATAAGGATTTAGGAACAGTATTTTTCTTGTTTTATTATTTTCCCTGAAATAGAGGTGTGATTACTTATTACTTACTTACTGAACGTGCGTGTTGTAGACAAATAATATAATATTGGAGTTAGTTAGTTGGCCTTGAGGATAGTCGTTATTTATCCCAAGAAGAATCTCCATATAAGGTGACAACGTAACGTAACGTGGACGCACCTTGAACAAGAATCACATTTCGAAATGGCATTGAAAAGCCTGATTGTAACGCTTTTATTATGTTGGTATTATTCATTATTAAAAGTGTTGCAGGTCAACGGCTGTTGGCTGAATTTCAGCTTGATTGAATAAGCTTTAAATTAATGTTGATAAACATTTCTGATACCTACTTACCCGTTTAATTATGCTTTGAGTAATCCTATGACAAGTTGAATAAATTAAAGAATACTAGAAGTAGGTAGGTACTCCATGTGTGTAAGATTTTATTAGAAAAAATGTAAGGCCAGACAAGACTGCGATACCGTGATGTACCCATGTGTCTGAACTTCGATAAAAAAGTTGTTCAGTTTATTTAAATTAGTTAATGGAAATACGAGCCCTTACAATTATTTTATACTAGCAGCAATACCCGGCGTTGCTCGGGTAAGAATATCTCACACGTTTGATGGAACATTCTGGAATATTCGCGAATTTAGAACTATCCAGAACATCCCATAATGATTCAAAACATTTTCTAACTTTTTTTAACATTCTTGAATGATCTTCAAGATTCTGGAACATTCTTGAACATTGCCAAATCATTAAATTAATCTCTTGATTGTTACGATGATAACACTGACCTAAAGTTACTGAATTTCAGTTTATATACCATCAGACATTGAAATTTCTAGTATTAGAACAATCTAGAACATTCAAGTAGTCTGTTCTTTTTCATTTGTCAAAATCACTTCAATTTTTTTGGTCACTGTTCGCTCTTGTTTCAAATTGATCTTCACTCGACTGCAAACATAATTTAACTGACAAAAAGTCACTGAATGTTGATTTATATATCATCGAACATCGAAATTCCTAGTACCAGAATACTCTAGACTATTTAGATGTACATCACTTTGAAACGCAGATGTACACTTTTTGAAACTTTCTAGATCATTCAAGAAATTTATAGAACTTTCTCGAACATTCTAAGTCGATAGTAACAGTTTGCGCTCATTTTAGAATTTTTTAGATCATTTCAGAAATTTTGAGATCTTTCCGGAAGTCCTTATGACTTAAAAAAGGACAGAAATATTTCTTTTCGTCTTTCTGCTACCTACAACCACCCACTTCCACCCATCGCGACCAAACTCCATTAATCCCACCTGGAGACCAAGGGCTATTTACCACTCCAACAGGAAATTGATTGAAATAGGTAGAGATAGAGAAAACCCTGTCTTTACATACGACCATTAGCATTTTATATATGTATATTTAGATTTACATTTAGACCACTTTAGATTTTGTAAAAATTTTTTACGCTTTGACATTGTGTATATGTAATGTAATAAAGTTACAACAAAATCAATCTCTTGATTGTTACGATGATAACACTGACGAAAAGTCACTGAATTTCGGTTTATATACTGTAACGAATTTAGATGCTTTCTCACAACTACTGTCCTCCGACCCAAAGATGATCCCTTTAAATACACCTTTCGAACTTTCTAGATAACAGCTGGAAGAAATCCTGATTGTTCCCGAATGATGATTAATAATTAGAAAGTCGTCGATAATTCACACAATTGATCTTGTTACTTGTCGCTGGAGAAAGATTTACAGCTTGTAAATCGTTTATGATAAAGGAAAGCCGAGCGCTGCTGTGGCTGTGTCGTAAACATGTTAGCGATAAGAAGTACATACATACAAATTGTTATCACACACACCTTCACTCGACTGCAAATAAAAGTCCTTATGAGTTAAAAAAAGACAGAAATATTTATTTTCACCTTTTTGCCACCTACAACCACCCACTTCCACCCACCGCGACCAAACTCCCTTACTCTCACCTGGAGACCAAGGGGTATTTACCACCCCAACAGGAAGTTGATTGGAGTAGGTAGAGATAGAGAAAACCGCGTATTTACGTACTAACATTAGCATTTTATATATATATTATAGATTTAGATTTATTATAGAAATTAAAAAAAACATGCCAAACATTTAAATAGTTATTAGGACTCGTAAAAGAGAATGTTTTGTGATTTATTCAATAACGTTTTTATTGTAGGTACTTTATGTTTACTGAAATTGTATAATTTTCCCCAGATAATCCGTTTGCTGTGCCGGAGTATTCTATTCGGCTTTATATAATTAGGATGAATCAATTTGGATGCAGTGAACGACGGCATTATGAGGTAAGACTAGTATAATTGAATGAAAACTGCTTACACAAACTTCGTTATCAAAGAACTAATTACGCGAATGCTATATAAGCTAAAGAGCCACTCGAAATCCAACCAGCAGTTTCAGAAACTCTCAAACAGGAACGTTATACAGTTTGTACTCGTAGTAGAAGGAGCTACCTTGTACTATTATGTAGATGTACATAGGTATATAAGTACGTCGAGAAGTTCAATTTAAGAACTTTTCACTACCAGATGCTTGCACTTGTAACTTTAATATCACATTCTCCACGTTGAATCGCTTATATTACAAGCACGTCTTGTTTTCTTAACGTTTCTTGTTGTTGTTTATTATCAACTTATCAATTCTAAAGAGAACTTTTAACACGGAACGTCAACAGAAATGCGGAAGTTATTATTGTTAAAAATTTGTTTTCTTCAGAGGTAATTTCTGTATGAATGAAGGGGTGTTTTTTTAATAAAAGTAACGATCTCAAGAACGACTGCAAACGATCGATTAAGTATTGACTTCAGTGGGAATCGATAAATATTTGGTTTAGTTTTCTCACGAAAAGGTGCGGCATCTGGTCAACACAATTTTAATGTAAATTACCACAATTTACTTGGTAACTACCTACGAGGACACCTGTCGTTGGTAAAATGCAATTTTACGAAAACCAAACGGCCCTTTATATTTATTATACCTACAGCAAAATTGTGTACGGACCAGTACTTACACAATAATAACCCATGTGGAGGAATGTGATGTTATGGTATATACCAATGGGTCATTTACGGTACGAACAGATCTAAACGATACGTTTATGTTTGTTTATTATCTGATTCACGTTGTCAAGCAAGTTCTTCAAGTGTTAATGGGACCCATACGCTCTTCTTCATCGGGTTTATCTCAATAATATAAAAACCGTTGTTCATGCGTCTGACGAACTCCCGTGACATAACGTCGGCGCGGCTCTACGGTCTCGCTTCTTCTTCTTTGTGCCTTCCTTTATACCGTTTTAAAAGCATATCCGATTACTGACATTTACTAGACGTTTATTTATCGCTTGAGGCTGTCCGATGAGACGTCCGTCCATACGTCCAACGTCCAACGCTCACGTCTTGGTGTTATTAGTTATTAGCTTATTAGGATCGTTCGATAAATTTCCTTAAAGGGCTCGAAATGAATCAGCTCACCCGTGTAAATATTCTCGGCCTATTTGGAACATAAATTGAACGTGTACATAGACTTCCTACAATATTTGTGAGAAGAGAATCTTTTTCTTTTGGTTTAGAAAGGCTATACTGAACTATAACATCTTCCCTTGTTTCTGTCCTTAAAATATGATTTTCTAAATAAAGCCTGGATTCTTTATCAAGAAGATGTTGAGGTTTCAAAACTAGTAGCTGATAAACCTGGCTGAACCAAAATCCACCTCCTCAGTTAAGAAACTTCACAAAATACAGCATTTAGAGTGTTTATTTACAAGAAGTCTAATAAAGAAGAAAGCAACTCTTTGAAGACAATCCCTGGCATCCAAACTCCTCAGCATCCTTCCAGTAAATTCACAACTTCCTCAGAACTATCCCTTCCATTAGAGGCTCTCAAAATATTCTGAGCTTTGTTTCCATATCACTAAAGAGATGCTAAAGTTTTCAGACAGTAGTTAATAAATTTGGCTGGACCAAAATAAATCTTCTCAGTCAAATAGCAGAGTATCCTTCATGAAACTGGCATTTAAGAGTTACTTTACGAGAAGTCTCATTAAGAAGGTGGTAAATCCTTGAAGACGATCCCTGACGTCCAAACTCCTCAGCATCCTTCCAGTTAATTCACAACTTCCTCAGAACTATCTCTTCCATTAGAGGCTCTCAAAAATATTCTCATCTTTGTTTCCATTTCAATAAAGACCTAAAGAGATGCTAAAGTTTTCAGACAGTAGTTAATAAATTTCGCTTGACCAAAATAAATCTTCTCAGTCAAATAGCAGAGTATCCTTCATGAAACTGGCATTTAGAGTTACTTTACGAGAAGTCTCATTAAGAAGGTGGTTAACTCCTTGAAGACGATCCCTGACGTCCAAACTCCTCAGCATCCTTCCAGTAAATTCACAACTTCCTCAGAACTATACTTTTCCATTGGAGGCTCTCAAAAAGAGATGTTTGAGTTTTCAAATAGCATTTACTATACTTCAGTCAACCAAAATCAACTTCTTCAGTTAAGAAGCTTCTCTAAATAGCAGAACTGACATTCAGAGAGTTTATTTACAAGAAGTCTCATTCAGAAGTAACTCATTGGAGATGATCTCTCAAGTGCAAACTCCTCAGCATCCTTCCAGTAAATTCATAACTCCTTTAGAACTATCCTTTCCATTAGGGGTTCTCAAAAATATTCTGAGTTTTGTTTCCATTTTACTAAAGAGATGCTAAAGTTTTCAGACAGTAGTTAATAAATTTGGCTTGACCAAAATAAATCTTCTCAGTCAAATAGCAGAGTATCCTTCATGAAACTGGCATTTACAGTTACTTTACGAGAAGTCTCATTAAGAAGGTGGTTAACTCCTTGAAGACGATCCCTCAAGTCCAAACTCCTCAGCATCCTTCCAGTAAATTCACAACTTCCTCAGAACTATCTTTTCCATGGGAGGCTCTCAAAAAGAGATGTTAAAGTCTTCAAATAGCATTTAATATACTTCAGTCAACCAAAATCAACTTCTTCAGTTAAGAAGCTTCACCAAAAGGCAGAACTGACATTCATAGAGTTTATTTACAAGAAGTCTCATTCAGAAGTAACTCATTGGAGATGATCCCTCAAGTCCAAACTCCTGAGCATCTTTCCAGTATATTCATAACTCCTTTAGAACTATCCTTTCCATTAGGGGTTCTCAAAAATATTCTGAGTTTTGTTTCCATTTTAACTAAAGAGATGCTAAAGTTTTCAGACAGTAGTTAATAAATTTGGCTTGACCAAAATAAATCTTCTGTCAAATAGCAGAGTATCCTTCATGAAACTGGCATTTAGAGTTACTTTACGAGAAGTCTCATTAAGAAGGTGGTAACTCCTTGAAGACGATCCCTCAAGTCCAAACTCCTCAGCATCCTTCCAGTAAATTCACAACTTCCTCAGAACTATCTTTTCCATGGGAGGCTCTCAAAAAGAGATGTTAAGTCTTCAAATATCATTTAATATACTTCAGTCAACCAAAATCAACTTCTTCAGTTAAGAAGCTTCACCAAAAGGCAGAACTGACATTCATAGAGTTTATTTACAAGAAGTCTCATTCAGAAGTAACTCATTGGAGATGATCCCTCAAGTCCAAACTCCTCAGCATCCCTTCAGTAAATTACAACTTCCTCAGAACTATCTTTTCCAATGAGGCTCTCAAAAAGAGATGTTAAACGTCTTCAAATGCATTTAATATACTTCAGTCAACCAAAATCAACTTCTTCAGTTAAGAAGCTTCTCTAAATAGCAGAACTGACATTCAGAGAGTTTATTTACAAGAAGTTTGATTCAGAAGTAACTCATTGGAGATGATCCCTCAAGTCAAAACTCCTCAGCATCTTTCCAGTAAATTCATAACTCCTTTAGAACTATCCTTTCCATTAGGAGTTCTCAAAAATATTCTCAGCTTTGTTTCCATTTCAATAAAGAGATGCTAAAGTATTCAAATAGTACCTAGCTAATAAATTTGGCTTAACCATAGTCAACCTGCTCAATTAAGATGCTCCTCAGAATAGCAGAATAACCTTCGTGAAACAGATATTTAGACAGTCCTTTTATAAAAAGTCTCACTAAGAAGAATCTTTCCAGTAAATTCATAACTTCCTTGGAACTATTTGTGGAGATTCTAAAATAGCAATTGTCCTCCGCAGTTATTAAACTTCTCAGAATACAGAACGTCCTGCATGTAACTGACAGTTTTCTTTAAAGAAAATATTTCCATGAAAGAGAACAATGGGAGGTAAAAGTTCACAACAATTTCCCTTGAAATAAATAAATATAAACGAATGGGCTCAGTGTAAACACAGGAAACGGGGGTTGATGCGTCGTCAGTTGTCGCGAAGTCGGAAAGCGCCATCGTCGTCGTTGTGGAAATCTCTTATCTTTCATTCCCGGTGCTTGGTTACGAAGAAGGAATTCGTTAGATATGGCAGAAAAGCGCATTGACAATAGGGCACAGATTCAATTAATGTGAACAAAAGATTCGTTCGTGCTTCATCCGAATCGCGGTTGCTAGAACAATTGCATTAGTTGTGTAGAACACAAAGCTCCGATTTCGGTTCACGTCATTTTCTAGTTCTAATAGCTATGAATTGCCAATTAGAGGCGGCAGGGAGCTAGGCGAGCATTTAACCGAATTACTCTAGAAATTGCGATCTGTTGCCTCCTAATTGGTTTTTCTAACGATTCCATTACGAGAAAAACGTATTAGATAACCTCCTTTTTCACTCACGTCCGATTTCGTTTTAAAATTACTTTCCTAATGCTATTCCCCCTTATGGGGTCACTTTCCTCGCTTTATCCATGAATGGAAAAAGTTAAACGAAAATCTCTTTAGCCAAAAGGGGCTAATTGACATTCTTTTCTCTTTAAAATGTTTAACATGACGGATTTGACAGAATAATAATTCATAATAAGGCTTTGAGATTTATATAAACATAGGGGGTGGCAGGGCACTGTGGGGTATCAAATTTTCAATTTGTGGAGTGTGGAGTGGAATTTTAAATTTCGTTTCGCAGATTTGTCCGCCCGCCATGCCACCCTTAGGTTTTTACCTATATATGCACCTGCTTTTGAACAACCCGGAGAGCGAGAAGTTTAAATTATTGACCGTGGCCCCCAAGAGCAAACATTTCGGGTATTCCCCGTGCGTGCAGGGAAGTGACCGCCTCCTGCAGGGTAACAAATCTCCACGGAGTTTAAGGTAACCTCTAACATAAATTCCTGAATGCTAATACCGCCGTACAAGGGCCATAATTTGTCTGCCGTTAGACATCGTACCGACGGGCGGTTTTACCTCACTCTGCTTTACTGCATCAGGTATACAATATGCATAGCTATGTAGTAAAATTTACATACGTACAAAAAAAAGATACGTTCAGTACCGGACACGATCTCGTTTTCCTTTCATCAGCATTAAAAAAAAGGGGGGCGGCCGGCATCCCAAAACGAAACGTTTTTGTAGCAACCAGTGGATTAACGCGGCGACAGTAAACCAAAAAAGTTTATGATCACAAGGAGCTTATTAAGGCGGTGAATAAATAATGGAGCTTTGCCACTGAATTACATCGACATTTAAATCTTACTGTACATAATGTAACGAAATTTGTAGTGTTATGTACAACTATTGTAGTGACAATGATGTTTTATATCTATTTTCATTACTTTATATCTTTGATATTCTGTACTGTTAATGTGAAACGTCTATAGCCGCGAGTAAACCGAATTGTTGGCGTGGCGAACGTGGCGAGCGTGGCGAGTCATGCCGTGGCGATGCCTCACCATACGCAAGTGCCTGTGCGATTGTCTTCTCACTCGGTTTGACGATTTCTATAGTAAACTAGAAGATGGAAGTGAATTAGTTATGATTATTGTGTACATTTCACCTAATAAAAAAAATGAATGATATTTCATTTATACATGAGAAGTTATTTCCGTACAGTCACAGAGGTGACAGTCGGGGCCACAGATTTTTTTCTATCTCCCCACATTCTTATTTTCTCTCTACTTACATATTTTCTTAATATACCTTCCTATTCTCTTACTTCCTTCGTCATACTCCTTAAGTTCCCTCCCTCCCTCTCTCCTCCATACCTTCTTCCATCCTTCTCTCTCTAAAACGCACTTGTAGCGAACTCTTCCTCCTCATGCTTTAATCACTTTTTTTCAGGTTTAGTCTCCTTCCCTTCTTTCCTTTCTTCCCTTTTTCTCTTTCTTTCTCCTCATATTTTTTTATCCAGTTCTGTCACTTCTCTCCTCGGCCTTCCCTCTTTCTTCGCCTTTTTCCCCACTCACTTTTTTATCTCCTCCTTCTCACTTTCTCCCTCGCATTCCCTTCTTCTCTTCTTGTTGGAAATTTCACCAAAATCTACCCCTTTCCCCCTTTCAAATGTCTTCTCCTCCTTTACATTCTCCTCGCATTCTATCTCCTCATTCTTTCATCAAAATCTTCCTACCTTCTCTTTGTCTGTTCCCTTCATTCGTCACTTTTTAATTCACCATATTCTCCCACTTGCTCTTCCTCAGTTTCTCGTCTTCACCTCTCTCTCTCCTTGCCTATTCACTCACTATGGCATCTCATTTCTTTCTCCTCCCCCTTTTCACCTTCTTTTCTCCTCATTATTTGTGTCATCCAGTTCTCTTATTATTCTTTATCCACTGTCTTTCCACCCCTTCTTTCGTTTTCCCCTTTTCTCCTCCCTTCTTCTTCCTTTTCATTCCCTTTTTCTCTTTTTCCTCACATTTACTCTCATTCAGTTCCTTCATTTTCTCTCCTTCACTCTTTCTTCTGCTTCTTCTTCTTTCTTGCTCTTTCCTCTCTCATTCTTTATCACTCCCTTCCCTTCCTCTCTACTCTTTCTCTCTTCCTAGTATCTTCTCTCTCACTCTCTCCTCGTTTCCTACAGCCCTTTAGCTTTCTTCACCTCAAAATTACTTTATTAGATGATAATGTGACGTGTTCAGTCACGGAAAACACAATTAGCAAAACAAAACAACGAATTTATTTAATTACTAAAGTTAATTTGACTGCACTACAGTTATAAACAAGTCTACACAATTTATTTCACTAAAAAGTCTCTTTTCCCGCTCGCCTCTACTGTGAACACTCGCTATAATGTAGACACTATCTATCTATCGCCTGTTTTTCGCCTATCGATCGCTTCGCTTCCAAACATCAGCTATCCACTGTCAACTTACTCTGTGTGTGCCGTCTCCGCCTTTTATAGTCTTTTCAGCCTCTTTCTAGGGAATTCTACAGCCGTCTAGTAATCCAATTGTTTTCCCATTGATCGTTGCTGGTGTTTTCTAGATGTTTCAGGAAAGCCGGGAATATTCCTTATGTATTCAGGGAAGATGTTCGTTAATTATGCTCACACCAACTTAATTGGCAAGTACTCGTAACAATAATATAGGTGCGTGTAGTTATGTGCAAATAATGTTACGACTTTTCGACCATTCCTCATTCCTCATCACCGCTTCTTTTGAACTTAACATACGACTTAATTAAGACATAAGTAAATATTTTTTTCAGTGACTGATTTTAGAAGTTGCACGTATGGAGCTAGATTTTTAATTTCGTAAAACGTTTTATTGTGAGGAACAGTGGACTGCGACACATCGCATCACACAGCACATCAAACACAACGCACGAAGCCATAAATTCGTGCACAAGTGTTCGCCCAAATGTTTCGAAACATATGCAATTCAGATATGAACAGCACGTCTGTTGCTCTGTCAATTACTCTTGCATCTTGCCTGAATTTGTATGTGTACATGTATTTATGTGTATGTATGTATATTTTGGCAGTTAGTATTCGCGCACAGTTCTCCAACAGTTGGCGGTACGTTTGTCTGTCTGTCTATCCATCAAGATGAGAGGGTAAACATTTACAACTCTATCGATGCACAATGTATATACGTACGTATACATTTATGGGTGATACAATCGGGACAAAACAAAGCACCAGCGGATGTTATTGTATTCACGGACCAATTTTCGACTTCTACCATTACGGCATAGATTGTATCGCACTAAACGAACTGGTACCTACTGGTTGCATTATTCCTGAAGACGTGGATGGTTGGTGTGGTGGCCTGGGCGCTTGGATACAACGGTGGTAATTAATACAGTTGAAGAAAAACGGACGGGTCAATAAATTAAGATTATCTTTTACCGGCCGGTGGTAAAGTAATCGCGATCATCATCTCGGTGCTCTCAAAACTGGCATCATCAGTTTTTCTTTTGATCGTCGCTCTGCCTGTCTCGTCGTAGTCGTCGTCATCGTCGTCGGCCTTCCTCTTCGTTATCTCCAATTGTTTCGCGATTTATGACAGTTGTATAACGACCCACGATGTAATTGATGAAATGGGCTTTTCATTAAAATGCTCTCTCTGCTTATGGCCAACTGATAATCCTGAACAACGACTCGGAATAATCATAAACTACCTACTATATAAATATGTCTCACACAGTAACTATAACAGTAAAAAGTTTTATTAGACAAGTAACTCTTTCATATTCTTGATATAAGTACCCAGGCGCCATAAATTATCGACAACATTCAAAATCATTGCCAGCATTCATCATAGCTTTTATTCGATGGACATGATATGATTTCCGTGTGACCGTTTGGCATGAATACGAGGGTGGGGTGAAAAATTTACCACCACCTGTTGCGATTTTCTTTAATTATAGTGAGTAAACAGATAATAGTCACTAGGTGCCAAATCCGGCGAATACAGTAGTTGGAAAGGCGCTTCAAAACATCATGGCATCTGATACTTGTTTGTCGTGAAAATAATTATTTAAATTTGCTTAACAGTCATAATTAATAGTTTAAGCTTCTGGGAGTGACAAAAAAATGCCTTACAGTAGTTGTCGTGGACGAGAATCCAACAGGATCATGCCCCGCCCCTTTTTGTTAAGTAAAAATTAGTTGATTCCTTCTGAATTTTAGAAATCGTCAATTAACTTTGGAATGCGCCTCTTTCTGTTTACTCAACTGTTATGTTTCAATTTAAAAATACATAAAGCACAAGTGCGGTCTGATTGAACGGGAGCATCTTGTTAATTAGTTTAATGACTTCGTTACATATGTAGACTTAAATTATTAATAGGGCTCGTTACGTAATTTTTTTAACGCCACGTTATTGGTGGTTTTTTTACTTAAGAGAGCGGTGCCCTTTGTGTTATCTTTTCTTTAACAGCATCACTACTTTTAGGTACATGTCTACTAATCTCTTTGGGCTTCCTGACCTGCTAATTATCTCAGAACATAAATAAAAAAATAAAACCGTAAATTTATTTTGATGGCGACCAGAGGCTGTGTAGTACCTGGCTGAATGCAGTGGCAAGAAGTGCAGTAAGTGCTTTATGGGTTTTAAGAATTTCTGGGGAGATCGATACGATCTTTGTCCTGGTGGTTGGGCCTATTGCTCCAGTTAAAAATAGTTTATTATGTGCCCTACCCCGCGCCGGAAAGAAATAACTTTAAATCTAAACATATATCCAGAAATGTTCCTACACATATGTACGTTACGGCGCCAGTGATAAATATCTGATTTTTATGGGCCTTGTTAACCGTTTTCTGATTCCTCAAATCGAATCTCTGGCGGATTTTGGGTTTTGGGTTTCTTTTAATGCTGTTCTAATTATAAATTTACTGATTTGTTACGACTCGAAGACTGTTGATGTTTGTTTTACTTTTCCTCTTTTGTAAATAAACTTTTATTGGCAAAATTTAATTTCCAAACGACCATAGACAAAGAAAAACCTCTAGATTATGTATACTGTTATGTTATTGTACATAGATAAATGTAAATAAACACTATAAGCACAAATAAACAACGTCGACGGGATTCCATTATAAGATACATAAGATCAAAAGGGTGGGTTGCTTATGTACCATTATACAGGGGGGTCGAAAGTCAATGGCCTACGAATATGAACATAGAATTTTGCAGACATTTGTTGTTATTCACTTGACTAAGAAGTAACAATTGAATTGAATTGAAAGTATTCGATCTTAAATTTAAAAAAAAGTAAACTATATTCATTCAATACGACGTTTCGACCACTTTTACTTTTTACTGTAAATAGTTACCTACGTATTTTTGTTTATCAAAATAAGTAGGGTCAAATGTGGTAATTGTGAACGATTTTGGAAGTTTAACTTTTGAAGCTCGATGTATCTTAGATGAAGATTAAATTTAGGCGATTATATGATTAATTTAGGTCCTTGTTTGGTTTTAAGTGAATTTCTGTTGTGAAATATGCAAATTAAACTTAAGTTTACAATTACCCTTCACTAATTAACGAAGTCGAAAACTGAGGGGTAAATGTGAACAATCATCTTGTTTGTACTGGCTTTATAAAGGTTTTTAATGGGGCAAAAGTGAACAATTCGCTTTCAAACGTGAATCAAATGAAAATTATATTTATAAAGGCGTGTTCACAATTACCCCAAAAATTATATATTATATAGAAATATTTTTACTGTTTAACATAAAATATTGCGACACTCTTCCTCTGCTGTTTAGCACGTTAAGCAAAAGCATCCAACCGTCAAAAGTCAACACCACAGTCTGTAATTCCCATTAGTTGGAATAATCAAGAGTCCTATTATAGAGCCTGTTTAAAATTACCCCGGTTTTACGATTATCCCACCTGATCCTATATCACGTCTGGAACGATTTTTAATGGAATAATGCAAACAAATATTTACCTACTAATAATGGACAGTTGTTTCAATTAATTAAAAAGTAACTGATAAGGGCGATTTTTTACATTTATTGCCCTAATTAATTAAATTTCTTAGCTAAAACAACAAGGTGTATTTAAAAAATATGATAAGTAGCTGCTTAAATATTAAAATTAATATAAAATTGAAAACTTTTCAAACATAAAGGTCACAAGAAGTGTAAATAAACACTACAAGCATAAATATTCCATGATTAGATAATGTCAATGCCTTGCACCAATTTTTGGAATTTAAGCAGCTTCTGTCTTGTATTTTTGATCTTCAAGAATACTTACGTTACGTCTAAGGTCTGAAATGTTTGTTTATATATTATTTTTCATACAAGGTGGCCAAAGATTTGGCCAAAATTAGTTGCTTATGTACAATCAGAGGACGTTAATTCGTTCCCAGCATGTTTTCTTCAAATGGCAACGTCGCGCCTTTTCGGTCTGTATGTTGTCGATAATGTAGGAAACAATAGATAATATTGCGAGTAGAATCGCATCTATTGCTCGCTAGTTTCCTGGCTGTTTCAATGTTTACATACTTAATATACAGGGTCTTTCAAGTTGATGGGCTATTAGTATATGAATTAGTAGAATGAATCTAATTCTTAAACTTGGGCTCATTTGGTTATTGTTTATGCCGCTTCTTTTAAAAATATTTTCAATTTCGATTTACATCCGGTTATACCGGAAGTAAATGTTAACTTTCTTATTTTAAATGGAATGACATACTTTTTTTTACATTTTCCGAAAGAAAATCTGAATTCATGCATATTTTATAGGAGGCACTACACCGAAAATATTGATAGATTTTGATTTATTTAATTTTATTCAAAATTTTTGACATCTGCACGTTAACATTTAAAAAACCGTATTTCAATTAATTTTTGAGATTTTGCTTTATAACTCGTAACAATTATTTATAACTATTCACATTATCGAAAAAAAATGTGGTTTTTAACTAAAATGTACAGGGTGTTCAAATTTTGTGGTCAAAGTTGGTCAACCTCAAAGAGGCATAAGCCAATTGTTTTTAAATAGAATGGCCCATTTTTGACTACATATTCGAATTCTTCATTGAATTTGGCGTCTTTTGATATGGGACTATCTATAACTTTGCTTATACTTTTTGAGAAAATCTACAATTTGAAGTATGTCATTCCATTTACAATAAGAAAGTTAACATCTACTTCCAATATAACCGGATGTAAATCGAAATTGAAAATATTTTTAAAAGAAGCGGCATAAACAATAACCAAATGAGCCCAAGTTTCAGAATTGAATTCATTCTACTAATTCATATACTAATAGCCCATCAACTTGAAAGACCCTGTATATTAAGTATGTAAACATTGAAACAGCCACGAAACTAGCGAGCAATAGATGCGATTCTGCTCGCAATATTATTGTTTCCTACATTATCGACAACATACAGACCGAAAAGGCGCGACGTTGCTTTTTAGAAAACTGCTGGGAACGAATTAACGTCCTCTCAGTGTACACAAATTTTCTTGCAAAATTTCACTAGACGACTAACTATTGACCAACCCTTATAGTTGCTAATAATAAAAATATTTGTTGTGTATGTGTGCTCCTGTTTGAGATAATAACATTCCGGAATTTTCTCTAATGTAATCTAATCTAATGAAGAGTTTACGACCGAGTCCGTTCCTCTCGTCACATAGTCTCAGTTGGTTGCAAATACGTATTCGTTTCCTTCCTTTAATTTGTGAAGCACCTCTGCTACTCGTCCGTTTAATTTACTCATGTATGGTATGTACCTACTAAGTATTTTATTATACCCTTGTACATAGTTCTGAAACTTATTTTATGCATCAGTGCAGTCGCGGCATGCAATTTATTATATTATTGGCATATAAGAGCGACCGACCGACCGGTTGGTTGGTTAATCTTTAACTTTTATTATCGTCAACTACGTATCTACCTATGGGTATTTATAAGTACCATAAGTAAAGTAATGTTTGTGTGTATGTGTGTTGATTTGAATGCAATGTGTTATTAAGTATTTTATTGATATGTTTTGCAGTTTGCAGTGCCGGTCGTTTTCTGGTGCATTTCTTTCCCCTGTTCTGTTATTACGCAGAGGAATGCATCGTGGCTTCGATTGCGCAAACAACTCTAAAACTATCATCTGGGTAACGAATGTGGCATTTTTACGACTATTCCACGTTTTCCAACCAACCAAAAGGAAACCAGCCATATTTTATTCGTAGATATCGTCTTTCCTTATTTCACTTCTTCCACCCCAGTCTCCCTCGAAAAGGTGCACACTAATTCACTCTCGTCTAGCCAAACATGCCAATATATTTATTTTCCGGTTTTCTTATTTCTACGAATGTATCTACCCTCTTTTTATTCCAAATGGGCGGGAATTTTAAATTAACCCTAAGAGTTTTTTCAAGTAAAATATGGTAGTAACTAACGCGACACCCTGTATACGTTGAGGTTTAATTTCTTATTAGCTATTACTGGATTTAATTAATTCATTAATTCATGGACGCCCCTATTTTCTTCATTAGTGACAATTTACGTACTAATTATCGCAGTTGCTATTAATTATAATCATGTAGGTATTGCATAAAATTCTATCTTTATTTTTATTCATCGTTCCAGTTAATTTATTTATTATATAACACAATACCTAGTCTGAGACATTAATTGTAGCATACCTAACTTATTTTTAAAACAATTTGTTTTAATATTTTAATCAACCAATAAATTCTGAGACTAATATTAAATCATGAAGTGTATGGTACCTATAGAAAATTTTAGTCTTGGGTAGAATAAGTGTGTCCCTTTCCATAAACTAATGAGAATGATGACAGGCGTAAATGGCAAGATTTATAACTTTATAACGAAATAAAGATAAATGTAGATTTTATATGGTGCACCACATATTTAAAGATAATTAGATATCTTATTTTACTATTAATTGGAATATGCATGCAATTAGTGTTTTAATATTTATTTGAAACCGAAGCGAAAGTTTCTGGATCATTAGACATTGAGGTAAACTTCACAAGTACTTTCTTGGTTTCAACTACGTAACTATTACCTATGAATAAGTAATGAAGCTGATTTATTATTAGTTTCAGGAAATTTAATCCAATTTGCAATCCATAATTAATTAGGCACATACATTAATAAAAAAATTTAACAAGAAAAAAGTGTAAAACGTCTGTAAAAGTCTTTCTACTTGTTTACCTAAAATACTTGACCTTTAAATCTATTGAGGCTTTCGCGACGCTTTAATGGCATACACCATAACGCCTCATTGGTTTTGTGGCCCTTTATAAAACAGGTATAGGTACAGGATATTTAATTATACTTCCTTATCTCAACATAACAGATAACAAGTACACTCAGAGGACGTTAATTCGTTCCCAATAGTTTTCTTAAATGGCAACGTTGCGCCTTTTCGGTCTGTATGTTGTCGATAATGTAGGAAACAATAATATTGCGAGCAGAATCGCATCTATTGCTCGCTAGTTTCGTGGCTGTTTCAATGTTTACATACTTAATATACAGGGTCTTTCAAGTTGATGGGCTATTAGTATATGAATTAGTAGAATGAATTCAATTCTGAAACTTTGGCTCATTTGGTTATTGTTTATACCGCTTCTTTTAAAAATATTTTCAATTTCGATTTACATCCGGTTATATCGGAAGTAGATGTTAACTTTCTTATTTTAAATGGAACATACTTTTTTTTACATTTTCGATAGAAAATCTGAATTCATGCATATTTTATATGAGACACTACTCCGAAAATATTGATGAATTTTGAGTTATTTAATTTTTTCAAAATTTGACATCTGCACGTTAACATTTAAAAAACTGTAATTCAATTAATTTTTGAGATTTCGCTTTATAACTCTTAACAATTATTTATAACTATTCACATTATTGAAAAAAAAATTGTGGTTTTTAACTAAAATGTACAGGTTGTTCAAATGTTGTGGTCAAATTTGGTAACTTCAAAGAGGCATAAGTCAATTTTGTTAAATAGAATGACCCATTTTTGAGTACACATTCGAATTCCTCATTGAATTTGGCGTCTTTTGATATGGGACTATCGTGCAACTTTGCTTATACTTTTTGAGAAAATCTACAATTTTAAGAATGTCATTCCATTTAAAATAAGAAAGTTAACATCTACTTCCGGTATAACCGGATGGAAATCGAAATTGAAAATATTTTTAAAAGAAGCGGTATAAACAATAACCAAATGAGCCAAAGTTTCAGAATTTAATTCATTCTAATAATTCGTATACTTCTAATAGCCCATCAACTTGAAAGACCCTGTATATTAAGTATGTAAACATTGAAACAGCCACGAAACTAGCGAGCAATAGGTGCGATTCTGCTCGCAATATTATTGTTTCCTACATTATCGACAACATACAGACCGAAAAGGCGCAACGTTGCCATTTTAGAAAACTATTGGGAACGAATTAACTTCCTCTCAATGTAGATAACGGTGTATTTCATTGTCACATCCTCAAGTATTTAAATGCTTTTATATTCATATATGCATGTATAATAATAATAAATATATATATATATATATATATATATATATATATATGTGTGTGTGTAAAAGAAATATAAACCTACTTATGTAAAAGTGTAGATGTTGAGTTGGGGTTGCTTTTCGGAAGTGTCTTTCATAGGAGCATAAATGTTAAAGTGGCGGAAGCTCTTGAATTTATGACGAGAAACAAACAAAAACAAAAAAAAAAGAGGGAGATCGTTTCAAATTTTTATCCGCAATATGCTTTCACGCAACATGTCCCGTCTCGTCTGATGGTTGCTGCTATTTACTGTTATTTGGCCAGCGCCAGTAGCACTACATAGTAAGTAGGTGCTTGTAGTGGTGGGTAGTAAACTCGCCAAAGTGTGTATTGAAAGTGGCACATAAATCAGAAACATCGTATCACAAGAAAGAGACTAGACGGAATGCAGTTGGTAAATTTTTATAAATATTGTGCTCTCAATGCCAGAAAATGTTATCGTTTGAATTCAAAATTCATTGCCGATTCTGCTTGCACTTTGAATAAATGTTCTAGTTTGTATTATCATATCGTAGTTCTTTGCCAAGGCCGTTATAGACTCATTCACCTCCGCATTACTTGCACACATATATTTATTTAATAAACAATGTGCCGTGTGTCTTCTACACACGTATATACCCCCACTCATTGTTATCGTCACCTGGAGCGTTTCAAAATGTCATAGGCATGCGCAGAGACATAATCCCGCCCTTGGTAACCAATACGAAGTGCTCGAGCGTAAGCTCCACCTCTAGTAAATCCCGCACATTTCACAGTTCTACTCAGACCTCGTACTGATACCATTCTAGGCTCGTATTGTGAACTGTACTTCGTTGTTAGCTGGCATTATGACCTCTTAATATTCATTTAGTTACCTTTTAAGTGAAATTGTCTACACTAAAGGCGTGTCTAATGAATGACGTATACGTATGGGTCAGTTTGCTCCACCCCTGCCCATTGCTATTGTCGTCCTTCAGAATATCAGAAGTGTGCGCAGAAACACTGCCCATTGACAACCAATGGTAAACTATCGAGCATTAGCGCCGCCCCCAGTGAATCCCGTACGTTTCACAATTGTATGTAGACCTCGCGCTGACAACGTGAGGTCTCAGCTCCCTGATCCTATATTCTGCTGTAGGTGGTGTTCTGCTATTGAAGGTAGCATTAGGTAGGTATGTCTTATTAATGTTCGTTCAGTTGACCTTAACTTCCAGAAAAATTTATTATTTATCATAGGAAATATTAAGAGCTGTCACGTTTTAAATGGATTCTACTTTTGGTTGACAAAAGCAGCCAGCGTCTAGTAGTAGGTAGTTGTTAAAACTGATTCAGTCAGTCCCGTGTTTCGCGACATTAATGTACGAGGGCAATTTATCGTTTACTGTTCCTTATACCGTGGCTAACATAACGTACATACCCACCCACTTCACCGAGGACAATTCGTGTCCTGACAAAAAGTAGATCATAACTAACATCCGTGTAGAGTTGCATATGTGTCTCGGAGCTCGTGCTATATATCATCGAGCTTTCATATGCTGGCGTTTCTGTCGGACATGTAACAGGGAATGTCAGCAGACGACGACGGAACGTTTCGACCCGCCGACTGACTCAAACTTTTTCGTCTATACCAACAGTTGAGTTGGTAGCGAAACGAGAGAGACTTTGAAACATGCCGTCCATTGAAACGTCTAGTCGTTGTAATACACTTCCACATGAACCTGCATAACGGCCAACTTATTGCGATCATACCAAATGTTGCGCTGCTACGATGACAGACATGCCATGCTCTATGTCTATGTATACGATGGCGGAAATTGCAGCAGTATTTTTTAATAATAACACCCAAAAACGATGAAAACAATTTTGGTCTAAAATATGAATTTCAAATGACCAGAAATGTTTTCAAAGTCATCGTCCTGACTAGAACAGTCTTCTTCCAAAGTTTAAACTTAAAATGTCCAAAAGCCTTTGAGAAATCATCCCTCACATGAAATTGGTCTTCTTCCAAAAATGAGCAGAAGTCTTTTCACTCAAAAGTAAAATTATAGTTGTAGCAATTTATTTTTTTTGTTCTAGATTTTTTAAAAGAATTCCAGTTGTTCCAAAGTTACGTCGAAAATATTGCGGTAAGTCTCAAAATGTTTTTCTTATCTTTCTGGACAAGAATGTGACTTTATTGCGTCCATTTCTATATAATATTTAAGTTTGTTTTTTTTATGTATATACAAAATAGTGAGCAACTGAAAGATGTCCCTTATCACTAACTTTTATAACTTTACTTACATTATTTATTAGATAATTTTTATGAATTAATGTTACAATGCTTCTAGTGTATAATAGGCAGAATTATTGTGACGTCCACTTAAGATTTATGAGTTTATGGTGTCTAAAAAGCATTTCTGTTAGCCCAAATGGTTCATAAATTGAAATTTTACGATCTAATGCCCTTATCTCAATTGTAAACCCGTTCTTGGAACAAAGCAGCACTTAGGACCCACTATTCTACCCCTTTTTTGTTTTACAATACTTTAATTGATGCTCTTAGCTCCCTTGGAGTGCTTAAAAAAATTAAATAATGGCTCTCAGTGGTTGGTGCTGAAAGATGTGGCGTAGAAACTGAAAAAGAGGTGTAGGTGAACAGTATTTTACATCTGTCACTATTTCCATTATGTATCAGTGGGGCTCTTCACCGTTTTCAATGTGGTTTTATGGCTACAACGTAATTTCATTGGCCATTCTGGCGGGTCTGAATGTTTACCTTATGAATATTAATTCGAAACGCCCTTCTGTTAAATGGGTTTTTATTATGAATAGATCGAGTGGCTCCCCGCATTTTCTAGTATCTAATAAATTCGTTTTAATTACTTATAGGATATTTATTAGTGAGGATTTTTTGTTGTCCTTTGGACCTATCCTCTATATTTAAATTTGCAAATATTAGACTTTCCAGTTTATGTAGTTTTAATTAATAACAAGATGAAAGATTTTAGTATCAGATAGATACGAACGACAATCTCTGTTTTGTGTGAGTTGGTTGTTGTATCCGTTTAGTTCGCTGAAGCGAAGCGTGTTGCAAAGTCCGTCAGTCGTTGATGACAGAACAGAAGAGAACAGAAGAGCCCCGTTTCCTTCACTTTATTATTAGTATGACATAGCGCGCGTTTACCAAATATGTGGTGGCTTATCGTTCCATCGGGGCATCGTTCATTACCCTCGAATACTTCGTAATATGTGTGAACAGGCATTTCTAATAGCGAATATTAAATACTCTCAGGAAATGCTGATCGTGAGAAAAATTGTATCCATAAATTTCACAACACTACTTATTACGTACTACTGCCAGTAACGAATTAGAGAAAAAAGTATTAGGACATAAAAATTATTATTAAAAGGATCTGATTAAAGTAATGGCACGTAGGTAAAAGACAAACAATCACAACCTACAAGACACTTTTTTGAGGCCCTAAATTTTTCTTATTCTACTTCGTAAATTTGTAAACAGTTTGGACTTTTTCTGTAGGATCTTATGTTAGAAAATAAATTATTCGTTGGTTTGTGTAAATATTAAATTTATATTCGTGTTCAAAAATAAATTCCGCCGCCACGGCGCTTTTCCTGTACACCCACATTTCGGATGTTTTCACTCGTTCCATTATTTCTTCACGAGATTCCACGCCTTTACATCGTACATAATTTTACAGAATGCCATTCTTCGTTAAAGGATTATAGGATCATAACATATTTATACTTCCATTACGTCAGCTGCTGTATAGTAGGTACGTTTAGGGAGCGAGAATTATGTTTCTAGACATTTTGGTGTTGTAAACGATGTACGAACAAGTAAATCTGTCGAATCCGTTTACCACAAGGTGTTTAATATATTTTAATATATCGTATAAATCCAAAATTTATTTATTTGTGCTCGCTTTCCGCTCACCCACGGCTCATTTTGGAAATGTACTTGCCGCCTGTGTCAGAAAAAGTAACTTAAAATTAAACTCATACACTAATATTATAAAGGCGAAAGTTTGTGAGTGTGTATGTTTGTTACTTATTCACGTCTAAACAGCTGGAGCGATTTTAATAAAATTTGGTATGGAGTTAACTGACACCCTGGATTAACACATAGGCTACGTTTTACTGCGAGAAAATATCTTATTCCTATGGGAAAATCGATGAAAATGAATTCGCGGAATATTATAAATGCGAAAGTAACTCTGTCTGTATGCTACACAATCTCGCCTAAAATTTACTGAACCAATTTAAATGAAATTTGGTACAGAGATAGTCTAGAGCATGAGAAAGGACATAGGCTACTTTTTAATGCGAAAAAAGGGTTGTAAGGGGTTGAAACAGGAAAGTTTGTACGGAAATTCCGTAATTTTTAAAGATAAAAGCTTGAAACTTATTTTTTAGGGTTTTGATTAGATATTAATAAATACGACTTTCAATGTTTGTAAAAATTTTACCCTAAAGGGGATAAAATTAGCCGATGAACGTTTTTGTGTAATGACGTCGTCCAAAAAGCTTACGGCCCAGAAAATTAAAATATTAAGTGTAAAAAGTTATAGAGGTTTTGTTTATTTGGATCAATAAAAGTAGTTGAATACTAAGCTATATAAACTATTTTAAACTATAATTAAACTATAATAATCTATAATATTATAAATGCGAAAGTAACTCTGTCTGTCTGTGTGTTATCTGCGCAATCACGCCCAAACTACTGAACCGATTTAAATGAGAATTTGGTACAGAGATAGATAAGTAGATATAAAGCTAGAGGCTTGAAACTTATTTTTTAGGCTTTTGATTAGATATAAATACGACATTTAAAGTTTGTAAAAATTTTACCCTAAAGGGGGCAAAAATAAGGAATGAAAATTTTGTGTACCTAATGACGTCGGCAAAAAGGCTTACTGCCCAGAAAATAAAAATATAGAAGAAAAAAATTTTAAATGCTGCCGAAAGTCACTATTCCACGCGGACGAAGTCGCGGGCATTGCTAGTTTAATAATATTTGTCAATTATTTATTTTTATATATACTTATTATCCAAGACAGTGTGTAAAACATTAAAATAAACAACAACGTCAACGTAAACAACGTATTTTATAAGCCTTTTGTCTCGAAACCTTATTTAATCAAAATTAAAAGTCAAATCAAGACAAAATGACCTACCAATTATCGCGCTGCTTTGAACCCTGTTGGCCACCGGTGTACCCTCCGTGGGACGGAAGTGTCTGCGTCCCTGTCCCGGTGTGTCCCTCTCGAAAAGAGGTGTGTCCCTGCGAGCCCCTTACTGTACCTCAATGTCCTTTGCCCTGCTTAGTTGCACCGGCCATTGCGGCTTGCCCTTGTCCTACTCCTTGTCCAAAAAAGGAACCTGATCCTGGTTATCCACACTGTCGAAAGAGTCCGTAAGTGCACCACATATGTACCTACATACATTATCCAAATGAGGGTTGTTATATTTATGTAAATTACTTTTTGTTACAGGTGTTAAATGTTTTGTAACTGATGTACGTAGTCGAGAAAATATGTGATCGTGAATTATTGTTTGTGTCAGTTGTGATAATGAAGCATCTTTGTCTGTAATAAATAAATAATATGAAACTTTAAAACTTTATCACGTTGCCCTTAAAATTCCTTATTTTTATTACCAGCGGAAAAGTAATAAAATCTGAAGATGCATTATCAGAAATACGTAGGTACGATAGTGAATCAGATACCTACAGATGGGCGTCGTTATCATAAACTAGTTAATTACTGGCTGTAATTTTAGCCCTGATTAAAAGTCTTGTTTGCATAAAAGGCAAAAAGTACGGCCGACATCTGCCGTAAACAATCATTTCAACGAGGATTTTTGCGGATGCACCGGCGCAATCATCTGGTAAAGATGGCCAATTAAATAGTCATTAATTCGTCACAGCATTAAACGGTCTCTCATAAATACGTTTGAGCCACACAAACCGCTTTATAATTACCCTCAAACCGACAATTATTAATCGGTTATGCATGGGGACCACCAAAAGGTTCGATCTGAGTGACTCCCATCAATGTGGAGCCGCGATAACGTCCGTATTTTAATTCCCAACGCCACCATCAACATCCTCCTCATTATTTCAACATAAAATATAAATAGGTACCTAGTAAAAGTGCAAGTATTCATGCAAAACCGTTTCTTTTCTGTCAAGAATCTGCAAGTGTTTGAGTGACTTATAAATTGAAGAGGCGACTCTTGTGAAGGTTTCAGAACTGTTAAGGGAGAAGTGGTGGGACCTCAAATCGTTATTCTTTCTGCTCATGTAGATGCACAGCCAATAAAACCTAAGTAATATCCCCTCCTTGGAAGCTTCGCCCCCTCTTCAAATATATAAGTTCTAGCAAGGTCCTTAAACATTTGGGTGACCCATAATGTACGATAATTTGACTCATGCGAATGTTTTCAGACTGTCAGAATCGAAGAGGTGAGGCAGGTGATGCTTTAATTGATTCTATTGGCTATCATTCCGGCGCATGAAAGGCACACCCAAAAAATACGTAGCTACTGTACCTCATTAGAGGTTTCGCACCCCCTTCTTCAAGTATAGGGACCCTGGCAAGGTCTTCAAGGGTGAGGTGACTCATGGGAAGATTTTAAGACTGTCAAAATAAAAGACGCGGGACAGATGATGCTTTACTTGATTCTATTAGCTATTCTTATGCCGCATGAGAGGCACAACTAAAACAAAACGTAGCTACTGTACCCCCTTAGAGGTTTCGCTCCCTCTTCTTCAAATATAGGGACCCTAGCAAGGTCTTCAAAGGTGAGGTGACTCATGGGAAGGTTTTAAGACTGTCAAAATAAAAGACGCGGGACAGATGATGCTTTACTTGATTCTATTAGCTATCTAATGCCACATGAGAGGCACAACCACAAGGAACGTAGCTACTATACCCCCCTTAGAGGTTTCACTCCCCCTTGTTCAAATATAGGGACCCTGGCAAGGTCTTCAAGGGTTAGGTGACTCATGGGAAGGTTTTAAGACTGTCAAAATAAAAGACGCAGGACAGATGATGCTTTACTTGATTCTATTAGCTATTCTTGTGCCGCATGAGAAGCACAACAAAAAAAAACGTAGCTACTGTACCTCCTTAGAGGTTTCGCTCCTCCTCCTTCAAATATAGGGACCCTGGCAAGGTCTTCAAAAGTGAGGTGACTTATGGGAAGGTTTTAAGGCTGTCAAAATAAAAGACGCAGGACAGATGAGGCTTTAATTGATTCTATTAGCTATTCTTGTGCCGCATGAGAAGCACAACAAAAAAAAACGTAGCTACTGTACCCCCCTAGAGGTTTCGCTCCCCTTCTTCAAATATAGGGACCCTGGCAAGGTCTTCAAGGGTAAGGTGACTCATGGGAAGGTTTTAAGACTGTCAAAATAAAAGACACGGGACAGATGATGCTTTACTTGATTCTATTAGCTATTTTTATGCCGCATGAGAGGCACAACTAAAACAAAACGTAGCTACTGTATCCCCTTAGAGGTTTCGCTCCCTCTTCTTCAAATATAGGGACCCTAGCAAGGTCTTCAAAGGTGAGGTGACTCATGGGAAGGTTTTAAGGCTGTCCAAATAAAAGACGCAGGACAGATGAGGCTTTAATTGATTCTATTAGCTATTCTTGTGCCGCATGAGAAGCACAACAAAAAAAAACGTAGCTACTGTACCCCCTTAGAGGTTTCGCTCCCCCTTCTTCAATTATAGGGACCCTGGCAAGGTCTTCAAAGGTGAGGTAACTCATGGGAAAGTTTTAAGGCTGTCAAAATAAAAGACGCGGGACAGATGATGCTTTACTTGATTCTATTAGCTATTCTTATGCCGCATGAGAGGCACAATAAAAACAAGCCTAGCTACTGTACCCCCTTAGAGGTTTCGCTCCCCCTTCTTCCATTATAGGGACCCTGGCAAGGTCTTCAAAGGTGAGGTAACTCATGGGAAGGTTTTAAGACTGTCAAAATAAAAGACGCGGGACAGATGATGCTTTACTTGATTCTATTAGCTATCTAATGCCACATGAGAGGCACAACCACAAGGAACGTAGCTACTATACCCCCCTTAGAGGTTTCACTCCCCCTTGTTCAAATATAGGGACCCTGGCAAGGTCTTCAAGGGTTAGGTGACTCATGGGAAGGTTTTAAGACTGTCAAAATAAAAGACGCAGGACAGATGATGCTTTACTTGATTCTATTAGCTATCTAATGCCGCATGAGAGACACAACCAAAAAAACGTAGCTACTGTACCTCCTTAGAGGTTTCGCTCCTCCTCCTTCAAATATAGGGACCCTGGCAAGGTCTTCAAAAGTGAGGTGACTTATGGGAAGGTTTTAAGGCTGTCAAAATAAAAGACGCAGGACAGATGAGGCTTTAATTGATTCTATTAGCTATTCTTGTGCCGCATGAGAAGCACAACAAAAAAAAACGTAGCTACTGTACCCCCCTAGAGGTTTCGCTCCCCTTCTTCAAATATAGGGACCCTGGCAAGGTCTTCAAGGGTAAGGTGACTCATGGGAAGGTTTTAAGACTGTCAAAATAAAAGACACGGGACAGATGATGCTTTACTTGATTCTATTAGCTATCTAATGCCGCATGAGAGACACAACCAAAAAAACGTAGCTACTGTACCCCCTTAGAGGTTTCGCTCCCTCTTCTTCAAATATAGGGACCCTAGCAAGGTCTTCAAAGGTGAGGTGACTCATGGGAAGGTTTTAAGGCTGTCCAAATAAAAGACGCAGGACAGATGAGGCTTTAATTGATTCTATTAGCTATTCTTGTGCCGCATGAGAAGCACAACAAAAAAAAACGTAGCTACTGTGCCCCCCTAGAGGTTTCGCTCCCTTCTTCAAATATAGGGACCCTGGCAAGGTCTTCAAGGGTAAGGTGACTCATGGGAAGGTTTTAAGACTGTCAAAATAAAAGACGCGGGACAGATGATGCTTTACTTGATTCTATTAGCTATCTAATGCCGCATGAGAGACACAACCAAAAAAACGTAGCTACTGTACCTCCTTAGAGGTTTCGCTCCTCCTCCTTCAAATATAGGGACCCTGGCAAGGTCTTCAAAGGTGAGGTGACTTATGGGAAGATTTTAATGGCTGTCAAAATAAAAGACGCGGGACAGATGATGCTTTACTTGATTCTATTAGCTATTCTTATGCCGCATGAGAGGCACAACTAAAACAAAACGTAGCTACTGTACCCCCTTAGAGGTTTCGCTCCCTCTTCTTCAAATATAGGGACCCTAGCAAGGTCTTCAAAGGTGAGGTGACTCATGGGAAGGTTTTAAGGCTGTCCAAATAAAAGACGCAGGACAGATGAGGCTTTAATTGATTCTATTAGCTATTCTTGTGCCGCATGAGAAGCACAACAAAAAAAAACGTAGCTACTGTACCCCCCTAGAGGTTTCGCTCCCCTTCTTCAAATATAGGGACCCTGGCAAGGTCTTCAAGGGTAAGGTGACTCAGGGGAAGGTTTTAAGACTGTCAAAATAAAAGACGCGGGACAGATGATGCTTTACTTGATTCTATTAGCTATCTAATGCCGCATGAGAGACATAACCAAAAAAACGTAGCTACTGTACCTCCTTAGAGGTTTCGCTCCTCCTCCTTCAAATATAGGGACCCTTGCAAGGTCTTCAAAGGTGAGGTGACTTATGGGAAGATTTTAATGGCTGTCAAAATAAAAGACGCGGGACAGATGATGCTTTAATTGATTCTATTAGCTATTCTTGTGCCGCATGAGAAGCACAACAAAAAAAAACGTAGCTACTGTACCTCCTTAGAGGTTTCGCTCCTCCTCCTTCAAATATAGGAACCCTGGCAAGGTCTTCAAAAGTGAGGTGACTTATGGGAAGGTTTTAAGGCTGTCAAAATAAAAGACGCAGGACAGATGAGGCTTTAATTGATTCTATTAGCTATTCTTGTGCCGCATGAGAAGCACAACAAAAAAAAACGTAGCTACTGTACCCCCCTAGAGGTTTCGCTCCCCCTTCTTCAATTATAGGGACCCTGGCAAGGTCTTCAAAGGTGAGGTAACTCATGGGAAAGTTTTAAGGCTGTCAAAATAAAAGACGCGGGACAGATGATGCTTTACTTGATTCTATTAGCTATTCTTATGCCGCATGAGAGGCACAATCAAAACAAGCCTAGCTACTGTACCCCCTTAGAGGTTTCGCTCCCCCTTCTTCCATTATAGGGACCCTGGCAAGGTCTTCAAAGGTGAGGTAACTCATGGGAAAGTTTTAAGGCTGTCAAAATAAAAGACACGGGACAGATGATGCTTTACTTGATTCTATTAGCTATTCTTATGCCGCATGAGAGGCACAATCAAAACAAGCCTAGCTACTGTACCCCCTTAGAGGTTTCGCTCCCCCTTCTTCCATTATAGGGACCCTGGCAAGGTCTTCAAAGGTGAGGTAACTCATGGGAAGGTTTTAAGACTGTCAAAATAAAAGACGCGGGACAGATGATGCTTTACTTGATTCTATTAGCTATCTAATGCCACATGAGAGGCACAACCACAAGGAACGTAGCTACTATACCCCCCTTAGAGGTTTCACTCCCCCTTGTTCAAATATAGGGACCCTGGCAAGGTCTTCAAGGGTTAGGTGACTCATGGGAAGGTTTTAAGACTGTCAAAATAAAAGACGCAGGACAGATGATGCTTTACTTGATTCTATTAGCTATCTAATGCCGCATGAGAGACACAACCAAAAAAACGTAGCTACTGTACCTCCTTAGAGGTTTCGCTCCTCCTCCTTCAAATATAGGGACCCTGGCAAGGTCTTCAAAGGTGAGGTGACTTATGGGAAGATTTTAATGGCTGTCAAAATAAAAGACGCGGGACAGATGATGCTTTAATTGATTCTATTAGCTATCTAATTCCGCATGAGAGACACAACAAAAAAAACGTAGCTACTGTACCCCCCTTATAGGTTTCACTCCCCCTTCTTCAAATATATGGACCCTGGCAAGGTCTTCAAAGGTGAGGTTACTCAGGGGAAGGATTTAAGGTTGTCAAGTGAAAAGAGGTGAAGCAGCAGATGCTTCAATTAATTCTATTGGCTAACTTTACTGCGCAAGAATAGTCGCCGCCAATAAAACCTAGGCACCATCCCTTCCCTGAAGGCTTTACTCCCTCCTCTCTAAATTATGGTGATTATAGGTGTCTCATCATCGTCACTGAGGCGATCTTTTGTTACCCTGTGAGTGAGTTGGTGAATGAACGAATGGATGGATGGATGGAATGGAATGAGAGGACGGAAATGGAGAGACAAGCATCGGGCATAGCACATGCATTAATATCCGGTGAAGTGGTCGCGATTTATGAACCCCGCTAATAAAGAAGACGAGGACATTTACGTGCACATGCAAATTTTATCTTTCTTTGATGTACTGTTTCCTGTGCGCGAGGTTTCTGTGCGTGTGGGCGACGTCCACTACGATTTATGGGTTCGCGAATGGGAATTAAAACGACCAGAATTTATTGTCCTTCGAATGAACTTTAACAATCACGATCACCTGCAATAAGGCATCGACCAGTCGCAGCTTCTCATCCCTTTGGTTGCTTTTCGTATTTTTTTTTTCTTATAACTTTGACTTTCTTCAAAGGGTCGTCCCATCTTTCCACCCCCCTTACAGCAATATTGTTGGATATTTTGATTTCTTATTTTTTCTAGTCTATTGTGGTTTGATATAAAACATAAATATTGTAATTTGCGGAGGTTCAATGGAAAGAAATTGTAGGAAAAATGTAAACCGTATTATACAATATGGCCATAGTCCTATTATTATCATGCAGAATTCATATTTCATGTGATTCATAATCAGCCGGTCATAAAATTACCATACACATGTAGTGTAAAGTAGCATTAATTGTTGGTTCACAGTTATTAGCACATTGCGTTGGATATTTTATGGTCCTAATGACCTGTCCTGTGTGGCGAAACAAAAACTTTATTCAGTGAATAATGCTGATATGTTGTGCCCACCACAGAACAGCACAAACAGGGGAAACGTCCATCGGTTAACTTAATTAATTAAAAAACTGTGAATACATTTACCTACCACTAAATAAAAAAATGCACTTAGGTGCTCACGTAAGAACATTTCATTCTCCATTAGGTACTTAAAGGAAATATAATTTAATTTATATAGTTTATTGGTTTATAGGGCATCAAATGATTAATATAAATATCCTTAAAGTTTATTTGAACTTTGAAGACAACAAAAGTTGTGATGGTTTCTACGAGCCGCCTCTGGCATTTTTCGCCAGCCTGAACTTCCACACAACCAAATTATCGTTTGAAAATGAGATTTTTATGATATTGACTGCCAGCTTTTCCGACGTGCCCTTAATGAGCTACTCAAAATAGTCACGAAGAGATTTTGCGAATGAATTATGCATGTACTGAGGATCAGGACTCTTTTTGTCTTTTCAGACAATGGTAATTGCAATAAATAATAATGTCACTGGGATTCTTCTTACTTATTTATACACTGCATCGACGATGACGTCCAAAAACGGACGTAATAAAGTCACAAAGTCTCAATAACGAGAATCTTAAAATTAACGATCCAATGTAACAACGTCACATCAATACTTTGTACATTTTTAATTCTGATACAGTTTACAATATTATACATAACCGCTTTGGCATCGATATTTGCGTTAAATTGGTCCTATTTTTTGAGAAAGAATAGAAGATTAAAATAATTATTAGATCTGATCCTTTAAAATACTTAGTTAAACGGTGCTGTAATAGTTGTAGGGTATACATGTTGAAACTTTATGTGGGAAAAACCGGTCGCTCCTTCAATCAAAGCATTAGAGAACACAAAAGGAGCTATACTAATGGAAAAGCTGACTCGACACGGAGAAAAATAATCATGATTTTATTATTTGACAAGTCAAGCATAATTTTTCTAGTAAATAATACTAGAATTCTCATAAAATGTACTTGGTGGTATAAAACAATTTTTCATTCTTTCTAATAATTACGTAGTATTAGAATAATCAAGCTAAATAAGTCTAGACCTTTTTCTCTACCTCTCGATTATTTTATCGTGTCCTAAAGAAGAAAAAAATACTAGAATGAGAATAGTTTAGTAAAATTAGTGATAAGAAGTGTAAAAAATGTTTTATAATCAAGTCAATTTTACTAGAATTCAGTCTCAACACCGAACGTAGATTGACTACGTAGACATTTCTAGTAAAATCTCTTTGATCGTCTGGTCGTCCATATAATTCACAGATTTTTCAGTCATGTTTGCTAGAATTCTAGCTATATTTTCATGACTGTTTTCTCCGTGTACTTACGCAAAGCACTTAGTAAAAGAAAAACATGCTTTTAATGATAATTTTCAAATTTTAAAAGAATACCAAAAGGTAAGAAACCAAATTTAGCTGAAAGCTTTTATATTAATAAATTCAATAAATTAAACATTTTACCAAATGATCAAATTGATGTTTAAATAGTTCCCAAATGTTAAATTTAAATTTATCTTCAAAAACTTAAGGTTCCATCCTTTCCCCTTCTTCGTTTGTTTCCCACCCCATAATTACTTGTTAAATTTTAGTATTTTACTAGCAGCAATACTCGGCGTTGCTCGGGTAAGAATATCTCACACGTTTGATGGAACATTCTAGAATATTCGCGAATTTCGAACTATCCAGAACATCCCATAATGATTCAAAACATTTTCTAACTTTTTTAACATTCTGAAACATTCTTGAATGATCTTCAATATTCTGGAACATTCTTGAACATTGCCAAATCATTCTGAAATGTTATTATAATAAAACATTCTTTTACTTCTTAGAACATATTTGATTTGAACTGCCTGTAACATTCTAAAAAAATCTGCTTCATTCTCATCCCCATCTCCGTGCTGTTTGCTGGGTGAGTAGTGACATCAGTAGACGCCTGGCGGGGATGACTAATCGATTGATAATAATTGATCAGTTATCGACCACTGAGAGTTGAAGATTATTACAGTACTACGTAATATCGCTATTAAAAAATAGGGGTTGGTCATAGAAGGATGAAAATTAAGGGTTATATGTATGTTTTTTTAATGCCATATAATAAAAAAAATTACAATAAAAATTTTGTTCCAAAAATAAAAAAACAGTTAGGGGTGGACTTAGGGCTATCACTTAGGAATATGAAAAATAGATAGTTGCCGATTCTCACACCTACTGAATATGCATATAAATTTTAATAAAAATCGGTCAAACGTAGATGTACACTTTTTGAAACTTTCTAGATCATTCAAGAAATTTGTAGAACTTTCTCGAACATTCTAAGTCGATAATAACAGTTTGCGCTCATTTTAGAATTTTTTAGATCATTTCAGAAATTTTGAGATCTTTCCGGAAAAAGGACAGAAATATTTGTTTTCACCTTTCTGCCACCTACAACCACCCACTTCCACCCACCGCGACCAAACTCCCTTACTCCCACCTGGAGACCAAGGGGTATTTACCACCCCAACAGGAAGTTGATTGGAGTTGGTAGAGATAGAGAAAACCCTGTCTTTACGTACGACCATTAGCATTTTATATATGTTTTTAGTTTTAGATTAAGCCAATTTTGTAATAACTTTAATCACACCATTTTCACCTGAAGAAGCCAATGTTTTGGTGAACAATTAATATATCTTTTGAAACTCTACATCCGTTTCATTTTCATACATTATTGGAAGTCTTTGTGCCTTGTGTCAGAAACGTCTTGTCCTCTATGCAAATAATTATCCGGTTAATAAATTCACGTCCCCAGCTATTATTAAATCATCAGTAACACGAGACGACTGTAAATTTTATTTGCGTCAGTTGGGTCCCATATAATACCATAACGATTACGGGTGAGCCGGTAGCTTTATTCAGTGCGATCGCAATAAATTCCCGTCCGAAAAATAATCTTAAGTTTCGCAAAGGTATTAATTTCGCCACCAACAAAGAGCATTCATTGCTTGCTTGCTGCACGAGACTCACACTATTTTATTCCCCTTTTTACTTCAACGCCTTAATCCCGTGTCACGGTGTGGCGTTTATAAATTGTGCGGGACAAAAAGGCCACTGTGTCGACGTGAAGAGCCTCTGGCCCGTGCTTCTATGTACGTATCATAGAAGACCACACTCGAACAACATCCGTCTTCTTATTGCATTGCAACTTCCACGAACAGGGACATAAATTGCACGTGTGTGAGGACGAATCAAAGGATAAAATGTAAAGAAAAAGAAACTTGGCGTAAACCAAACGGTTTTTGTCCTCAATTAATTTAACGAAGGACTGTTTACAATTAGGTACAAAGATGTGATGTTGGATTAAAAATTTTAATCGTCCTGTATAAAGTGTATCGATTTAATACAAATCCAGGTTCCGAGGAATTGCGTGTCGTTGTTACTAGGTAGGTAGGTAGATACTACTTATGTACTAATGTGGTGTTCCCAGACTGCGACTAACTGTAATATACGAATCACAACCGTCAGCTTCATCAAAGGATATCAACATGCAATAAATATAACGTTAGCTTCTCGTCCTCGTTATGTGACGCTGCCTCGGTTCGATGATCACACACACGGTTTCGTTACGGTTTAATGAAATATTGCGGTTCGATAATATTGGGTTTCACAAGCATAGTACGTAGCAAACAGACTAATATACGTACCTATCTATATAGGTACAAATATTTCAACGGTAATTATTATGTTTCTACTAAATACCTACATAATGAACACTTTTAATTATTCAAAAGGAGCTACAGCTCTAGCTGTGTGCATTGATTATTCATTTACAGTTTTTGTTAAAATTTTCTCGTGGTCCTTCGAGCCGGATAAGCGAATTTTGTATGGTGTTTTTAAAGATTTAATAAAATAGTAAAGTTTATAAAATAGATAATTACAAAGATTGATCAAACAACTACTTCCCTATTTAATATTCGACCAGGCAGAGACTTTTGGGGCATTAGAGTGGGTGATAGCGGTCACCCGCTACACCACCCTAACTCTTCTTAATCGCTTGGTTGATCGTACTCCCTGTTCTTGACTCCTCTCATTCTTTTATATTGACCCACATAGTGCTGTTTGGTTTCGTGTTTGCATTTTTAAATTGGAGCAAATGTAATACGCACCTATCACACTAATATTATAAAGGCGAAAGTTTGTGAGTGTGTGAATGTGTATGTTTGTTACTTCTTCACGTCTAAACGGCTGGAGCGATTTTAATAAAATTTGGTATGGAGTTAGCTGACACCCTGGATTAACACATAGGCTACGTTTTACTGCGGGAAAATATCTTATTCCCATGGAAAAATCGATGAAAATGAATTCGCGGAATATTATAAATGCGAAAGTAACTCTGTCTGTATGCTACACAATCTCGCCTAAAATTTACTGAACCGATTTAAATGAAATTTGGTACAGAGATAGTCTAAGCCTGAGAAAGGACATAGCTACTTTTTAATGCGAAAAAGGTTGTAAGGGGTTGAAATAGGAAAGTTTGTGCGAATTCCGTATTTTTAAAGATAAAAGCTTGAAACTTATTTTTTAGACTTTTGATTATATATAAATAAATACTGACATTCAATGTTTTGTAAAAACTTTACCCTAAAGGGGATAAAATTAGCCGATGTAAGTTTTTTTGTGTAATGACGTCGAAAAACCAGAAATTTAAAGTATTAACGTGCCAAAAAGTTATAGATGTTTTTTTTTAAAATTTTGGGATCAATAAAAGTAGTTGAATACTAAGGTATATAAACTATTTTAAACTATAATTAAACTACAATAATCTATAATATTATAAATGCGAAAGTAACTCTGTCTGTCTGTGTATTACGCAATTACGCCCAAACTACTAAACCGATTTAAATGAGAATTTGGTACGGAGATAGATAAGTAGATATAAAGCTTGAGGCTTGAAACTTATTTGTTAGGCTTTTGATTAGATATTAATACGACATTTAAAGTTTGTAAAAATTTTATCCTAAATGGGGCAAAAATAAGGAATGAAAGTTTTTATGTAGCAAAAATAAGGCTTACGGCCCAGAAAATAAAAATATAGAAGAAAAAAATTTTAGATGCTACAGAAAGTTACTATTCCACGCGGACGAAGTCGTGGTCGTGGGCATAGCTAGTTATAAAGTAAATAAAAAACAATTAATGTAACAATTTTGGTAAAATATGAGCACTGTGTGTGACATTATTTAGCTATCTATTGGCCCATTTCGGGTCTCAAAGTATAAATGGCCCAATGGCGAGTAATTTACAGCCGATTAATTAATTAATTAACACTATCTATAAAAAATAAAAAACGCGACTATCAAACAAGTCTCTGCTCCTTTCCAATCCATTTTATAGCCAGTCGCACGTGTGTAAAACGGGAGACAGGTTACACAGACAGACAGCTAAGGTGAAGACTGAGGATGACGTTTACAAGTGTGTATGGGCCGTTTAAAACTGACTGACTTATGGAAGACACACTGAACAGGGAACGTTCGAAATACGTACGAAGAATAATTTATTGGTCAGGTGCTTAGCACTGAAATTCCGAATGATCCCGGGAACTTTATGTTCCTTAACGAGGGACATATCCTTCGTCTCTATAACAACGTAACGTATGTACATAATATACGTACGTACGTACAGGGGTGTGAGGGTGATTGGTTAAGAATTTATGGAAACACAACAGCTAAATTTAAATTTAAATCACTAAGTTTAGATTCTTATGGTTACACCCTGTATACAGGGTTGTTCAAAAGTAACGCGATATTTTCAACCCCCTTCCTGCAACTCCTTGTTAAACAAATGTCAATTTTGTGCGTCACTTTTGAGCAACCCTGTATATCTCCTCTTAAATAGAATATTGAATGTTAAACTAGTATTTACATGAGTACTTATCGTGCCCTAATTAAATTCACACTGCAACTGGAATTAATGATATGTAATAGTTGCAAATATGTTATTTAATGAATTTCTTCGGTTATAATGAATGCACTTGCAGTCAGTCTCACGCTCATTTCCCGCTTCGTGTTGATATTACACACCTAACTCTTCATTTTATCATCGCATTCGCCAATTTAAACCGAACGATATCAGTCTTAATCTTAATATATTACGGCACAAAAGGCAAACATTAATTTTTTGTTGACAAAATGTCGTATTGCACTTAATAATTATCGAGAAAAATATGTACAGTATATAAAATATGTATGTATGTATGCAAGTGTGTGCACGCCCACCACCATGATGGGCTCTGAATATGGATGGAGTTAATGAAAACGGCGACTGACTTAAACAAATCGACGTGGAGGCTCAGACCGTTTGTACACTTGTTGTGATAATCAATTAAGACTTGAATAATCTTGGAACGACACTAAATGTATTTGCACATTTCTGGATTACAGATGCAATTCTCTAGTTCTAGTATGTGCCATCGACGTATGATTTACAATTGTTACGCCAGTTATTCATCCATCATATATCCATCTTTTATGTTGTAAATCCAGAGAACAGAGACTCTGCACATCAGAACAATTAGGGGAAGCTGGATTTTTGCATGAACCTTCCTCTTTTGGTTGTAAACAATATTCCAAAACAGGGCCGGATCTACCATAGGGCTGTTTGGGTTTCAGCCCAGGGCCCCGTGGATTCAAGGGGCCCCCAGCTAACTCAAGTCAAAGTCAAAAATAGACGATAATGCGAAAGAATCCATAATAGATTATCACACTAATATTATAAAGGCGAAAGTTTGTGAGTGTGTGAATGTGTATGTTTGTTACTTCTTCACGTCTAAACGGCTGAAGCGATTTTAATAAAATTTGGTATGGAGTTTGCTGACACCCTGGATTAACACATAGGCTACGTTTTACTGCGGGAAAATATCTTATTCCCACGGCAAAATTGATGAAAATGAATTCGCGGAATATTATAAATGCGAAAGTAACTCTGTCTGTATGCTACAAAATCTCTCCTAAAATTTACTGAACCGATTTAAATGAAATTTGGCGCAGAGATAGTTTAGAGCCAGAGAAAGGACATAGGCTACTTTTTAATGCGATAAAAATGTTGTAAGGGGTTGAAATAGGAAAGTTTGTGCGGATATTCCGTAATTTTTAAAGATAGAAGCTTGAAACATTTTTTAGGCTTTTGATTAGATATAAATAAATACGACATTCAATGTTTGTAAAAATTTTACCCTAAAGGGGATAAAATTAGCCGATGAAAGTTTTTGTGTAATGACGTCGTCCAAAAAGCTTACGGCCCAGAAAATTAAAATATTAAGTGTAAAAAGTTATAGAGGTTTTGTTTATTTGGATCAATAAAAGTAGTTGAATACTAAGCTATATAAACTATTTTAAACTATAATTAAACTATATTAATCTATAATAATATAAATGCGAAAGTAACTCTGTCTGTCTGTGTGTTACGCAATCATGTCCAAACTACTGAACCGATTTAAATGAGAATTTGGTACAGAGATAGATAAGTAGATATAAAGCTAGAGGCTTGATACTTATTTTGAAGGCTTTTGATTAGAAATAAGTACGACATTTAAAGTTTGTAAAAATTTGACCCTAAAGGGGGCAAAAATAAGAAATGAAAGTTTTTGTGAAATTACGTCGGCAAAAAGGCTTACGGCCTAGAAAATAAAAATATAGAAAAAAAAATTTTAAATGCGACCAAAAGTCACTATTCCACGGGGACGAAATCGCGGGCATAGTTTGTAATATACCTAAATCAAATATTTAATTGTCTCATTTTTGAGTCATTAGGTAGGCCCCTAAGTAGTATTAGCCCAGGGCCCCCTAAACTCACTGTCCGGCCCTGTTGCAAAAGTCTCCAGCAATACATGTGCCACTAAAAGTGTTAGTCGTGGTTAAACGTCACCATAAACAGCTTTTCGCGAATATCTTGTTAACAGTTACTTTTATTGAAAAAATAGTGGTTATCAAATTTGTAGCTTAGGAAATTGTCTATAAAAAACATATGATTACTTTTTTTTGTAAGACTAACGGTTTAGACTAAAAAACGAATCTTGTACTCTATCCCAAAAGTGGTGCATGTACTAACCTAACCTAAAAGTTACGAGTTTCTAAATCGAAATTTCTCGAAAACCGTTAGACTTAAAAAAAAAGTAATCCAATGTTTTTTATAGGCAATTTCCTAAGCTACAAATTTGATAACAACTAATTTTTCAATAAAAGTAACCGTTAACGAGATATTCGCGAAAATCTAACACTTTTAGCGGTACCCATATAGCTGGGGACTTTTGGAATATTGTTTACAACCAAAAGAAGAAGGTTCTTGCAAAACTCCAGCTTTTCCTTAATTTTTCAGAAGTTTGACATTTTTTTTATCTTTATTTCCTGAACTACGTAGATGTCCATGTTACAGACAGACACATAAAACTTGGTACACTTTACCACTTAACGTATTTCTGAACACGTTTTATCCTCAAAGGCCCTTTATCGGGAAAAGTAAATTTCAGGAGGTATATGTACGTTTTATGTCAGTTGCGGACCCATGTCGTAAATAAAACTTTCATAATCTGCTCGATTTTGAATTTGTCGGAAACGGATGTCGGCAATTGCAGCAGCGTTCCTTTTTCCGTCTACCATTTCTTTTTATTCCCAAACGTTGAAAATCTCGTTGAAATCAGTCCTCGGTTTTCCACTCGAGAGGTCGTCGAGGCCACGGCTCGAAACTGAAACCGATCCTGGAGTCGCATTAGTCATACCGGCATACGTTTCACGTCGTATTAAATAATTGTCCGGGCTCTTTAAATGGTACTATGCTCTGTCGACAAACTGCACTTAAACCACGATTACATGGAACTGCATACGGCCTCGGTGGTCTGCGCTTTATGGCGATATTTACGTTTATTGGACATTCCATAAACAAATGGAAACCCATACCAGACCGTGGGCAGTGCAAATAGATGCGAGGGTTTGATTACCGTGCGATTTCTTCATGGTCGCACCGACTTGGATATTTGTGGTCAATTCTCTTCTATACCAACAAAGTATCCGGTTACCAATTAAACAAAATTGAAATTTGTTGATACAACGTACCTACATAAAATAATCAACTCGCAATAATTTTCACATTTCTATTAGGTATACAAAGTTTTACTGCTTTAGTTAAAAATATGAAAAACACAAGTTTCAAGAACAAATTTATTATATTGCACTACAATATTGTTTCACCACACAGTGGCTTCATCAGGTGATGACTTAACAAATTACATCTATTTGGTAGTATATATACTTATAGCGAAGGGTAGGGGTTGAACAGAAGAATCAATGGAAGTTAATATTTAAAAGTGGGGAATTGTTTACTTCTATTTGATCATTTAATATGATACCTTTTTTATTGTTTGAAGAAAGTTCTGAGGGATTCTTGTATCCATATTCTTTCTGCTCTTTTTATCGTGTTTGCTGATGCCGGACCGGATTGATTGATTCTAATGTTGATGTGATTAGGGGTGATCTTCTCTGTCTTGCAACGCCACATGAACCAAATATTATGTTCTATAATTTTGTGTTTTAGACGTAGTTTGAAAAACCATTTAGCTTTATCACCAACACTGGCTGTAGATAAACTATTTAGAGTATCAGCTTTTAATCGTTGAAACATATCCATAGTTAAAAATATGAAAAACACAAGTTTCAAGAACAAATTTATTATATTGCACTACAATATTGTTTCACCACACAGTGGCTAAAGTGATAAAGCTAAATGGTTTTTCAAACTACGTCTAAAACACAAAATTATAGAACATAATATTTGGTTCATGTGGCGTTGCAAGACAGAGAAGATCACCCCTAATCACATCAACATTAGAATCAATCAATCCGGTCCGGCATCAGCAAACACGATAAAAAGAGCAGAAAGAATATGGATACAAGAATCCCTCAGAACTTTCTTCAAACAATAAAAAAGGTATCATATTAAATGATCAAATAGAAGTAAACAATTCCCCACTTTTAAATATTAACTTCCATTGATTCTTCTGTTCAACCCCTACCCTTCGCTATAAGTATATATACTACCAAATAGATGTAATTTGTTAAGTCATCACCTGATGAAGCCACTGTGTGGTGAAACAATATTGTAGTGCAATATAATAAATTTGTTCTTGAAACTTGTGTTTTTCATATTTTTAACTATGGATATGTTTCAACGATTAAAAGCTGATACTCTAAATAGTTTTACTGCTTTAACCATCGGTAATTATCTGACCATGGATATCGAAAATAAGCGTTCTCATCTAAATAATACGACAAATAATAATAATAATTAATTTATAGTTTACTTATATTAGTGATTTTCAGATAAGATCGCTCCTGGTCACCTCCTTTTTATACAGGGTTTTTGAAGTTGATGGGCTATTAGAAGTATATGAATTAGTAGAAGGAATTCAATTCTGAAACTTGGGCTCATTTGGTTATTGTTTATGCCGCTTCTTTTAAAAATATTTTCAAGTTCGATTTACATCCGGTTATACCGGAAGTCGATACCAACTTTGCTATTTTAAATGGAATGGTATATTTTTTACGCTGAATTCTAATAAAACGTGTAATTCTAAGGTAAGTTTGATAACAAACATGTACACCTTTTAAGTAATAATTCAAAATTATTCCAAAATTTTCAAATAAAATAGGAAGTATCCATATAGATCGAAAGAGGATAAAAAAAGGAATCGATTGGAAAAATAAAAAATAGTAGGTGCTATTTGAAAAAACGAGGTTATTCGTGTTTGAAATTTTTCAATTTTAGAATTTTATTTTGAACGCCCTGTATAAATTATTTAATTCAATTTTATCAAGGCGTTAGCACTAATATTCAGCTATTACTAGTGAAAATTTCAACACTTTAAGTCGTATTTTGTGGAATTTATGATTTTTTATAATTTGGGTTGCGGTAGCGATTTTTTTTCTATAAATTAAATTAACTCAGAAACCGATCGTCATAGGTGTACATGTTTGTTATCAAACTTACCTTAGAATTACACGTTTTATTAGAATTCAGCGTAAAAAATATACCATTCCATTTAAAATAACAAAGTTGGTATCGACTTCCGGTATAACCGGATGTAAATCGAACTTGAAAATATTTTTAAAAGAAGCGGCATAAACAATAACCAAATGAGCCCAAGTTTCAGAATTTATGTCCTTCTACTAATTCATATACTTCTAATAGCCCATCAACTTGAAAAAACCTGTATATGTAGTTTTTATATAAATCATTGCAGTTGTTTCAAAAATAATCTCGAACAGACAGACAGATAGACAGACAGACAGAGAAGGGATAGTCAAAATCATTCTTGACAGCCTCCTTTTTATATCTGCAAAGTCTCATAAAAGTTATCATAGTGTTTTAGAAGATATGTCTGAACAAACACACAGACAGAAATACATCCAGACAGACAAAATCTAGTCTGGGTCATTCCAGACTAGCTCCTTTTTGTATTTATAAAGTTTCGTCGAAAGCGGTTTCATAATTTAAAAGACACGTCTGTATAAACACACATATAGATGATCAGATTAAAAGGATCTTGGGTCATTCCTGACCACCTCCTTTTTATATTTCTAAATTCCCATTGAGTTTTATACAGTCCTTTTAAAAATAATCCAGAACAAACAGACAGATATGCAGATAAACAGACAAGGGGTAGTCAAAGTAATTGCTGATAACCTCCTTATTATATCCTTAAAGTCTCATGAAAATCAGTATAGTGGTTTAAAAGATAAATTCGAACAAACAGACAAAAATATAGCCAGACAGACAACATGTAGTCTTATGGGTCATTCCTGACCACCTTCTTTCACTGTTTATAAAGTTTAGTCGAAATCGACTCAATAATTTCAAAGATAAGTCTGTACAAACAGACAGAGAGATCTGATCGACATATAGTCAGAAAGTAGGCTGGTGTCATCCCTGACCTCCCCATTTTTATATTTGTAAATTCCTATCGAAATTTATACAGTGGTTTCAGAGATAATCCCGAACAATCAGACAAACAGATATATTTATTAATTATATCAATTAAAAAAAATAAATAAATAACTACCTAGTAAGTATCCTGTTTATATTTAATTATCAGTATATTTTTAATACTATTATTATTATTTATATTTATATACGTAATTAATTTTGAAATAACTTTATAATACACACGTATTATGTGCTCCTAATAAAAAAGCTAGTTCCATTTTTCATCTCTTTCTAATCGTTTTCCGTCTCTTATGCTCTTGTGTGTAATAATGTAGAGAGTTGTGGTCAGGCGATGGAACTTGCACGAAGCAAAACCTGCAGAATCTCGATTTTTGGAAAAAGGGGCGGCAACCTGCTACGCGATTGGTGCATCTGCCGCGGATAGCCAATGAGGTACAGAATTTTGCTTGTGTCATCGCTGCTTCGTGCAGTAGCCATCGCAATTTTATGCAAGCCTGGTACCACAACTGGCAAGCATCCCTGTATACGTAGTAATGCGTAAGTTGTTTTAAGGTGTAGTGCAGGTTGGTGCTTGTTTAATTAAATATAAAAAAATGGTGTTTTTACGTGCTATTAATGTTTGCTGTCTACAGACAGGTACTGTTAATATTTTACTATATTTATTCGTTTTTTAATTTATATAAAAGGTATCTTTTTGAATTATTTATCTTTGAAGCGTTTGTATATTTTATCAACAACAACAAGGGTGCATTGTTTCTACTTTTTTTGATTCTCGATTCACAAAGAAACGGAAAAGCAGGAAAAATACTTTTATTTATACGTACAGTCATAAGTCATAACTGTATGTATGTTACTACTCATTTTGATTGATTTCACGTCGAGAATCTTGTAAAACTCGTATGTCGTTGTGTTGAATACATAAAAGCGAGCTTTGTTTGATCAGAGAGAGAGTCGTGATTGAAAATATTTCATCAATAGCGTCGCAAATATGTATAAGTTGACATTGTCAGTCGTACACAGGGTTATCGATCTTTACAAAACACTCACCCCCTTTAAAGTACCTAACTAACTATTTTTTTTGAGAGCCCTTATCAAATATTTTTGATATACTTAATAATTTTATTGTTCAATAATATTATAAGGGGTTGTATTAGGTTATGAGATAAAACAATAAAATCTATAGGTATGTACAACCACTTTAAATGTATTTTTATTATATTTAAATTGGTAACAGTAACACAGTAGTAACGAGGGGGAAGGTGCAGAGGGGTTGAGAAATTGACAGGTGGTCTTCACAGTCTTATTTCCCAACCAATCAATCAACAAATTCTTCCTTTATTGTAAATTTATAAATTTAAAATTGTTGATAGACGTAAACGAGCGTCTGTTTCTGTGGTTTCCCGTGTTTGTTCAACAATCAAAACCGTCTAAGACAAGCACTCGAGAAAATTTTCAATGGGGCGCACTGTCATTTTTGAACGAGTGTTATGATTCCTAATCACCGAGAGGAAACAAACGGCCTTAGGCCACGTGAATGGGGGAGACGAAGTGATGAGTATCCACTCGTTCGGTGTCCAGCTGACGGACTAATAACAGATTTTTGAGATGAAAGAACGTCGGTTGCCAAACACAACTGTTTGAAGATGCAATCAAATCCCAAACCGCAGTTTATAAATAATAATAACACTTAAGTGATACTCGTTGGGTATGTATAGTATACCACATAACATAAGGAAATTTTTATAAGTAGTAGGAAATTTTAGACCATATCTAAATAAAACAAATAGGGGTAGGTTGCGGTAGAGTCACTACTAAAGGTACTGATTCTATTTTTTTTTGTGGGATACTGCTATATAATCCTCTGCTGTCTCTAATCCATATCACATGTACACGTAAATTTGCTAGCGAGTTGACAGCTGTTATTTAGGTAAGCTCTTATGTGTTCACCCCAAAGCGATTGATTTGACGTAGACAAATAAATTGCCCCCTGTTTTATTGTCAAACTGATGGACAATGTAAGGCTCGTGGTTAAGCTGTTATACATGGATCAAATAAAGAATAACACATAACACAAGTTGTTGTAATATGAGAACTTATGTATTAGGTTTGTATACTCAGAAGCACTCGCTTTCAGCTCAAATCAAAAACATAGAATAGAAGGGATTTATCATTTTAGATATGCATTTTTCAATTTTCAAATATGTTTAGCAAAAGACAAAAAAGTTCTTATGGACCAAGGTTTGTGTGGTACTTATCATTAACTAATCGGTACTCGCCTATTGCTCGTATTAAGAACATATTTAGTTCTCTAAACTTCAGAAATATTCTCCCATTTAGTACTGATTTTGATTTTGCTATGATTATTTTATAGTTTTTAAAGTGTTAAAAGCATAGAGAAATAATTCGTACCGGTTATTCGCTGTTGACTCGTATTTTCACGTATTTTGCTCATATTAAAAACATTTTTCTTGTATATCTAATGAATTATCGATAAAACAATGATTGTACTATCGCTTTTAAAAATGTGGAAGCTTCAAGAAACCGTTCGTACGTAATACTTCCTGTTGACTCGTATTTGCTCGCTTTCTGCTCATATTAAAAACATTTTTCTTATAAACATAAAGAATTATCAATGAAACTATGATTACGTTATCGTCTTTAAAATTTTGGAAGCCTAGAGAAATAATTCGTACCGGTTATTCGCTGTTGACTCGTATTTTCACGTATCTTGCTCATATTAAAAACATTTTTCTTGTTGTCTAATGAATTATCGATAACACAAAGATTGTACTATCGCGTTTAAAAATTTGGAAGCTTCAAGAAACCGTTCGTACGTAGTACTCGCTGTTGACTCGTGTTTGCTCGCTTTCGGTTCATATTAAAAACATTTTTCTTATAAACATAATGAATTATCAATAAAACTATGATTACATTATCGCCTTTAAAATTTTGGAAGCCTTGAAAAATAATTCGTACGTGTTACTCGCTGTTAACTCGTATTTTCACGTATTTTGCTCATATTAAAAGCATTTTTCTTGTATATCTAATGAATTATCGATAAAACAATGATTGTACTATCACGTTTAAAAATTTGGAAGCTTCAAGAAACCGTTCGTACGTAATACTTCCTGTTGACTCGTATTTGCTCGCTTTCTGCTCATATTAAAAACATTTTTCTTATTAACATAAAGAATTATCAATGAAACTATGATTACGTCATCGCCTTTAAAATTTTGGAAGCCCAGAGAAATAATTCGTACCTGTTACTCACTGTTGACTCGTATTTTTACATATTCTGCTTATATTAAACACATTTTTCTTGTATATCTAATGAATTATCCATAAAACAATGATTATACTATCGCATTAAAAAATTTGGAAGCTTAAAGAAACAGTTCAGACGTAATACTCACTGTTGACTCGTATTTTCTCGCATTCTGCTCATGTTAAAAACATATCTTTTTATATTTTATGAATTGTTGATAAAACAATTATTGTACTATCGCTTTTAAAACTTGGGAAGCTTCAAGAAGCCGTTCGTACGTAGTACTCGCTGTTGACTCGTATTTGCTCGCCTTCTGCTCATATTAAAAACATTTTTCTTATAAACATAAAGAATTATCAATAAAACTATGATTACGTTATAGCCTTTAAAATTTTGGAAGCCCAGAGAAATAATTCGTACCTGTTACTCACTGTTGACTCGTATTTTTACATATTCTGCTTATATTAAACACATTTTTCTTGTATATCTAATAAATTATCCATAAAACAATGATTATACTATCGCATTAAAAAATTTGGAAGCTTAAAGAAACAGTTCGGACGTAATACTCACTGTTGACTCGTATTTTCTCGCATTCTGCTCATGTTAAAAACATATTTTTTTATATTTTATGAATTGTTGATAAAACAATTATTGTACTATCGCTTTTAAAACTTGGGAAGCTTCAAGAAGCCGTTCGTACGTAGTACTCGCTGTTGACTCGTATTTGCTCGCCTTCTGCTCATATTAAAAACATTTTTCTTATAAACATAAAGAATTATCAATGAAACTATGATTACGTTATAGCCTTTAAAATTTTGGAAGCCCAGAGAAATAATTCGTACCTGTTACTCACTGTTGACTCGTATTTTCTCGCATTCTGCTCATGTTAAAAACATATTTTTTTATATTTTATGAATTGTTGATAAAACAATTATTGTACTATCGCTTTTAAAACTTTGGAAGCTTCAAGAAGCCGTTCGTACGTAGTACTCGCTGTTGACTCGTATTTGCTCGCCTTCTGTTCAAATTAAAAACATTTTTCTTATAAACATAAAGAATTATCAATGAAACTATGATTACGTTATAGCCTTTAAAATTTTGGAAGCCCAGACAAATAATTCGTACCTGTTACTCACTGTTGACTCGTATTTTCTCGCATTCTGCTCATGTTAAATACATATTTTTTTATATTTTATGAATTGTTGATAAAACAATAATTATTGTACTATCGCTTTTAAAAATTTGAAAGCTTCAAGAAGCCATTCGTACGTAGTAGTACTTGTTGTTTACTCGTATTTTCTCGCTTTCTGCTCATATCAAAAATATGCCTCTTGTACAATTGATCGTTTTTCGGGCCACGAATAACATTTTTTAGCGTGCTAGTTAAGATATAAGATACCCACGTCAGTTTCGTGTATGACTTATCGCCTTCCCATTAAAAACGGGGATTATCTCTTAAGTATCGATTTTATTAGAATGTGGCGTTATTTATGGGTCTTCTTAATTAACTGTCGCTGTGTGAATCGAAATCCCATCGCAAATGTACATGTGAACGTCGCCGTTTCTCTTCCTAATGGCCACAATAAAGTGCTTACTAGCGACACTGCGCGTCAGCCACGCGCGTTTAACAATCCACACGCAATGGATTAATCCGTGTCCACGGCGAAACATAATGGCAATAACATTCATAACAAAGCACGCATAAAGACGGCACTTGCAACTCATAAATGTGAATTATGCCTCAATAATTGCTGTTGGTGCAAGAGTATATGCGGTCTACCCACTGAGAGCTCGACCTCTCATACAGATTGTTATTACTGCGAGGTAAAAGTCGAGAACAGTAAAATGTTTCTGTACTCTGAAAATAAACAACCACAGGAACACAGCCTTAAAATAATCTTACAATATTCCAAATTAGTAATCGATTTGGTGGACCGTTAATGGGGGAGCGTCTGAGGAGTCTTAAAATTCACACGCTCATAAACATGCATGACTATAATTGCTTAATAAAAAAATATATACGAAAAGTTTCAGAAAGGTCTCGATCCTTTGATAACAACATAAACAGAAATACGTAATGATACAGGGTGACATAAATACAATGTCTGAGTGGGCAAAATAAAAGTTCTTTCAGGGCTTCCACTTCATTTTTCAATAAGAACAAAAAGTATATTAACATTAAAAATAATCTCACCTTCATAATTCCACATCTTTCTTTTAATTTTTTTCCTGGAAACTAAATTACCTTTATAAATCTCCGCTTCTAATAATAAGAGAGAAAAAGACGAGGAGCCCTTAATGATTTTTTGCAGAATAAAAGCTAACAGTCCCTTCTTAAGTGCGTACCTCTTTATGAAAAGTGATCCGGCTGATTTGTATCAGTTAATTAAATATTTACCTTGATATTGTTATTAAAATCGACATGGAGGTCCGCGACCCTCGGAGGATGAAATTGAAAAGAATCGCGTCTCCTTTTTCGACAACGACGACAAGACGTGGAAGAAAAGAGGAAGTAAAAGTGGAAGAGAGCCTCGGTAGAGTTATAGACCGAGGACTAATTTAGGGATCTTCATTTCAGGAACGATGAGATGGTTGCAACTGGTTCCCGGCTTAATTACTCATGGAAGAGGGCTGGAGTTTAATTAAAGCCGACTAACGTGTTCGTGATGGCGAATTTTGCTCCGCTACTTCTACGGGGAACGGGCGAAATGATGCGAACTGATAAACTGGATGCGAACTGACGCGAAAATCCCGCCCTTTTAGCTTAGAAGGGTGCGAATCATTTTCTTACTACGGATACGATGTCGTTATTCTGTTTGTTAATTAAAATACTTACTAATACGTAGTCGAACAAAAAGGTGAATGTGGGGCTAATGTCTTTTCAACTGAACACAAACACAACAGGGTGAGTGACTGACAACCAGCGGAATTTGTATCTCTTCAAGTTCATTGGAGTGTCAAACGGTTATATTATTGTTGAAGACGAATCTCAATCTCAACTAATGATAATGAACGGGGTGTAAATGATTCTTTCAGTCATTATGTGGGGGACAGTTAGGATAGGGATCGTAAGAACGTTGTTGAGATCTTTCTTGAAATGGAAATTAGAAAGAGACAATTTAATATGCCATCATGGGCAGTTCGGTTGAACTTTCTAAACCCTTCAGTTATTTGCAAGCAATGTACAAAAATAATTCGCTGACTCGCCTTATTAAAAATATCCCGCCCTTATTATGCTCCCTTTCATGTTTACGTCAATTTCTTACCGACAATTCATTATTTCGTACTATGTAGTTTCATATTAATCCCTTCTTTATTAGTTTGAGGGGAAAATAAGTAATTTAAGAAACATGCTTATCGAACATTGTGCGAGTGCAATATACGACCGTTCCCTTATCCAACCCCCTCATACGGTTTAAGTCAAACAAAATCGCATAATAAAGCTTATGAGAATGGAATTTATAATCGAAGCAGACCTCTTACGTACAGTTCGAGTGGAGTTTATTAGATACTGCGCCATTATTCGCGGACAACCAACCCCGAAATCGGCGACGATTCTAATATAACGAAAGTGTAAATTTCGGGGTCGTTACTGAAATGGCTTTGATGACTTTCGCAATCAAAATTAATATTTGAATCGTAACTGAGTTTATTACTTATAGAATACTGCAAAATTGAATTAATTACTTACTGAATTTTGAATTATAAAATTTTAAACAATGCTTCCAATATTTTTGGTATTATGACCGTGAAAGTGCACTAAAAAAATTGTTATTTCATGCGGGATTGTATGATTATATCGTCGTTGTCACAAATTTTACGATGGGATTCCATTAAGCTCGAACATAAACTATTTATTTGCAAAGGTATTAAACTGTTTCCGGCTTTACGAGCACTTACGTGTAAGGGCGCACTTCGGTCCAAATGTATAACAAATGAATACTTAGGTTTATTACAAATTGAATAATATAAAATTTTGATTGGCCCTTCTGCCGCCGGCGTTGGCATTTAATTACCTACGTTTACTATACGATACGAGACTGTCTGCCAAAAATTCTTAATGATTTATATCCCAGTTTTCAACCCTTTTTAATGCTGGCGGTTATATCCTGTTTAAGGACAAATACTGCGTTATATCAGTATAAAAGCATTTAAAAGGATTCTGGCGCGTGAAGACTGTTCGGGAGAAAACAAAACTCGAGGTGAAGAAGAGGAAGAGAGCAACTACGACTGACGCCACACGTCGTTAGAAAGGCTTTTGTTGTGATCTGAAACAGTGGAGTCAGCAGTTCCAAGTTTCACCGCTATTATGTCGCATAATAGCTCGCAGAAATAGAAAGCATTGAATCAAAACACCCCGATCCGTCACGAGCCACCCCTTCGCTATTTCTGCCACTTTTATTCCCGGTCTCCTTGCCAGTGGCAGTCTCATGCATCACGCTCATCTAAATTATATTTTATTGTTATTTTCATTAGTGCAACCCTTCAAATAAATTGCAAATGTCAACCACATCGATATGCCGTTTACACTGTACCTAAAGTTACTACCTTCGGCTCAATGATGTCTTGCTGGTTAAAATTAAGACCGTGACGAGTCGCCACTGTGAAGAAATGTTCTTTCCGTGTTGTTTTTACCCCCGTGTACGTACTTTAACCGCAGTCTTGCATCGCATCGCATCGCTGTGTAAAAATAGTGGGTAGGTACTCCATCAAGACTTGGCATTTCACGCGCTACGAATTATCGGGGAAACCGTTTCCGAATGGCGGAGTTTGAAAAGAATTTTCCTAAACGCGTTCACTCTCGTCTGCCGTTAATGCACATTCAGAACCTTGGCAACATCAACTAGAGCAAAAGAGAAACGATATGAAAAGTGCCAATCGTACTTGAAAGACTCGCGCGACTTCAGCGAGGATGATTGAAGTTTTCGGTAGGTCGAAATGGGGGAGAAACGAAAGAATGAAAAGGCGAATGGTTTTAGGAGGACAAGGTGGATGCAATTGGATCACCGAATAATGTTCCATTATAAGAAATGTTTCTGCTGACTGCTTACAACACAGGAAATGAATTTCTTCACGATTACCATTTCATGTCCTCATATTGTTGTCAAAGAAAGGGAAAACAGTTCTTCAAAATAAATTCTAATAAACTCCATGATCAGAAATTGGGATACGGATTGATCTCATGCGTATATTTTTGTTAATGTGAGTGTGTATAACAAAGGTAATAAATCATCTTTGCAACTCAACTGTCTGTTGCACATCTGCATGCTTTTAATTAAGCCTGCAACATGCGGTCCCACTGGATGTATGTTGTATGTTGTTGTAAATGTTCGTCTGATAAATTACTTAATTCATCTCAAATGCATAATGCGGCTGTTCTGAATTTTGTTCAACAAAGGCTAAACGATAAGCATTAAAGCAACTTTGTACGTAATGGAATTTGGCCACCGGTTTCGTATACATGAAAAGACTAATTTGAAAACTTATAATATCAACGTTGTGATAGGTACTCAAAATTTTCCTCACAATAATTTAACTACAGCCATTAAGAATGAGTCAACAGTCAACAGTGTGAAGAATTCACAATTGGAGTGAATTTATTATCAAAGGGACTGTATGAAGTAGTTTTGATGATATGAATAGAAGGCGAGTGTTTGCTGAGAAGTTGGCTAGTGTCTCATGGACAAAATCGATGAGTACCTCGTGAGTAATTGGCGAGTATCTGTTGAGCAATGGGCGAGTGTGTGTCGAAAGAATTGCGAGTTCCTGCTGAATAATCAACGAGCGTATACCGAGCGATCGATGGGTGTATGCCGAGCGATTGACGAATTTATACTTAGCGATTGGCAAGTGCTTACCGAGCAATTGGCGAGCGTTTTTGAGTAAAAGAGGAGTACAAAGTACAAAACTGAATATATCCAGTATACTTAAATACACAAGAAAACTAATTTGCAAACTTATATCAACAACTTCCTCACAACCATTTAACTACAGGAGGATCAATACGACATTAAGATTGAGTCAACAGTCAACAATGTGAAGAATTTATAATTGGAGTCAATTTATTATAAAAAGGACTGTATGAAGTAGTTTTGATGATACGAATAGAAGGCGAGTGTTTGCTGAGAAGTTGGCTAGTGTCTCATGGACAAAATCGATGAGTTACCTCGTGAGTAATTGGCGAGTATCTGTTGAGCAATGGGCGAGTGTGTGTCGAAAGAATTGCGAGTTCCTGCTGAATAATCAACGAGCGTATACCGAGCGATCGATGGGTGTATGCCGAGCGATTGACGAATTTCTACTTAGCGATTGGCAAGTGCTTACCGAGCAATTGGCGAGCGTTTTTGAGTAAAAGAGGAGTACAAAGTACAAAACTGAATATATCCAGTATACTTAAATACACAAGAAAACTAATTTGCAAACTTATATCAACAACTTCCTCACAACCATTTAACTACAGGAGGATCAATACGACATTAAGATTGAGTCAACAGTCAACAATGTGAAGAATTTATAATTGGAGTCAATTTATTATAAAAAGGACTGTATGAAGTAGTTTTGATGATATGAATAGAAGGCGAATGTTTGCTGAGAAGTTAGCGAGTGTCTGATAGACAAAATCAATGAGTATCTAACCTCGTGAGTAATTGGCGAGTATCTGTTGAGCAATAGGCAAGTGTGTGTCGAGGGTATGGCGAGTTCCTGCTGAATAATCAACGACTGTATACCGAGCGATCGATGGGTGTAAGCCGAGCGATTGACGAATTTCTACTTAGCGATTGGCAAGTGCCTACCGAGCAATTGGCGAGCGTTTTTGAGTAAAAGAGGAGTACATAGTACAAAACTGAATATATCCAGTATACTTAAATACACAAGAAAACTAATTTGCAAACTTATATCAACAACTTCCTCACAACCATTTAACTACAGGAGGATCAATACGACATTAAGATTGAGTCAACAGTCAACAATGTGAAGAATTTATAATTGGAGTCAATTTATTATAAAAAGGACTGTATGAAGTAGTTTTGATGATACGAATAGAAGGCGAGTGTTTGCTGAGAAGTTGGCTAGTGTCTCATGGACAAAATCGATGAGTACCTAACCTCGTGAGTAATTGGCGAGTATCTGTTGAGCAATAGGCAAGTGTGTGTCGAGGGTATGGCGAGTTCCTGCTGAATAATCAACGACTGTATACCGAGCGATCGATGGGTGTAAGCCGAGCGATTGACGAATTTCTACTTAGCGATTGGCAAGTGCCTACCGAGCAATTGGCGAGCGTTTTTGAGTAAAAGAGGAGTACATAGTACAAAACTGAATATATCCAGTATACTTAAATACACAAGAAAACTAATTTGCAAACTTATATCAACAACTTCCTCACAACCATTTAACTACAGGAGGATCAATACGACATTAAGATTGAGTCAACAGTCAACAATGTGAAGAATTTATAATTGGAGTCAATTTATTATAAAAAGGACTGTATGAAGTAGTTTTGATGATACGAATAGAAGGCGAGTGTTTGCTGAGAAGTTGGCTAGTGTCTCATGGACAAAATCGATGAGTACCTCGTGAGTAATTGGCGAGTATCTGTTGAGCAATGGGCGAGTGTGTGTCGAAAGAATTGCGAGTTCCTGCTGAATAATCAACGAGCGTATACCGAGCGATCGATGGGTGTATGCCGAGCGATTGACGAATTTATACTTAGCGATTGGCAAGTGCTTACCGAGCAATTGGCGAGCGTTTTTGAGTAAAAGAGGAGTACAAAGTACAAAACTGAATATATCCAGTACACTTAAATACACAAGAAAACTAATTTGCAAACTTATATCAACAACTTCCTCACAACCATTTAACTACAGGAGGATCAATACGACATTAAGATTGAGTCAACAGTCAACAATGTGAAGAATTTATAATTGGAGTCAATTTATTATAAAAAGGACTGTATGAAGTAGTTTTGATGATATGAATAGAAGGCGAATGTTTGCTGAGAAGTTAGCGAGTGTCTGATAGACAAAATCAATGAGTACCTAACCTCGTGAGTAATTGGCGAGTATCTGTTGAGCAATAGGCAAGTGTGTGTCGAGGGTATGGCGAGTTCCTGCTGAATAATCAACGACTGTATACCGAGCGATCGATGGGTGTAAGCCGAGCGATTGACGAATTTCTACTTAGCGATTGGCAAGTGCCTACCGAGCAATTGGCGAGCGTTTTTGAGTAAAAGAGGAGTACAAAGTACAAAACTGAATATATCCAGTATACTTAAATACACAAGAAAACTAATTTGCAAACTTATATCAACAACTTCCTCACAACCATTTAACTACAGGAGGATTAATACGACATAAAGAATGAGTCAAACAGTCAACAATGTGAAGAATTCATAATTGGAGTCAATTTATTATCAAAGGGACTGTATGAAGTAGTTTTGATGATATGAATAGAAGGCGAATGTTTGCTGAGAAGTTAGCGAGTGTCTGATAGACAAAATCAATGAGAACCTCGTGAGTAACTGGCGAGTATCTGTTGAGCAATAGGCGAGTGTGTGTCGAGAGAATTGCAAGTTCCTGCTGAATAATCAACGAGCGTATACCGAGCGATCGATGGGTGTATGCCGAGCGATTGACAAATTTCTACTTAGCGATTGGCAAGTGCTTACCGAGCAATTGGCAAGCTTTTTTGAGTAAAAGAGGAGTACTAAGTACAAAAATTAATATATCCTGTATATTTAAATACACAAGAAAACTAATTTGCAAACTTATATCAACAACTACCTCACAACCATTTAACTACAGGAGGATTAATACGACATTAAGAATGAGTCAACAGTCAACAATGTGAAGAATTCATAATTGGAGTCAATTTATTATAAAAAGGACTGTATGAAGTAGTTTTGATGATATGAATAGAAGGCGAGTGTTTGCTGAGAAGTTGGCTAGTGTCTCATGGACAAAATCGATGAGTCCCTCGTGAGTAATAAGCGAGTATCTGTTGAGCAATAGGCGAGTGTGTGTCGAAGGAATTGCGAGTTCCTGCTGAATAATCAACGAGTGTATACCGAGCGATCGATGGGTGTATGCCGAGCGTTTGACGAGTTTCTAAGTCCCATAAATGGTTTCTTCTGGTCGTAAATGGTTATAGTTTTTTAGCTACTCTTCCAAATAAATAAAAACTGGAATAAGCTTTCAGCTATGATTGTGAATTCTTACTGTGGTTCTTTTGAATGATTTTAGAAGAGGCTGTCACGACCCTTAAGTGAGTTCCTTGGTTTTTTAATAAAATTTAAGCGGAACGAAAGTAGTCGCGAGTGGTTTTATTACGGCGGACTTTCTTTGAAACCGAACGCTTCTATCAGTTTCATCATCTTATTCTGCAGAAAATAAGTTAATAAGCATTTTTGATTAAGGAAGTAACAGCAGCACCAGCATCGAGGATCAGCGGTAGTGGTTGAAGCAGAAGTAGTCGACGACTTGACGCGCTGCGACGTGGGCGGTTCTCGTTCTTTCTCTTAAAAGCCGAAGTTTTTAATTACTAGAAAGTTGGTTTTAATTCCGTCTTCAGAAACTCCTCAAACGAAATATGATGATGATGATGGCAAAGTCGGGATAAAAGACTAATTAACGGAGAAGTATTAAAACTAAAAGACCAGCACAGAGCACACTCACTCACTATAACCACAGAAAGTTCCGATTCTCGCTGACCAAATAATTAACGTCTACCAAAAAAGGACCTTGCTCCAATGCATCAAAAATTGATGAGAGACATCAATCTTTCACCTTGATTGCTATTAGGTACTTAGTTCTATTCACCAGTCATCCCGATCGCATTAACCGTTTTGTAGCTACGTACATCGTATCGCATCGTGGTCGTCTTTTATTCATGAAAAATCTAAAGAATTCGACTAATTAACAACTAGGCGTAATCTAGAAATTAACTGAGCAACCGCGTTCGATTTATTAAGACAGCAAATACCTTGTAATACCAATAACACGCCTATAAAATTCCACATCATCAATTTACACGCAGGAGTAATAAATGACCAACTTTAAACCATCTAGAGATCAAGGATTTTCCCATAGATAACAAGTTAAAGAACCTGGCAAGTACAAATATCAAAATAAATTCATCATCAACTGATTATTAGAAGTATTGTGGGTACCAACCACCCCGTCGTAAAATGTTATCTATAAAAGCTTCAAACTTGAGCAATTACCTTCCAGAGAACTTACTGAGCGCATATTTGCTTTAATCTGAGCTATTTTGGTAAGCGTTACAGGCGCACAGTGCTATGGAGACGCCTCTGCTGACGCGACGCGTCTATTTCGAGCAAAAGTAAGTACTTAACATTATACAAGAAGTAGTGGCGAACGGATCAAGTCTTGTTTCACCTGTCAAGGCGGTTTGGAACCATCTCGAACCGGATTAAAGAGAACGCCTCTGCACTTTTATTTGCGACCCGCGTCGTCGTCGTACCATGTGCGATTTATTGCATCCACGGCGGACGTATGCAACGACGGACGCAACGGTCGGGCCCTTGTTCTTGTATCTTTATAATATGCAACGGTTTGATTTATCGTTTCCTTTCTCGCGACCGATTACGAGATATTTTAATGCTTTGAACGATCCGCAACCGAACAAATTGTACGACTCAAACGGACCCCGGGGTCAGAATAACAAAACTGGCGGATAAAACGATCAAAATGACCTTTAATGACAGATATTTACAACCCGGTCAAATTAGGAAGGCGAAGTCATTAAGAAATTGTTCCTGGAATATTAACAGTCGTAGTTCGACACTAGAACAGTGAGCCCGATAATAGGGCCACTTATCTAATGGTTTGCAAGTCCATTTAGTTGGTAATTTGACAAAATGACAGAATTCTAAGCTGCGGTTGATGATGTTGGCCACAGCATCCTGTCAAATGGTTCCAACCCCGTTTTTTTTGATATATGAAACTAAATCCTATCAAACAAAATGTCTCGTCCTCTTTAGATCTACTTCACCGTTGCCCATACTAAAAAACCATATTAAAAGCCATATATTTGCAATTTACTATGCACTTCGCCTTCCGAAACTGCCCCGCATCACTTTTTGGCATTTAAGTTCCACCTTCTCTCTCGAGAATTAAATCCTAAAGATAATTATATATTTAACTTTGATAAATTGTATTGAATCCGATCACATATTACCTCCACTTAATTGCTGCACGATTCCTATTAGGTCCTTTGCTACTAAAGACTTATTTATTTAGTCAATCGTTTATAAATAGTTCCGTTCGGGCCTTATTCCATTTAATTAGCCGTAGCTGGTATTCAAATTTAGTTTAATTGGATACTTTCGATTGCCTTATCCCACGAACCCACGTAACATTACGTATTAAAATAACGAGACGAATGGATTCATTACTCCGGCATGCGTTTAAGCGCGTAATATTAATTAAATGGATTATCGATTTAATATTTTCGTTATATCGGTTTTTAAAAATGATACTGTCCCGGTTGTTATGATGGGCACCGTGCGTCGCCGTCGTGTGCCTATTAAGTAAACAAAATCGGACGTATCGTTTCATTTGTAATAAATCCCCTGTCCGAATTAACCAGGTATTTAACGCTAGTTGCTAATGACCTGCAGTATTTCATGCCAGTAATTACTTCGTTAACTCGGTTCGTTTTAATAAACATGTTAAACTAACGACAAGCTTTAATAATACTATATAATACGGTGGAACGAGGCTTGAAAAATTATTCACATTATTTGAAACAATACCTGAATAATAGTAGTATTCACAGAGATATGATGTATAGAGAACGTAAGCTGTATTTCGCTCGGTAGAAACGGAGATAGAATATCGCAGAGGTCTTGCATCTCTCTCGTTCCTGAACTCTTATTGGCTGCATCTGCTTACTCCACCCCAAATGCCACGTTCGCAGTCAATCAGCGTTGAGAGATGAGAGAGATGCAAGAGCACATTGATTTTCTCTCTCTGTGTTTCTGTTGAGTGGACGCGATCGAGGCTGAGACCTATTGTAAAATCGAAAAGAAGCTTATCGTGCCACTATACAGTAACGTTTTGATTAAAATAATCGGATTAGAGTACATTTTAGTCGAGTGTGTTCGTGCTGCAATATACTTGATGATATTTTAATGAAACACGAGTTCCCCAAAGTCTGTCCCCGTGGAAGGATTCGGCGGTTGCCGTAATGATAAACGATCCGAAACCCCCGGTGTATCTTCACCCACGAGAGCCGCTTGGTTGTTTTAAGAAGGAAAACTTATTTATCACGACAATTTATCTTCCAAATTTAATGCAGTCACTTGCACCTGCTGCTTCGAATCATGAGATCGTAAAACGTGAAAATTATACACGGGAACGACGTGGGAGTGATTTTTAGATAAAAATTAAATTATAATGCGCACACAATGTTCTGTCCGAACAAATTAACGTTCGGGTCATGGAACCGACTGCGATCGGCATGGGGCCAAACTTGCCCTTATCACGCAACCACCTACTATTAAAAAAAAAAGTAAATGGATGAAAGAGACTACCTTAAGGACACTATCGTTCTATTTTAGTTTACTTAGTTATTTTTCTGAGAATAAAAGCGGTAACCGAAGACAAACATAAATAACTTCCGTTTGAAACTCATTGATTTCTTCACTTTTAATGCGCGTATTCGGGAAGAGAACCGGGAGAGTCCTTTCATGTTTTTGCTGATCGGTTTTCGCTTCAAAAGAGCCGTCGTCGGTCGCGTCGTCCCGGCCGTCCCGTCCGTTGTACATTGTCCCATCTTCAAACGAACTATTAATTTTTCGCGGCTTGTTACTCTTTAATGAAACTGACAAGACAAATACAAACAACCAGTATCAGGTTCATCTTTGTGTCATTTTTCCACAGCTACAGCTGCTTCTAATGTAGCAACGTAGTACAAAACCAACAACAAAACCAATCTGTTTCCGCACAAAATGGGCCGCACCGCACCGCATCTTCTGCAGACCCACCACTGCCTTCCTGTTATTAGATATGTGATTTTATACCTACACTTCCAGTCTTTTAGTTCTGTAGTTTCTGGATGAACCGTGTCTCCGACCAGGCCTGTTTACGTTCTGATGACACGTGCACGGAAGCTGTGTTTTTCTAGGAACCTGAGTTGCTGTTAGCAACATTTGCAACTTCTTGGGATAATCCGTATCAGCACAAAAAAGGCATTATGTTATTAATACGAAGAATGTTACGTCTATTAGGAAACAGACAAAACCAATCCGGACGTAAATAACTTTAAAAACTAAGCTATGCATATGCATTACCTTTGTTTCTTTAACAGAACATAATAATTTTATGCTTATCTCTATTTTAGAGCTAGACTTGGAGGATTGTACGGTAGGTATTAGATTTCTGGTTAGTTTTCATGTTACTTATCCGATAATTTGATTGATGATATTGTCGCAAAAGGGTGCCAAGAGACAAATATCAAACGATCTTCTTATTACGTGAGGGTGTTGACGTCCACTGCCCTCCTTGGAATCTTATCACCACAGTCTGTTGTTATTTACAAATTATTTTTTCAATTTATTTCGTTTTTAGGGTTCCGCACCTCAAAAGGAAAAAGCGGAACCCTTATAGGATCACTTCGTTGTCCGTCCGTCTGTCAAGACCCTTTTTCTCAGGAACGCGTGGAGGTATCAAGCTAAAATTTATACCAAATACTCAGGTCTATTGTCCCTTGGAGCTGTGAAAAAATCAAACTTCTAAGCCAACGCAATCAAAAGATACAGCCGTTTATGCCGCAAATTTTCGAATCAAAACCTACAGGGTACTTCCCGTGAACTCAAAATCTTGAAACTTGGTACGAAGCAACGTCTTATAGCACAGATAAAGGAAAAATTGCGAAAACCGTAAATTTTTAGTTACAACATATAATAAAAATATTTTCAATAATTTTAAAGTTACTACCCCTTTCCTCATAAACGCGTAGAGGTATTAAATTGAAATTTATATCAAATACTCAGGTCTATAATACCTTTAAGCTGTAACAAAATCAAACTTTTATGTCAACGCAATCAAAAGAAACAGCAATTTAAGCCGCATATTTTCAAACTCGCAACTACTCGCAAGGGAATCAAAACCTATAGAACTTCCAGTACTTCCAGTCGATTTAGAATCTTGAAATTTGGCATTAAGCAATGTTTTATAGCACATATAAAGGAAAAATTCCGAAAACCTTAAATTTTTAGTTACATCTCATATATATATATATGGGGGTTTGTACGGAACCCTCGGTGCGGGAGTTCGACTCGCACTTGGCCGGTATTTTTATTCTTCTCTTTTCTCTTAATAATCAATTAAGTATTTATTCAAAGTGCATCAGTGAATGGACAGATATCTCTCTGTTTTTCGACTTTAATTAGTATGTATCTCCTCTGTTACTTATATTAAACAGTTAAATTACACTTGTTCCATAATGTAAACTTAAAACCATAATCAGAGTTGTAGTAGTACGTATACATTGATTCCAAAACGACTTCTTTCCGCGCCTATCTAATCTTTAATGTCATTTTAAATATCCCATTAGTAGTTTTAGTACCGAAAAAGGATAAACCTGAACAGACTGATACTTTACTTTAATCTACCACAGATGCTTTTATATAGATACTTATTCGTCTTCGCTCACAAACATATTATTTAATAGAGGAAATGAGCAAAATCCTCCTGTTAAACAGTACAAATCGGGCCTTGTATTTTTTATTAGTTTATGGTTAGAAGTTAAAGCATCTAGAATATCATTAAGAAGTCAACTAAACATAATGCAGACACAAAGTATTTTTTATTTAATATCAACAGAAGGATTTTTGTAATTTACTTCTGAATGTTATTAATTACATAAAAGAAAAATAATTACACATTTTTTGTTAGCCCGGCCCTGATGGAGTTTATAAGTACAGTAACTAATAGCTAGTTAACTTAGACGTTCCAACAATAAAAGTTGAAGCTTGTGGTCCAAAAGATATCGAACTACCTCTACTTCTTCATCATTCAAGCTCAGTGATTAGTGATTAACCATAAAACAGTAAATAGGATTCTTTAGAAGCAATCATAGACTAATAAATTTTACACAAAGACTACAACGGTTGTACCTTATAAAAAAAAAATGTTTATGATAGTTAATTGGAAGAACCTATCCGGTGGAAAGTTATAAATTAAAATTTTATTAGTCTGGTTAAACGTATGAAATAATAGAGGACCGGACAGGTATTACGTACAGTACTTACATGGGATACACTTAAGCCAACTACCAACTCATAACTGCATAATTATTAAATTGCCTTAATAAAGGGAACATCAACTGACTAATGAGTAACAATCGTAAACATATGTATATATGTAAGGGTTTCGTTTCTCTAACAATAATCAGAAAAAGAAGTGGCAATAAATAAATAATCATAAAATATATTTTGCTTAATTAATTAACTAAGTACGTGGATGAAAAATTAAAAAACAAATCAAAATCTTTGTTGAACTACGTGGTCGAAAGAAAGGAACTTGAAGATCCAGACGTTTCGACTGCTACTCGGCAGCCTCAGCGGCAACTGAGACTCCCAGATACAACCTTCGTCTTAGAAGCAAAATTGTCCAAAGTTGCAGTAGAAACGTCTGCATCTTCGAACACGGCCATCAGCCCGGATCTTCGTTGTAGTTTATTCGACACCGGCCATGAAAGGCTACATCATTATAAAATCTCTGTTGATTATCGAGTTCTATGGAAATTCATGTACACTGAAAGGACGTTAATTCGTTCCCAATATCTCTACTGACTACAGCAGCAGCAGCATTTCCTGAAGATGTCGTCTGTGCGTGGCGACGAAACGTCGAGGATAAACCTTGAAAGACGACGGCCAGTAAGCCCGAATAACAACCACGACAACACTAACCATGGCCGCGAAAGCTTGAACCTAATTGTCGTTCTCAATAGTTTTCTTAAATGGCAACGTCGCGCCTTTTCGGCCTGTATGTTGTCAATAATGTAGGAAACAATAATATTGCGAGCAGAATCGCATCTATTGCTCGCTAGTTTCGTGGCTGTTTCAATGTTTACATACTTAATATACAGGGTCTTTCAAGTGGATGGGCTATTAGTATATGAATTAGTAGACTGAATTCAATTCTGAAACTTGGGCTCATTTGGTTATTGTTTATGCCGCTTCTTTTAAAATTATTTTCAATTTCGATTTACATGTGGTTATACCGCAAGTAGATGTTAACTTTCTTATTTTAAATGGAATGACATACTTCAAATTGTAGATTTTCTCTAAAAGTATAAGCAAAGTTATACGATAGTCCCACATCAAAAGACGCCAAATTCAATGAGGAATTCAAATATGTAGTCAAAAATGGGTCATTCTATTTAAAAAAATTGACTTATGCCTCTTTGAAGTTGACCAACTTTGACCACAAAATTTGAACACCTTGTACAGTTTAGTTAAAAACCACAATTTTTTTTCGATAATGTAAATAGTTATAAATAATTGTTACGAGTTATAAAGCAAAATCTCAAAAATTAATTGAATTATGGTTTTTTAAATGTTAACGTGCAAATGTCAAAAATTTTGAAAACAATTGAATAACTCAAAATCCATCAATATTTTCGGAGTAGTGCCTCCTATAAAATATGCATGAATTCAGATTTCCTATCGGAAAATGTAAAAAAAGTATGTCATTCCATTTAAAATAAGAAAGTTAACATTTACTTCCGGTATAACCGGATGTAAATCGAAATTGAAAATATTTTTAAAAGAAGCGGCATAAACAATAACCAAATGAGCCCAAGTTTCAAAATTGAATTCATTCTACTAATTCTTATACTACGTAATAGCCCATCAACTTGAAAGACCCTGTATATTAAGTATGTAAACATTGAAACAGCCACGAAACTAGCGAGCAATAGATGCGATTCTGCTCGCAATATTATTGTTTCCTACATTATCGACAACATACAGGCCGAAAAGGCGCGACGTTGCTATTTAAGAAAACTATTGGGAACGAATCAACGTCCTCTGAGTGTACCTACAGATAGAAATTATAAAAGGTCCATGAATCAACGATTTTAATTAGCATCATGTCGTATTTACAAAGATCACCTTAAAGTTACTAATAAACAGGCGATTGATTATAACTCAGGTTCACTTTAAAGTTCTCCCATTTTCTTTTTGTTTCTTAAATCACGATACTATTTACAATAAATTAAGTCACGACGATACCATCGTCCATTTGTTTATAAGAGCAATGATTAAAGTTTAAACAGTTTCTCGAACACGTTTACACGATTTCGACATTTGACTCCTTGACACGACACTTAACTCAGAATCATTAATTTACTAGCTACATGATTTTTCTTCTTCTTCTTCAGCTTATTGGCAAAAGGATCCGACAGAAGCAGCACACGACCTCAATAAATTAATAACTTTTATGGCATTATCAATTAAATTTGTTAGACAAACTTCAAATAGGAGAAGTAAAGAACTCTCTTCATTAAGTCATCCCTTTCAAAATAAACGTTTCTTCTTAGGTAAAATCCCCCTGAAGTCCGATAACAATAATGTCTCAACAACACGGTCAGTTTGACAACAGAAATTCACTAAACGATAGAATTTTTATCTGATTCAAATCTTCCAATCGGATATTCATTCCATTGTGTTCGTGAATCTCGAGTCGAACTAATCTGTTTGCTGTATCTCTCGAACACATGATCTAGAAGAGACTATTATTTTCAATTGACTTTCAGACCGAATGCTATTGGCATTTGCCTTCCCACGAAATGAAATCTGTTAGAGAATCTTCGGTTTCATTGTAATTCTATTTACAATATTTTTTTCTCTCTCTCTCTCTCTCTCGGAAAGTTGATCGTGCAATTTAATTCTAAATACTTAAAATTAAAGAGGAAATGCGAAAGAAAAACGTACCTACTGAATTTTTCGTACGTTTCTCGCCTCGCCGGGTTGTGATGGCCACAGGAGACGTTGTAAATCTTCTATAAAAGGAAAGAGGCTTGTTTCACGGGACTTCACACAACATAAATTTTCGTTATATTATTTTGCATACGTAACCATTTTAATATTTGAATAATGGACCGTTTCCCATGAGAAACGTCTTGCTCATCCCTTTTGTTAAAATAAAATTAAAATTTGTAGTCTGCAGGCACCAGAGAGCGAATAAACTCCTCAGTCACAATGGTGGTCAAACCAACATTTAACTCACTAATTAAATATTACTGCATGTAAGAGTCATCAGAATCGTGGCATAAAAAGTTTTTGGAATGATTCAAAAATGAAAAAAAATTATTAATAGCCTCTCAAAATGTCTGTCTCACCAAAAGACTAACTTAAATATTCAAAGGTTATCCCTTTTTGCTTTTTTGAAAATGGAGTCTTTGAAGAACGAAAAATGCTACCCTTCAAAAAATCCTTCTAATTACCAGCCCTAAAACCTAAATGTTTGGGCACTTTATGATTTTATACGAGTACTAGCAGCAATATTTATTATATTACACGTTTGATGGAACATTCTAGAATGGGTAGGATGCCCCCAAACGGATTGTTCTGATTTTTTTTCTGGTGATTACTACCAACATAAGATTAAGATTTGCCAAGTTTTAGCTCTTAATATTGTACCGTTGGAAAGTAATGATTAATTGAAAAAAAATCGAAAAAAATTCGTATCTTTTAAACGGTTCGATCGACTTGGCTGAAATTTTAGTATGTTTTGCATATTTTTATAGCAAAAAGAAGTAAAAATTATTAATATGAAAAGAAAATTTTAACCCCTCTAAAAAAATTATTCCATAAAAAAAATTTTTTTTCATAAACTTATGGTCTTGGTACAATTACCAAAATTTTTTTTTATTTTTCTAACACTATTTTTCACAACATGATTTTTTCAAAATTTTTTTCCCGGTGCGTCATAGTTGAAAAAAATAAAATGTCAAAATGATTTTTTTTTTAGGTTAGGCTTTATGTACAGTCACGTAATTTTTTTTGTAGATTTCCAAATGTATTTGACGTTGTATAAAATTTTTTCTAAATTTTTTTTCCAGATGCGTCGCAGTAAAAGCAATAGAATGTCTAGAAAAAAAATTTTTTTTTGAGGTTATGTTAGATGTACAAATATCAAAATCTTTTTGTACGTTTTTGACCCTATCCAACGTCTAATAATTTTTTCCAAATTTTTCTCTGCGTGCGTCCAACCTAAAAAAAAATCATTTTGTGACATTTTATTTTTTTCAACTATGACGCACCCGGAAAAAAATTTGAAAAAATCGTATGTTGTGAAAAATAGTGTTAGAAAAATAAAAAGAAATTTTGGTAATTGTACCAAGACCATAAGTTTATGAAAAAAAATTTTTTTTATGGAATAATTTTTTTAGGGGGGTTAAAATTTTCTTTTCGTATTAATAATTTTTTCTTCTTTTTGTTATAAAAAGATGCAAAACATACTAAAATTTCAGCCAAATCGATCGAACCGTTGAAATGATATGAATTTTTTTCGATTTTTTTTCAATTAATCCTCACTTTCCAACGGTACAATATTAAGAGCTAAAACTTGGCAAATCTTAATCTTATGTTGGTAGTAATCACCAGAAAAAAAATCAGAACAATCCGTTTGGGGGCATCCTACCCATTCTTATCCCCCTATAGCCTTTCCCTTATCAGTTATTTCTTAATTGCAATAACTGATAATTAATTAGTAGAAGTCTGGTACGTAAATATAATTGCACTAAAAATCATCACACTTTTACGTATAGAGCAATTTCTATGACGTTTTGATAAAATAAACTACGTAGCTATTGATAGCACTTGTAATAAAAGTAAAAGAGGTCGAACGTCGTATTGATTATCTATAGTTTATTGTTACTTAAATTTTTGATCGAGTACAACAACAAGTATCTACAAAACTCGACTGTTCAAACGTTTATTAGTTGTTTTAACGTTAAATCTTCCAATCCGTTTTTCTTTATTATTCGTTGAAGAGGAGGAAACCCACACGGAGAAAAATAATCATGATTTTATTAGTTGATAAGTCAAGCAAAATTTTTCTTGTAAATAATACTAGAATTGTCATAAAATGTACTTGGTGGTATAAAACAATTTTTCATTCTTTTTAATAATTACGTAGTATTAGAATAATCAAGTTAAATAAGTCTAGACTTTTTTTCTCTACCTCTCGATTATTTTATCGTGTCGTAAAAAAAAATACTAGAATGAGAATAGTTTAGTAAAATTAGTGATAAGAAGTGTAAAAAATGTTTTCTAATCAAGTCAATTTTACTAGAATTCAGTCTCAACACCGAACATTTCTAGTAAAATCTCCTTGAGCGTCTGGTCGTCCATATAATTCACAGATTTTTTAGTCATATTTGCTAGAATTCCAGCAATATTTTCATTATTGTTTTCTCCGTGCACCAAGATTTATTCCCTTAAAAGGACTCTTCTGGTTGTTCCTCAGAATTAAAGAATGTTTAAAGTTATCAGAAAATGATAAGTAAATAATTAATTGTAATCATTGTGAATAATTATAATCTAAATTACGATACTATAATTGAGTTAAATTAATAGTTGAAATCAGTGTTGCCGGCGTTTTTGCAAATGTTAATTTGAGTGAATGCGTCCGCACAATAATACAAGTACATTACATGCATACATGCCACCAACCTAGCAATCTTATCATTATCTTGACCGAGCACGTTTAATAGAATGCGGATCCTTTTCTGGAAGGATTAATTGGCCGGATGACAGACTCGGCTCTAACGAAAGGTTGAATAAATGTTTACCAAGCACTAATTACGGGATGCGGCTTAAGAGAGCCAATTAATCTTCATTTTAATTTGTTTGGGGCCTGGCTGTTATTGAATTCTCGTCATAAATCTTCACTTTACGCTTTGAGGAGGTCTCCTCTCTTTCTCCCACCCTTTTTTCGTAACTCCTTTTTTTTCTGTGTTTCGATTTTAATGGACTGTGATTTTTTGCGCCTTTCACGCTGCTCATCCAGCGCGATTCCCAGTGGAGAACAGGCGACTGACTTCAGGTGAAGTTGAAATCTGACTCTGGCTCTAGGAAGTCTCTGCTCCACAAATTCATTTTTAAATGTCATTTTTTTAATAGCAGGAATTAATCACACAAAACGCAGACCCTTTTTAATTTTATGTTTACCACCATAAATAAATTGTTTTATGGTGGTAGTAAATTTAACTAGTGTGAGGGTTTGAAAGGTGATATAGTGAATTATATTGTTTAATGGAGATAGGTTTTTATTCTTCATTAAAGGGCTGAAAATTCGGTACATGTTTGTGGTGGCGGAAGACGTATACCAACATGTAAAGATGATTTGGGCCTTAATCCTGGATAATATGTCCCGAATACAATATTATTCCCTTCTGCGCCACACGTCGTGTTACAATTCGGGCATTGAAATCCTGCCGAGATTTTCTGGCAACGTTGTTTTTCGTGTCTCGCTTCCCTCGGGAAATTTACTCGGAAAATCTAAGACAAAATCCACGGTGGGTAAGGTACCGAAATCGGTGTTACTGCTGACAGTAACATTGGATACTGAGGGATTAAAGGGACGACTTAAAACGGGGAAATCACACTCTCGGGAACCTGATTTTGGACAGGTTATCTTATTTAACAGCTCCTCTCCGAATCTCCAGGTTCATCAGCAAATTACTTGAGCCACTTAATTTTTTTAAACTAATCGTTTACTGTTTATTGGCTTAGGGAATATGATTAAAATTGTTTTGCTAACAGAATCATAAAATGTTTTAGCGAATAGTATGAGGTACGCTAGGAAGAGATAAAAATTTTGTTTGTGTTTCGTCCTGGGAGCACGTCTGGACTCATCAGTAAGGCTGACGACGTGCTCCCTGCCTTAGACACCTGAGGAGTATGACGATGCTAGAAAATGTTCGTCTTTGCGGGGAGGTCGAGAATTATGCTCTGATAGTCAGACCGTGTGGGCTTTGAGGTTCTAGCGAGAGGAGGCTGAAGCGCGAGAGTTGACGCGGCTGGTTTGAGTCGCGGGGGGGGGGGGGGGGGAAGAGGTGAGCGCGAGGTTGACGCGGCTGGTTTGAGTCGCCACAGTACTCCCCACCCAGTGACGAAGTGGGTGTGAGAACGCGGAGGAACGTTATGAGAGAAAGATGTCGAGAGAAATGAGGCACGAAGGGAGAAACGGATGTAATTTTTTTAGTTTGATGGATCTCCGGATTTTCTACGCTCTTTGTTAAGAGATGTGATGCGAGCGCGTTGCTCTAGCGTGTTGCGTTGAATGGCATGAGACTCTGCGTGTGCATGTGCGATGGATGAGAGTGTGTGAGAATGCCGTTGTTTGTTGCCCTTGTTGGGTTGAGTTGAGGCAAGCGGTGAGTTGCTTGGGCCTGCGGCGTAGAGAATACGGAGATGCATGTGAGATCGAGAGAGCTTTTTGTGTGCCGGGTAGTTGAGCGACGGTGATCAGGCGTGCAGCGGTTGCCGTGGATGATACCCGTGGTTGAGAGACTCTGCTGACTCGATCCGAAAGTTGCGTTTGTTGTTCAAAGACGGGGTCACCACTTTAACGAATAGTATGAGGTACGCTAGGAAGAGATAAAAATTTTGTTTGTGTTTCGTCCTGGGAGCATGTCTGGACCCATCAGTAAGGTTGACGACGTGCTCCCTGCCTTAGACACCTGAGGAGTATGACGATGCTAGAAAATGTTCGTCTTTGCGGGGAGGTCGAGAATTATGCTCTGATGTCAGACCGTGTGGGCTTTGAGGTTCTGCGAGAGGAGGCTGAAGCGCGAGAGTTGGCGCGGCTGGTTTGAGTCGCCACAATGTAAAGCATCACAAGTTTTTTCCAGTCCTCCAGCTCCATAAAAGTCTTCTTCGTTCTTCTTCTTATGTTTAACGATTCTGCAACTATCAGAGTCAAATTTCACTCAACATTCCCATAATAAATACGACGAATGATTTTCGTGGACCCAGAGAAAGCAATGAAATCCAGCCATCCGTCATTTCGCGTGCAGATCCCGATCCGCTGTCAGTTTCCTCCATTCAGTTGTCACAGCTTAAAGGAATGTCGAGTTCAAGTACATACGCATTCGCATTGGGGCTCTTGCAGCAGGAGAGGATTTGCTCGTAACGTCGACGTGCATTGCATTCACCACCGCGGTCTCTCGGAAATTATCTCTTACAACCTGTCAAGCAATCTGCGTCTCTGAATAATCATTCGAGGCAAAAGATACTATGTAACTATACGTGGATAGTACGTACACCCATTTCACTCTTAGTTCTCAATGGAAGGGTCGGTTTTCGGCCCGTCAAACTTTAATATGGATAGAAGTGGCTGCTGAAATGGAACCGGGTCTTGGCTGAATCACTGACTGACTGACTCTGTTCATGGTTCATGCTCGCTTTCTTTCTTTGACAGGAAAGGGGAAACCGTTGCGTTGGATGGACATTGAATGGGTTAACCGTGAAGTCTGCAAATATCAAGTGCACTTTACCGTTGGTTCATTCGTTTGTTGGTCGGTCACGACTCAATTCATTTAGATTGTATCAAAAGTAAAAGAGTGACTGACTGGGTTGACTTTTGTTGATTACTGTAATCTCCTACGAAGACCTAGATACATAGCGGCAGTGGCGGTTCTTTAAAATAACCTGCCTGACCCTATTGTTACACCAATGGTCGTTTAGAAACTCGAATTCCGATCTATTTGGTATCCAGATACACAAACGATTTATAACAGCACTTAAAGTCAGTTTGGTTGTTTAAGAATCGATTCATCTGGGGAAACGGAGTCGGTTTTCAAAATAAATCTTTTTTCACGTGGAAACTGCACCGGGCTTGATGCCAACATAATTCACATTGAAAGCACCGCCACAGTGGAGGAAATAAATATCAAACATTGTGACAGTTGTGTATGTGTACATCGTGTCGACATCTGCTAGTTTCAATAAACGCGGCGCGTTTTCGGCTATTGTTAGAGGATACGTTTCGTATATTAACGCGCTGGACGTCGCGCCGTCCGTCCGGAGACGAGTCGAAATGAAACGGATGACATTTGTAACGTTTACGCTTATTTGATAGTGAACTTTCATTAAAAACAGGGTATATATTGTTAACAGCTTAGCAAGCATCTTAACAGAGTCGAATAAGAAATATTTTGCAATTACAAAGTTCCTTTAGTGCAAAAGACATTTTTTTGTGTATTTATTGTTTTCACATAGACGTAGGTACAATTGCCGTAAGCCAAACATGTTCTGCCAACAGACAAAGCCTTTTTATTTGTCAAAACTGAGGGAAACCTCCTCCTTTGTTTCTCTGTAATCACACACGAGAGCCGTGTCATTCCGGCTCTCTGCAGATTTATTTAATGCAACCAACCGCCCGATGTAAAAGGGACCGCTGAAGCCAGTAATTATTGTAACGTTACCTACTGCGGCGAAATTGTTTTGTCCTATGATTTCTTTCCCAGCCCTTTTACCTTTTATCTACGGAGAAGTCCTACCAGGAGTGGACAAACCGCATGACCCATCAAAGGACAACAAAAAAGTCTCATAATCACAAGATAACAATTTTGTTACTCTGTCTGTATCTGACTCATTATTGTGCACCCTCACATTTTAAATTTTCTGTTTATTAATTAATTATTACCCAAGTCAGTCAGAAAGGAGTCCCAACGTTTAATTTATTTAATTTTCAATGGTAATGGTTTGTTGTCCTCTGTCTTAAATATAAAAGGTCCCTAATGTTCCCTAATCGCCCTTGTATAAAATTCCAACAATGACTGGAGACACCCCCGCCCCAGAGAGCCGTTAAAAATACCTGACTGATATATTTCACGGTCGTATATTTAAATGTTTTCGTCTCACGATAATACATCAAGAGCTCCCTCCTGATTTAATGTGTGCGCTCGGCGATAATGAAATTTTCTCTGTAATTTAGACCGGTGCGGAACATTGCCAGGTCCTTTGTCGGCGCCGTGTGAATCTCATAAGGGCCGACGAAAAAAAAATAGGCGGAAATGATTTCAAAAGAGTGGATACCTACCTTTCTTTCTAAACACTTACATCCCTATCTGAAATTGTGTACTCTTTGAGATGATACGGTATCGTAACAGCGTTTCCGGCTAATTGTCTAAATGCACCTCAAAGAAGTCGGTATCTCTTTATGATTACTGTTATTAGGGTGACATAAAAGGGCAGAGATACCGCAGACCACCTCAAAATACCTGGACTATTTTTAAGTAAAAATTGTGAATGAATGGACAAAATACGAAACGAGTTTAAAGGTGACTGTTTCTAGAAGGTAATGTTGATAATAGCTATCAGATTTATAAGATTAACATACAGAGTCAGTCATGGATCTATGGATTTAATTCAAGGAGACTCATCATAAAAACGTACGGTTTGTTGGATAACAGTGATTGTGTAACTCCTCACCTACTACTCGTCCTAAATCATTGTCATCATGGATTTTTTAATTCAAGTACAAAACGACTCGTTATAAAAACGTGCGATCTGCAGGATAACATTGACTCGATAGCCCGTGGTAGTGCTCGACCTAAAACGTGCAGTTTGCCAATATAAAAGTGACTTTCTAATAGTTTGTCTACTACCCTTCCTAAAACATGCAGCCTGCCGATATAATAGTGACTTAGTAACAGCTTGTCCACTATTCGTCCTAAAACATGCGGTCTATCAATTCAACAGTGACTTAGTAGCAATTTGTTTACTACTCGTCCTAAAAACATGTAGTTTTCCACTATAGGCATAATGAGAGACTTTTTGTGCCATCGTTATCATCGTCATCATGTGCGATCTACTGGATAACATTGACTCGATAGCCCCTGGTACTACTCGTCCTAAAGCATGCGGTCTGTCAATATAACAGTGACTTTGTTACAGTTTATCTACTATTCATCATAAAACATGCGGTCTGTCAATTCAACAATGACTTAGTAACAGCTTGCTTATTATTCGTCCTAAAAACATGTTGTGGTTTTCCACTACAGGTAAACTGAGAGACTTTTTATGCCATCGTTATCATTGACATAGCAGATTTTTAAATTCAAGTACAAAACGATTCGTTATAAAAACGTGCAATCTGCTGAATAACATTGACTCGATAGCCCGTGGTAGTGCTCGACCTAAAACGTGCAGTTTGCCAATATAAAAGTGACTTACTAACAGCTTGTCTGCTACTCGTCCTAAAAACATGTGGTTTTCCACTACAGACATAGTGAGAGACTTTTTGTACCATCGTTCTCATTGTCATCATGAATTTTTTAATTCAAGTACAAAACGACTCGTTATAAAAACGTGCGATCTGCAGGATAACATTGACTCGATAGCGCCTGATACTACCCGACCTAAAACATACGGTTTACCAATATAACAGTGACTTAGTAATAGTTTGTCTACTACTCTTCCTAAAACATGCATTCTGCCAATATAATAGTGACTTAGTAACGGTTTGTCTACTACCCTTCCTAAAACATGCGGTCTGTCAATATAAAAGTAACTTAATTAGTAACAACTTGTCTACTACTCGTTTTAAAAACATGTGTTTTTCCACTACAGGAATAGTGGGAGACTTTTTGTACCATCGTTGTCATTGTTATCATGAATTTTTTAATTCAAGTACAAAACGACTCGTTATAAAAACGTGCGATCTGCTGGATAACATTGACTCGTTAGCCCTTGGTACTACTCGTCCTAAAGCATGCGGTTTTTCACTACAGCAATAACTTGGCGCTTATAAAATTTATAAATTTAAGATATTAAAGTCGATCGTATGAGAAAGCGCTGTTAAGAAACTTTTTGTGCCCTCGTCATCATCTTCGTCGTTGTAGTTGTTGTTGTTGTTGCTGTCTGTTGGCTGACAAAGAATTCCGATAATGTCTTCGGAAGTCTTTCGGTGGCCAGGAACGCCGCTACTTACACTCGTTCTTACATCGAATCTCTATCTCGAACTGGATGCCTATGTCGCGCACCACATACGAATCGACGGTTCACAGATAACTAATACAACTTGCTGTCTATTAATTTTTATAAATCTCGGAAGCGACGTGTATTAATTGCATCGACCCGGCTATGCGCGAGATAAAAATTAGATTTGTTGTTGTGTGCCGACGAATGCTTGCGGAAGAAGAATTTCGAACGAAGGAGTTCCAACAATGCGACGTTAACAATCACGGTTACAATAAATAAAATAAAAAAATAGATAAAGACTTTGATATGTCGGTATGTCAATGATAAAGTTAAAATCATGTTGTTGTTGTTGTTGTTGTCAATACTAAAGTGGCACACAAACTTTTTGATTGAACATTGAACTCATTCAATGAAGAAAGTGTACGTCACCTCTCTAGTGTCGAAGTTTTTATTTATGTGGGAAGCTCTTGACCTCTGGCGTGTCGATTTATATCCCGCGCCGTTTACACAGCGAGCTCTGCCTATACACTATTTAATTCTAGAATTGTATCGAGGAGAATAATTCCCAAAATCTTCGGCTGCAGCCGACGATAAATTACTTCATCTTTGGGGAATTAATAACTGACGGCAAAGCATTGTGCCGCTTCTACAAGATTAAATTTCATAAAAACTTCTATAACGAGATCGTAAATCACGTCACAGGATCCGCGGGGTTTGGCGCGCATTTTAATTATCGTCGTGGAAGATTGTGTATTTTTAACAAATAACTTGCGTGAGTTTATTTCGTGACTGATGTTTTTAATTTTAAAAGCCGGTCTATATGCCTGCTGCCTCCGTTCGTTCGACGCCCACCCCCAACCCGCCCTCCGTTTACCGCGGGAAAGTTAATGCGAAACGGCAAAACCGACTTTGTTTTCCGTGGTGGAGCAGAGCAGAGTAGCAACCCCTAAGTAGTTTTTTTTATTTCGATTATTAAATAGTAATCAGTTGTGCCAATAGAACGATCGTCTATCATTCGTTGCTTACATTGTAATGGTTGTGTTATAGGTCAACAGTCGCCAGTTTAAACGTTGTTCCCCGCTCAGTGTTGACAATGGACCGGGCTTAAAAAGCCGAAGCCATTACATAATAAGCTTTTGTGGAAATTCGGTAGGATTTGGGCGTCTGGCGCACGTTGCCGTCTCAAATTGCTCAAATTCTCTGGAATAATAAATGGCCCGCAGTTTACACGCCCAGTTGGCCACCATTGTACAGAGTTCGCTTTAATTTCTGTCAGCGAGCGTCGCCTCGAGGGGAACCCCCGAGATCTAAATGTTACCATTGTTCGAAATATGGCTGCCGGTCTACTACTACTATTATTATTGCAATAAATCCCCGTATGGTCTATGAGTACACTATACGCTATATGTATTCAGCACCTGTTCTTAAAGACATGCCTGCCCTCAACGCCCTTTGTTCGCGAGTCCTAATTCCGAAATCTCGATTCGGAGTTCGCGTTTGTCGGATGAATGGATTCTGCGACCGTTTGACGTGTGGCTTGTAATAAAGTGGGGTAAATCTGGCAATATTATGCCCCATCGTATCCCAACATACAACAGTCTGCTTTACAACTGTTTGAATACGTATACACATTTATTGGCCTCGATTTCGTCTGGAACAAACTGCATAACACATTTGCTAGATTATGAAAATGCGAACTTTCTTCTTACCACTTTTATTAAGTTTAGGAGATGATGTCTGAAAAATATTTACCTACATTTCCAGTAGTTTATTTATTACTTTTAATGAACATTAGTCGATTTGGGAATAATTTAGCATTTATTTGAAGCGGTTTACTGAGAAGATAAGTAGCTACCCCCTCTGGTGATTTATATTCACCCTTTGCTGTTCACTAGCTGTCTTACATGATACAAGATTGTCTACGATTCAGGATGATTATGCAAATGTGTAAGCAACAGATGAAAATGATGTGGCTACACGTCATCTTCCAACGGCCTTATCCTTAACACAACCCTTAATGCCTGACTTGGGAAAGGGAGCATTCAGAATTTGCAGACTGTTAAGAAATAAAGTTTCACTGGACTAAATTTATTTAAGATATTTTTTGAACCTCCATCCTTCTCAATGAAAAGCTATAGCGAGATAAGAATTGGTAGGATGCCCCCAAACGTACTGTGCTGATTTTTTTTTCTGGTGATTACTACCAACATAAGATTAAGATTTGCCAAGTTTTAGCTCTTAATATTGTACCGTTGGAAAGTGAGGACTAATTGAAAAAAAATCGAAAAAATTCATATCTTTTCAACGGTTCAATCGATTTGGCTGAAATTTTAGTATGTTTTGCATATTTTTATAACAAAAAGAAGAAAAAATTATTAATATGAAAAGAAAATTTTAACCCCCCTAAAAAAATTATTCCATTAAAAAAAAAAAAACACTATTTTTCACAACATATGATTTTTTCAAATTTTTTTTCTGGGTGCGTCATAGTTGAAAAAAATAAAATGTCAAAAAATTACTTTTTTTTAGGTTAGGCTTTTTGTACAGTCACGTAATTTTTTTTTTAGATTTCCAAATGTATTTGACGTTGTATAAAATTTTTTCTAAATTTTTTTTCCAGATGCGTCGCAGTAAAAGCAATAGAATAAATTCTTATAAGAGAGTTAAAAAAGAATAAATATCTCAAGATAATTTACTTGATTTATGCGTGAGTGTATCGCAAGGTTCTCTTACACTTGAAAAAAAATCCGAAACAATTATAAATGACGTCAAATAGATTAAAAAATCTCCAGAAAAATTTACGTGATAGTACATAAAGCATAACCTCAAAAAAAATAATTTCTAGACATTTTGTTGTTTTTAACTATGACGCACGCAGAGGAAAATTTTGAAAAAATTATATGTTGCGTTGGATAGGGTCAAAAACGTACAAAAAGATTTTGATAATTGTACAACTAACATACCCTCAAAAAAAAATATTTCTAGACATTCTATTGCCTTTACTGCGACGCATCTGGAAAAAAAATTTAGAAAAAATTTTATACAACGTCAAATACATTTGGAAATCTACAAAAAAAATTACGTGACTGTACATAAAGCCTAACCTAAAAAAAAAATTTTTTTTGACATTTTATTTTTTTCAACTATGAGGCACCCAGAAAAAAAATTTGAAAAAATCATATGTTGTGAAAAATAGTGTTAGAAAAATAAAAAAAAAAATTGGTAATTGTACCAAGACCATAAGTTTATGAAAAAAATTTATCTTTAATGGAATAATTTTTTTGGGGGGGTTAAAATTTTCTTCTCATATGAATGATTTTTTCTTTTTTTTTTGTTATAAAAATATGCAAAACATACTAAAATTTCAGCCAAATCGATCGAACCGTTGAAGATATGAATTTTTTTCGATTTTTTTTCAATTAATCCTCACTTTCCAACGGTACAATATTAAGAGGTAAAACTTGGCAAATCTTAATGTTATGTTGGTAGTAATCACCACCAAAAAAAAATTAGCACAATCCGTTTGGGGGCATCCTACCCATTCTTATTTCGCTATAGCCTTTTGTGGTATGGCTCTCTAAACCCTTCTCACGAATGATGCAACCCATAGTGAGCATTTCGGAACATTTTGATGTGTTTGGAGTTTGTTTGATGCAGTTTTTTAGTGAAATTGTAAAGGTAGTAACGTTCAATTATGGTTGCCTGTGAAGGACAACATTTTCACATCTGGAATGCTTCTCGCGAAGAAATTTATAGGCCCCACAGGCATCGGTCGTATTCCCGAGACAAATTTAGATTTAATGTTTAATTGGGCAGTTAACAGTCAGAAGCACGACTACATAGAATTTATACTGCTTTTACGACCAAAATCCCATTTTCCCACACGGTGGTCCGAGATTGAGTTAAATTCCAAAATGGTTACAACTCTTTAGGTCTTACAAGCATATTACCTTTTTTTTACTTTTTCTTATTTTATGTTCCACATCCTTTTTCCTTTAAAGTTTCTCTTTAATTCATCTTACACACATTGTTTATCATTTTTTGGATTTTGCTTTTGAGGTACTCGTAATTTTGATTTTAAGTTTCCAAAGGACATCGATTAATAAAGCAAAAACAAAGTTACTAATGGACGTCTAACGTAATGGCAATTTCCCTTGTAAGAAGATTGATAATATTAATTTAGAGAATAGCTGTGGAGACTCTGTGGGACCCAAGTAATTTTTATTTCTACCAATTCCATTAAATATTTATTAATACCGACCTGGTCCTTGGTACCTACCTTTTAGCGAATTTCCCAGAAGGGCAATCATTGACTGATGTTTTCAGTAAGTCCAGATACTTGGACGTAAATACAGAAGACAACCATCACAAACTCTCCCTTTTGCTTTTCTCTCTCACATATCCTCACCCTTAATAAGGGGCAAAGATTTCGACATATACTCAAGTGATTGCAAATTTTTGATAGGTACTACTTCGTAATTCTTAAACCCCTCGGCATTTTTAATCATCAGTTATATGCAACGTTTATTGAAAATGTTAATTGGGGCGGAAGAATTGGAGAAATGTGTTCGTAATATAACGCGTCTGTGTGCATTATTTATTATTAGGATTTCGACAGATGGTTTCGCATGCGGCGTAATAAGAAGAGTGGCTCATGATAGCCAAGAGGGGTTGCGACCCTCGAGTACATATTTGCTAAAAAGACCGTTGTGTTATATCTGCATATGGGCCTAATATACAGGGTTTTTCAAGTTGATGGGCTATTAAAAGTATATGAATTAGTAGAAAGAATTAAATTCTGAAACTTGGGCTCATTCGGTTATTTTTTATGCCGCTTCTTTTAAAAATATTTTCAAGTTCGATTTACATCCGGTTATACCGGAAGTCGATACCAACTTTTTATTTTAAATAGAATGGTATATTTTTTACGCTGAATTCGAATAAAACGTGTAATTCTAAGGTAAGTTTGATAACCAACTTGTACACCTATGACGATCGGTTTCTGAGTTAATTTAATTTATAGAAAAAAAATCGCTACCGCAACCCAAATTATAAAAAATCAAAACTTCCACAAAATACGACTTATAGTGTTGAAATTTTTACTAGTAATAGCTGAATATTAGTGCTAACGCCTTGATAAAATTGAATTAAATAATTTATACAGGGCGTTCAAAATAAAATTCTAAAATTGAAAAACTTAAAACACGAATTACTTGGTTTTTTCAAATGGCACCTACTATTTTTTATTTTTTCAATCGATTCCTTTTTTTATCCTCTTTCGATCTATATGGATACTTCCTATTTTATTTGACAATTTTGGAATAATTTTGAATTATTACTTAAAATAGGAAGTATCCATATAGATCGAAAGAGGATAAAAAACGAATCGATTGAAAAAATAAAAAATAGTAGGTGCCATTTGAAAAAAACGAAGTAATTCGTGTTTGAAGTTTTTCAATTTTAGAATTTTATTTTGAACGCCCTGTATAAATTATTTAATTCAATTTTGTCAAGGCGTTAGCACTAATATTCAGCTATTACTAGTAAAAATTTCAACACTCTAAGTCGTATTTTGTGGAAGTTATGATTTTTTATAATTTGGGTTGCGGTAGCGATTTTTTTTCTATAAATTAAGTTAACTCAGAAACCGATTGTCATAGGTGTACAAGTTGGTTATCAAACTTACCTTAGAATTACAATTTTATTCGAATTCAGCGTGAAAAATATACCATACCATTTAAAATAACAAAGTTGGTATCGACTTCCGGTATAACCGGATGTAAATCGAACTTGAAAATATTTTTAAAAGAAGCGGCATAAACAATAACCAAATGAGCCCAAGTTTCAGAATTGAATTCCTTCTACTAATTCATATACTTCTAATAGCCCAACTTGAAAAACCCTGTATATATAAATTTTTTATGTTTTTTTTAATCGTGATATTTATAGATTTATTTAGTTTTTATTATTTTGAAGTAATTTTTTATTTTGATTGTCATGAGTAGATAAAATTTTTATTTTTCCTTTGGTACTTCTTTAGGGAGAAAGGGTCCATATTTTTCCTTGCTACACTACATGTTTTATTATTGATGATGATTTATACGACTCCGAGTTGATTTTATGAAGGAAAACACGGGAAATTTATTGGGCAAGTTTTAAAATATGGAAACGTGTTCTGTACACTTCACATTTTTTGTCGATCTAAAACGGTTTCGTAATCTACATAAAAAATCCATTTGTGTAACATAGTGTGTGTGGTAGATCTCTCGAACTGTTTAAGTTTTTAAAACTTTGGGCACTTTACCGTCTTGTCAGGGAAATGTATTTACTGCTCCTCGACATAATATTTATATTTTTTTATTACATTATATAATTTATTTAATGCATTGATGAATATTAAAAAATAGTCCTTTCCTTTATTGTTTTCCGAGTTGATCGTTAAAGTGTTAGGGGAGGGGGTTGAACGAGTGCGTCTGTTTGTTTTGTTCGGTGTTACATTGTTTTGCAAGGGGTCAAAGTGTAGGTATATCTGTCTATATGTGTGTGTTTGTGCGGATGTTCTCCGGGGATACATTTATACCGGCTTATAAATGAGGATAAAAGTCCCGGCTTACCGTACTTAGAATCATGCACCTGCTGCCCGGATGATTCATAAACAGAAAGAGAATTACGGGCTAAACCACGCAAATTGCTGAACATTTCTCACTCTAATCCGTTGTCAGTTTAAATTATCATAAAGGACGACAGGAGCAATTAAAACTTCTTATTAAAGTCTTCTGCTCCAGTTCGAAAAATTCTTTCGGAACGAGAACGCCGCGCCGTGGACCTGAAGAGAAAAATTTAACGAACCGTGAGAGAAAAATTATTATTCTCTATCAAACAGAGGCTTGATCGGAAAAAGAGTTACGAAGATAAATGCGAACCCTAGAGGGAATAATTTACCGACAAAATATCACCTGATATTTTTTATTAATTTATTTTTATCACCCTGTATATATCCACATCTATGTTTCGTCCGTCTCTTTATATTATCAAACTAATATTATAAAGGCGAAAGTTTGTGAGTGTGTGAGTGTGTATGTTTGTTACTTCTTCACGTCTAAACGGCTGGAGCGATTTTAATAAAACTTGGTATGGAGTTAGCTGACACCCTGAATTAACACATAGGCTACGTTTTACTGCGGGAAAATGTCTGATTCCCAAGGGAAAATCGATGAAAATGAATTCGCGGAATATTATAAATGCGAAAGTAACTCTGTCTGTATGCTACACAATCTCGCCTAAAATTTACTGAACCGATTTTAATGAAATTTGGTACAGAGATAGTCTAGAGCATGAGAAAGGACATAGGGTACTTTTTAATGCGAAAAAAAGGTTGTAAGGGGTTGAAATAGGAAAGTTTGTGCGGAAATTCCGTAATTTTTAAAGATAGAAGCTTGAAACTTATTTTTTAGGCTTTTGATTAGATATAAATAAATACGACATTCAATGTTTGTAAAAATTTTACCCCAAAGGGGATAAAATTAGCCGATGAAAGTTTTTGTGTAATGACGTCGTCCAAAAAGCTTACGGCCCAGAAAATTAAAATATTAAGTTTAAAAAGTTATAGAGGTTTTGTTTATTTGGATCAATAAAAGTAGTTGAATACTACTAAGCTATATAAACTATTTTAAACTATAATTAAACTATATTAATCTATAATATTATAAATGCGAAAGTAACTCTGTCTGTCTGTGTGTTACGCAATCACGGCCAAACTACTGAACCGATTTAAATGAGAATTTGGTACAGAGATAGATAAGTAGATATAAAGCTAGAGGCTTGAAACTTATTTTTTAGGCTTTTGATTAGATACAAATAGGATATTTAAAGTTTGTAAAAATTTTACCCTAAAGGGGGCAAAAATAAGGAATGAAAGTTTTTGTGTAATGGCGTCGGAAAAAAGGCTTACGGCCCAGAAAATAAAAATATAGAAGAAAAAAAATTTAAATGCTGCCAAAAGTCACTTTTCCACGCGGACGAAGTCGCGAGCATAGCTAGTTGATTTATAATGCGCGCGCTTACACAAAACTCATTCTTTGTATGTAGGACAGACAGAGAGCTCGATTAATGAAAGCTTGCAACATTTCTAGAGTAGGTGTACGTAATAGGAGGGCTGATTTAAAAAATTAACAAATATGAAAAGTGTTGTAAAATTGTGTCGTTTGTAGTCGAAATCACGAAGCAGTCAGTAGCAACAGAGTACTTTGCCAACTGGGTCCGTGCTCTTTAAATCGGGGCTCTTAACTTGTTGGGTAAATTAATATTAGTTCCAAGCCCTGTCGCGTATATATCTTCATTTATCTGAAATAACCCCTTCGCTTTGGTACTTCGCGAACAAATTCTGCTCGACTAACTTTGGAGTAGTTTTGCCTCACAACCATCCGATTCTGTTTATTATTATTTATGGTCCATAGGTTTCCAAAGGCAAATGAGAATTAGGCCACTCTACTGAAGATATGGGAATTTGCAATTTACAAAAAACAATACAGTTGAAAAAATTTATAGTACCTAGTATTAATTTTTGCGGATCTCGCTCGAAAAGAATGTTAGTGTAATTCGTAGGAGTTTGTTGTGTTGACGGTACGGAGTTTATGAAATTCAGCTCGAGCAGTTGGCAAGTTTATTTTAGAAAAACGCGGCGAGAGTTAATTACGCCTAACTGATGGCAAAAGCTCAGTGTTGGATTGCAATTTGCACATTAATAAGCAAATTTTAACTGAGATAGTGAAATTTTGCAGGGGAGCAAACTTCAACCTAATTAGAGATGCTTTTGTTTTCAAATGTAATTTACTAACGAACTTCCGTCGACTTCGTTACGAGCTTTCGCTATTTGCTACAGAAATTTAGAATTAATTAAAGCTGACAGCTGCAATTGATTTAAAATAAGTTTGTTTTGTTTAGTTTTACAAGAAAAATAGTTTTTAACCTCCTGCAGCAAGTGAATTTTATTATTTTTTAAGTACTTGGGCTAATTAAAGTCAGGGCCGAACTAATTAAGAGAAATGCATATTCAGTAGGTCTGAGAATCGGCTACTATCTATTTTTCATACCCCTAAGTGATAAGGGTTGTCCACCCCTAACTTTTTTATTTATTTTTTTATGATTTAGCATTAAAAAATACATATAACCCTTAATTTTCATCCTTCTACCACCAACCCCAAATTTTTAATAGCGATATTAGTACTGTAATTTTTTTTTTTTTTGTTTTCGTGGAGGAGAGGAAATCTTCAAAAGACACCCAGCCGCCCGTTGCGACTGGGTAGTGTCGGATTCGCCCTGAGAAGGGCACCTACCGACTAAAACCTCTCCCCCTCAGGCCGTTATAGGACCCGCATGCAGGGTCCTCTTCAGCCGAGTACTGTAATAATCTTCAACTCTCAGTGGTCGATAACTGATCAATTATTATCAATCGATTAGTCATCCCCGCCAGGCGTCTACTGATGTCACTACTCACCCAGCAAACAGCACGGAGTGGGGATGAGAATGAAGCAGATTTTTTTAGAATGTTACAGGGAGTTCAAATATGTTCTAAGAAGTAAAATAATGTTTTATTATAACATTTCAGGCAATGTTCAAGAATGTTCCAGAATCTTGAAGATCATTCAAGAATGTTTCAGAGTGTTAAAAAAAGTTAGAGAATGTTTTGAATCATTATGGGATGTTCTGGATAGTTCTAAATTCGCGAATATTCTTGAATGTTCCATCAAACGTGTGATATACCAATTCATACCCGAGCAACGCCGGGTATTGCTGCTGGTGGTATTATATTATTAGAAAGTTAGTAAAGTAAAAATGCTCGAGCAAAACATTCACTGGACTTTATACATTTCTTTGTCGACATTTTTTCTTATTAGGTATGTTGTATGGTATATTTTTTCATCCACATATACTTGAAGATATTTTCTGCTTCTCTGCAAATTGTCCTAAACTAACCGAACTCTCAAAATCTTCTGAAAAAAATGTAGAACCCCTCAAAAAAATTAAAAGACTTATTTTACTTTATGAACAGTATTTGTACCAATTTTCCTATGTCCCTATGAACCTCTGGCGCACTTTGTGGCTCTTACGATAATGCAATACATATAGGACCAAGTAAAAGCGTTATTCTTGTCGGTTCTTTACATTATTACTACATATAAGTAAGTATGTAATTATTTTTTCGTACATAGTTACTTGTTATATGCTCACATTTTAGATTCAAACTGTTGTAGCTCGGCGTGCATTTGAATTATTACAAAATTGTTGGTATGCGTTCCCGTTTCTTGGCCGCGGAAGTTTATAACCTAACTTGATGGTTATAATTTTCGTTACAGTAATATCCCATTCCGGATGCGCCACCATCTTATTCAGGGTGTGAATTTGAAATTCCGGGAAGCGTAAATTAAAGGACATAAAATTTAATTATGCAGCAGCTTTTGGTCGCTCTGAGCCCTTGGTACCTATATTAACAATTCCATTACCATTTGTTTTCCAAATGCACACACACACACACACAACAACTGGGCCGGCTCGATTATTTTGCTGACCTGTTTACTTTAATGGTTCGACTCGACACCCAAATGCCAACAATGAAGAGGGTTTTACGTTTCTATTAATTATTTATCGAATTTTCCCAATTTCACGTACCTTCCTACGTCCCGTAGGTAATAAATACAAAAACAGAAAGCTCCTCAGTAAATAATAACATTAGAAATATTACTGGCCTATAGGGTCAGCCACAATTGGGGTGACCTCTTTGAAAAGTTCAAGTTCCACCACCTATGTTAGTACCTAATGCATAATAAAACTTTGTCTTGTGTCTTATTTCTGGTCATTGCAACCAACCAACGGTCTGGTCTCCTCGTTCGGGTTCACGATGACTAAGGTCGTTTCGATGTTAATTAGACCTGTCCGAAGTTGTCGGTGGAATACCAACACGGATTTGAGGGGGATATTTGGGTTTGACGGCCTGGAAATAATAATCTGTAGACAGACAGACTCTCAAGTGCTTCCATTCCTCGAAATACAATCCGCTTCGCTTCACATCTTTGACGCGATCACCTCCGGGAATTAACGAAAACTATATTAATGTTTGTTTTCATCTTCAACGTAAACTAATCGCGATTATTTGGGACGACACCACGGCCTCCGTGCAAACAACAATTTACAACCCCATTTAATTAGAACTATGCATACTTTACTTAATTAATAAATTCAGCACGAAGGAATTTGTCTGAAGTTAAAATATTTTCTTTAAAACCATTTAGTTTCCCTGTTATATTGCGGTTTATGTCCCGGAGAAGCTCCTCGGATGCATTCTTATAAGGAAGTCAGGTGTTTTGAGCTCGTAAGCGGATACATGCCGCAGATGGTCGGATACTTCCGTTGTTTACTGCTATTTGCGGTAGAAGACGTTCCGGGATAACGTCGCATCTCTCACCCCTTCCCCTTCCCCTTGCCCTCGTCCTCTCCGTCTTCCCGCCACCGAAATCTGTTGCTCTCTTATTTGCATAAGCGACTACCACGAGACTTCGGGAGCCACTTCATAAAAAACATCCCGTCGCCCAGCGGTGGCATTCTCTCCCCTTCTCAGAAGAAGAAGACGAAACACAAACAAACAATGTCGTCGTCGCGCTTGCTGTGTGCCGCATCCATCAGGAACTGACTGAAAAAACATCAATGAAAATAAACAAAAGTTCCCGAAAATGTTACTTACATTATTCGGCATTAGTAGACTTACCTTTTGGGTTGTTAAAAGAAAGACGAGGAGGTCCATGTTTCAAATTGTTCTACTAATGGAATGGAACAGATTGAAGCATGTCATCGGGTGACACTTCAACCGATGTTAAATGTATGTAGGTAGCAAAAAAATCAAGAAAAAAACTGAAATGTTACAGATTTGATTGAAAATACGGTGGAATTCTTTGATAAAATAACCGTGACGACTAGACATTGATCGTTGATATTTTTGGACAAAGTTACTTTAAAAGTAGCAATCAAGCATGTCAGTTTTTGCTCTTCTCTAAAAGACCCAATAGTTCCTGAAGTACCGAATAATTTGTGTTCAGTATTTCCAGATTGTCATATTTATCACTAAATAGAAATCAAAACAAATTGATTGAATCTGCTCAACAAGATCTGCTCGATTGAATTGAATTTGTGAGTTGAGGAAACGAAATTATTTCGTTAGACAACTAATAACGAACTTCCATGGGATGATATCTGTATATTTGTATGTTTTGCGGGTCAATGATACGTGGTTGAAGTAACTCAATAACCCGCTGCTGACCCTCCGGCAGTGCGGCAATAAACCCTCGGTTTCGGGGCATATAGAAAGCAGCGGGTCCTTTGTGTGTATGACTGGAAACACAAGAGGGCTCCCGCTTTCTCCCGTGCTCGCTGTCATTATGCCAAATATAATAGCCCGCAGAAATGGAAAGCACTGAATCAAAACAGCCGCATTCCTGATGAAACTGCGCGCCGGAATCGGGAGACTAAGGCATTTCACGCGTTACGAATTACAAGGATTTCGGCTTCCAAATGGAAGCACATGAAAGGATCACGAAACGGCGCTACGCTACGCGACGAGACGCCGCCGCTCAATCGAAGCAGAGGGATGCCAGACGGAACGGGAATCACTTCCTTTACTCCAAGAAATTGTCATTTACGTTACCTTATCAGACACTCACTCCCTCTTTGTCACAAAATTTTGAAGACGGTGGGTTTAAAAATACTTTCTCCATTTAAAAATAGAAATATATAACTGAGTGATGAATGAGCAAACTAAAATATACTCTTGGTCAAAATCAATGCTATTTCCTTTTCTTGGTCTTATCTTTGTCATTGTAAATCTTAGTATTGGCCTTGATCTTGACTTTTACTTTGGTTTTGATGCTTATGTTGATCTTGGTCCTACAAACATAGCTATATCTTGGTCTTGATCCTAGTCAAGATCCAGTTAATTCTTGGTGTAGATATTACTAATGATCTTGATCTTCATATTTATCTTGTTATTGGCCTTCGTCTTGCGAGCATACCTAACTATATTTTGCTCTTGATCCTGGCCGGGATCTTGTTAATTCTTAGTGTAGATCTTAGTCGTGATCTTGGCCTTCACATTGATCTTCATGTTGGTTTTGATTCTACGAACATAGCCAATATCTAGGTCTGGATTTGGTTAATTCTTGTTGTAGATATTACTTATGATCTTGATCTTCATATTTATCTTGTTCTTGGCCTTCGTCTTGCGAGCATACCTAACTATATTTTGGTCTTGATCCTGGCCGGGATCTTGTTAATTCTTGGTGTAGATCTTAGTCATGATCTTGGTCTTCACAGTGATATTCATATTGGTTTTGATTCTACGAACATAGCCAATATCTTGGTCTGGATTTGGTTAATTCTTGTTGTAGATACTTCTTATGATCCCGGTCTTCATATTTATCTTGTTTTTGGCCTTCGTCTTGCGAGCATATCTAACTATATTTTGCTCCTGATTCTGGCCGGGATCTTGTTAATTCTTAGTATAGATCTTAGTCGTGATCTTGGTCTTAACAGTGATCTTCATGTTGGTTTTGATTCTACGAACATAGCCAATATCTAGGTCTGGATTTGGTTAATTCTTGTTGTAGATATTACTTATGATCTTGATCTTCATATTTATCTTGTTCTTGGCCTTCGTCTTGCGAGCATACCTAACTATATTTTGGTCTTGATCCTGGCCGGGATTTTGTTAATTCTTAGTGTAGATCTTAGTCATGATCTTGGTCTTCACAGTGATCTTCATATTGGTTTTGATTCTACGAACATAACCAATATCTTGGTCTGGATCTGGTTAATTCTTAGTGTTGATATTAATCATGATCTTGGTCTTGTAATTGGCTTTCGTCATGACTATATTCTGATCTTGATCCAGATCCGAAACTTGTTAATTGTTGGTCTAGATCTTAGTTATGATCCTAGTCTTGCTATATCTTGGTATTTCTTGGCCTTTATCTTGCTATTGATTTTGATATTGAACAGCGTATTAAATTCGATAAAATTACTTTAGAAATGGCACGTAGTCAAAGTTGAGCCGCCCCTATAATTCAGGTGTAACTTTTTGAGTAGGTAAGAAATTTTTTACGACCATCCATTATCCAAAGTGACAACTTATGCTTTGGTAGACGTAAATGTGTACAAATGCACTGTCATAACCTGGACCTGTAATTCACTGCCTTTATGGTAAAATGGCTTTACGGTTCGCATTCATACCATTGAGTATTGTACCGCGCCTCTATAGCTTTTAATAATATATGAGAACTACAATAATACTTCGGTGGTAGTTATAGTATACAGGTACAGGTACGCTGTGGTGGGTAAAGGTACGTACGTAATTGTATAGTTATGTTGCTATTAAATTATTGCACGCGGGTAACACATGAGCCTTTACAGCCGTGTTTTCTTTGAATAACGTGCACACAATGATGGCGGTAGGTGTAGTAAGGTCATAGCTCTTGTATGTTACATCTGGGTGACTTTTTGGAAAAAAAGGGTGGTTTTTTTAAATTTTTGGAACATTAAAAATTATGACACTACGCAGCAATAACTTCTGGTGGGGGCTGTTGGCATACCTTTGTTCTTTTTCATTTCCAGAAAGCCAATGGTAATATTATTTTTATTATTACTATTACCATCATTAACGCTATCAGATCTTCCTCGCCCATTATATCTGATGTATCGATACCTATCGTCGCTGCATCCTAAACAATGCGAAGCTCATAAAGCATTGTTCTTAACGCCTTCTGATCTCCATCCTCTGATAGTAGTCGCTTACTCGATCGTAAACTTTCGAATTCATTGTCGATAGTAATTTCTACCCATTTCGTTCTCCATTTGAAACCCCTACAACTGTTTCATTTTCTTCAAAACGTTGTTATTTTCGATTTAGTCCGTTTGTCGGTGAGCATCGACCGTAACCGTGCGTATAGAAGCTTCACATGGATAATTGGGCACTTTTTTAATACTAGAATTGCGTAATAGTGTTTCTTTCGGTGGAATTGACCATCGACAAATATCCAGAGATAATAATCTTGAAGGTGAAGTAGCAATAAATTAATCAGCCTAATCGTGGACGGAGGCGGCTGTTCTGGACGTTTATATTGGCCATCGAGGCTTATCGCAACGACGAATATAACTACCATGTAAAACGATAAACGATAACGATATCTTTGACTCGGTAACAGCAACGAAGAGACTTTACAGTAGTTCATTAATAACTATCTATCTATCGACTATTGACAGCAAGCAATGACTGTCGCCAAATGGACCTTAGTACCTATATACCAATTGAATTAACAGAAAAAAATACCAAATAAAAATACAGTATATTTTGTCGCTATATCCGGAAGTCGCTATATAAAAAGAATGAAAGAAGGAAATTAGGCAAGAAAAGTACTACCCATGGACCAGGGCCGATAATAATTTTTAAAACAAAAAAAATTATAGTAGGATGAAACCATTGGAAAAGGAAGAGAATATAACAGAAATGAAAGTAAAAATAATTTACGGGCGATCTGAGGTCGGGAAGGGGAAGGGGGTGAATTTTTAAGGGTAAAAAACGGTATTCCTTAATTTCCGGAAAAACTACAAGTCTTATGGAAAAAAGTTAAATGGCAAAGTTGTAGGTAATAAAAATATCTACAACTTTTGTATTTACACTTTTTTCAGATAACCTCAAAATTTATGTGAAAAATTCAAATAACCAACTTTTCAGTTTTTATATTTTTCTTTTACAAAAAAACTTTTTTCTTCACGAAATTTAGTGAAAACTTACCTATTTATATTCCAAACACGCTGTAATCTTTTTCATTTGAAATATTTATTTTTTCACCTTATTTTTACTTAATATCGAAAAAACACCCTAATTTTCAATCGAAAATTCTCACGTCAAAATATCTGCTTTTTTAAAAACGTTGGTGGGCGTTTTCTTCACTGAAATTTTTACTTTCTGAAGGTGTGAAAAAAAAAAATACATCACTATCGTAACTTTTCTCAGGAAATGCAAAAACGAAGAAAACTAAATTAATTTAAAAATATTATAATAAATAACGTAATCAGTGAATGTGAATTCAATAGTGCAATTTACATGTATATTTATATATTATGAGATTTTCTATAACATAAATGTAATTAGAATTTAATGAAACAACGTTTTTGCTGAAAAAAATAGCAGCGGTCACATTTTTTAGATAAAATTCCCTTCGGCTTACCATAGTAATGTATATTTTTTTTCACACCTTCAGAAAGTAGAAATTTCAGTGAAGAAAAAGCCCACCAACGCTTTTAAAAAAGCAGATATTTGGCGTGAGAATTTTCGATTGAAAATTAGGGTGTTTTTCCGATATTAAGTAAAAATAAGGTGAAAAAATTAATATTTCAAATGAATAAAATTACAGCGTGTTTGGGACATAAATAGGTAGTTTTCACCAAATTTCGTGAAACAAAAATTTTTTTTGTAAAAGAAAAATAAAAAACCAAAAACTTGGTTATTTGAATTTTTCACATAAATTTTGAGGTTATGTGAAAAAAGTGTAAATACAAAAGTTGTAGATGTGTTTATTACCTACAACTTTGCCATTTAACTTTTTTCCATAAGACTTGTAGTTTTTCCGGAAATCAAGGAAAACCGTTTTTTACCCTTAAAAACTCATCCCAATCTTTTTTCCGACCTCAGATCGCCCGTAAATTATTTTTACTTTCATTTCTGTTATATTCTCTTCTTTTCCAATGGGTTTCATCCTACTATAATTTTTTTTCACTTTTTACTATTTTTGAAGGCTTCAGCACTGGTCTACGAGTATGTAGTAACTGATTCTTAGATTTAACTTTATCAACCATAACATTTATAAACAATTACTAAGTACAACTGCTCACTGACTATCTGTGAATGTAAAAAAAAGATAAAAAGTTTTGTGTTTAGACTTGGTCGCAATATCTATGAGTATGAGATTTCTAGCATCTTGTAATTAATAAATAGTTCATTAAAATTAGTCGCTAAAACCGAAATCGACGTTACATCCGAAGTCGTTACGTTACAGCCAAACTTTCTTCTTAAATTCAATGGACTTATGTTATGTCGTAATAACCAAACGGTCGTTACAACCGAAGTTATAAATGAAATCCACTGTATTGTAAAATAATAAAAACTGTGCTTTGGTAAAAAAGTAGTGATTTTGATTAATAGCTTCTATATTCGAAGACATCGGTGTATTTCTTCGCCTCGGGGGTGAAAAAGAAAATACATTAATCATCATTCAGAGCGAACGTGGGTACCTATGTATGTACGTGGTGTGTGCTGCAACAAAGTGCATGCACTGTGGTATCTGGCGTTTGCAGTTAGTGAAATTTTTGTTCTGGTTTGACATCTATTAGTCATTTTTTTTCTGTAGGTACCAATGTTCACGATTGATTGCCACAACAATGTTTGGGGTTGAACGGAGAATGATAAATTACACTATACTACTTCTACATAAGTATTTAACAAAAAATGTAACTGTTGAAGCTTTATAAGGCGATTTTTAATCCGAAATACATAATTTTTTTGGAGGGATGTCTTCAGTGATATTTTCAGAATTATGTGCTTATATAATTAAGCAAAAAATATTATCAAAACACAAGGCCAAAAAGTTTGCCTCAAAAACTATGTAGGCATTACCTACAGCAAAGTTTAATAAATACCCACAAACTGGGTAGCAAACGCCCTCTGCAGACTGAAGGTCCTTAACACGCTTTCTGTTACAGAAAACTTCATACTGTGAAATTGTCTGTCTCTGCGTCTGTGTCTGTTCAATATATTGGTTTGTTTTCTTGCACATTTCAATTTAGTTTATCCTGTTCTAATTTTTATCGTTTTGGTACTAACGTTATTTATAAACAGTTTTAAATGTGTCATAACTGTCAGGGATATTTTCTACTGGTCGATATCCAACTTCCGTTCCATATTCCGGCCTCTGCTTGTTCCCAGAAGTCTATATCTGATACGTACTCATTACACCCATCGTTTCGTGCTGTCATAACTCTTTACACATCAACGGACGGCAAGAAAAAGCACTAATTGATATGATATTATGTGCTGAAAGTTAAGTAAAACATCAATCATTTTTACTTAATGCGTTTTATTAGTGTTTGACTCTTGAGAATATTGTCTCCAGAAATACTCCCATTAACTCTAAAATTTGCAGAGAAAAAAATTATCATTATGTGGGGTGGTTTTGTGTCAACGTCTAGACGAAGATCTTTCGGTTAATTTTGAAAATTTGTCGTGAAAAGGCGGCTAATTAGCGTCGCGCCGAGATAAATTGATGTGCACGTTGTAAATGAATTTAAGTTTCTTTAATGAAATACGTGATCTGGTGTGACAAAGTCTTATCATCCGTCAAATGTTTCGGGAATGCCTCCCCGGAAAGGAGAGAGAGCATTCCGCATAAGAATCACGTACAAGTCGCCTTAAGGATAATGGTATGCTAATTACCCAGGCTTCGGTTTCCACGTTTAAAATTACGTAAAGCATTTCTTCTGTCCCGAATACGCAACACGGAAGAGGAAATTAACGTAAATTACCCCCGGAGAGAAAAATTATAAGGCGAATTTCAATAAACTGTTCAAAAATATATTTTATAAAAGGAGGGTTGTTTCAGAATCTTATGAGTCTGCACGTACACCGAAAGTTTTGTGCATCGTTGTATTCTATGAAATAATTAAAAAATTGTTGGCGAATTCATAAAAACAAATTTCTCCTCGCAGAAATCGCGTTTGATGCAAACAATAAGTTTCTCGGAATTTATGTGTCGTCGCCGAGTAAAAATTGAAAAAGTTTTCGACTCTATCGAAGTTCGGTGCTCAGGGCAAACTTTGATATCTAGTCTAAGTCATGTGAATTACGTTATCATCCGACTTCCACTGGAAATTAAATAACCCCAGTTGTCACGTGCCTGGACTCCTGACGGGACAACTCCGAGCGAAGGAGAAGATCCTGTGGGGAAAGACCTCGAATTGCGCGAAAAAAGGACATGCTGAAAGTTCTAAAAATTTCATTATTCAAACTCTACCTATTTAACTTCGTCTATTCAATTTTGATGAAATTTTTCAAATACAATTTTTGTTACAGGGGATATCGTGGTCTTGAGGAGGAACGTCTTCAAATGGTGAGTTACAAAAAGTAGTTATTTGACCCCTATGTTCTTTCACTTAACAATACTAAGAGCAAGATTCTAGAAAAAAATGAAAGAGTACCTAATTAATGCCAAAAATAATTACATTTGGTATTGTGAACTTTAAAGTAACTTTGTAAATAAATCTGTCTGGTTATAAAAATACGATCCTGACTCCCCTCAATACGAACAGAATGATCATAAAAAAAAAAGAATCTTCGGCAGATGTTAGTTTGGCGAGCAATTAGGTTTATGACGTCCGTTCGCGGCGGTTTGAGACGGGCACAGATTGCTGCTCCTGCTACAATTAAACCGAAATTATAGGAACTTTAGTATTGCGCTTATCCCGAAACCGTGGAACGGGGCACGCTCGGGCAATAAAAAAGGAATTCACATTGTAACGAAACAAAAACAGTAGCGCGAGTCATTAACTGCTGCAAAGGTGCTGCGATGTTATGAGATTACCTACCGTCCTATTTTTAGAACATCTAAAGTGTATTAGGTTGGTAGCTACGTGTGTAGGAAGCTTGAAATAAAGTGCATTACTTCCAGAGGAAACATCTCGAAATTAGTTCTGCATCATCACTCATAACGCGCATTAGGTAGGTACACTCAGAGAACGTTAATTCGTTCCCAATAGTTTTTTTAAATGGCAACGTCGCGCCTTTTTGGTCTGTATGTTGTCGATAATGTAGGAAACAATAATATTGCGAGCAGAATCGCATCTATTGCTCGCTAGTTTCGTGGCTGTTTCAATGTTTACATACTTAATATACAGGGTCTTTCAAGTTGATGGGCTATTACGTAGTATAAGAATTAGTAGAATGAATTCAATTCTGAAACTTGGGCTCATTTGGTTATTGTTTATGCCGCTTCTTTTAAAAATATTTTCAATTTCGATTTACATCCGGTTATACCGGAAGTAGATGTTAACTTTCTTATTTTAAAAGGAATGACATACTTTTTTTTACATTTTCCAATAGAAAATCTGAATTCATGCATATTTTATAGGAAGCACTACTCCGAAAATATTGATGGATTTTGAGTTATTTAATTTTTTTCAAAATTTTTGACATCTGCACGTTAACATTTAAAAAACCGTAATTCAATTAATTTTTGAGATTTTGCTTTATAACTCGTAACAATTATTTATAACTATTCACATTATCGAAAAAAAATTGTGGTTTTTAACTAAAATGTACAGGATGTTCGAATTTTGTTGTCAAAGTTGGTCGACTTCAAAGAGGCATAAGTCAATTTTTTTTAATAGAATGACCCATTTTTGAGTACAAATTCAAATTCCTCATTAAATTTGGCGTCTTTTGATATGAGACTATCGTATAACTTTGCTTATACTTAGAGAAAATCTACAAGTTGAAGTATGTCAGAAATTAACATCTACTTCCGAAATTGAAAATATTTTTAAAAGAAGCGGCATATACAATAACCAAATGAGCCCAAGTTTCAGAATTGAATTCATTTTACTCGTTCATATACTTATAGCCCATCAACTTAAAAGACCCTGTATATTAAGTATGTAAACATTGAAACGGCCACGAAACTAGCGAGCAATAGATGCGATTCTGCTCGCAATATTATTGTTTCCTACATTATCGACAACATACAGACCGAAAAGGTGCGACGTTGCCATTTAAGAAAACTATTGGGAACGAATTAACGTCCTCTCAGTGTACTTCTTATAATATTTACTCGTATACCTACACTAAAATTGGTTTGGTCTAGAAGGTTAAACTTTAACTATAGGTACAGAGTGCGAAAAAGAGGATGTTGTCAGTAGCAGAAATGACGATGCATGCACAGTTACTGGCTGCACAGCTTTCTTGCATCTCTCACATCACTCAACGCGGATTGGCTGCAGTGATTCTAGGTGACGCATAGTGGGGAGTGAGCAGCCTATTAGCGCTAAGGAACGACGGAGATGCAAGACCAGTTCGATCTGCTGTCTTCTACCGAGCACAAACAGATCTTTGAGATGCCTACGACAAACTTCTTCTTTTCACAACTTGTAGATATGTAGGTAGATGTTTCAAGTTAAAATTTTGGACGTGTGTTTGATTTATTTTCACGATTCAGGTTAAAATGTAAAACTGTACAACACGTACCGATTATACATAACATGACGTGTCACAGTTTTCAGACAAACTTTATCGACAACTGTGACCGTCAACAAAGTCACCAACGTAAAGTCGTAACAGTAACACATCTGCCGCCCCAAATAAAACCGCCACCACTACCACCACCCTCCCCCCCATAAAATTTGAGTGCTATTAATTGTACCTAAACTGCCGTTCTTTCACGTCACATTTTATAACGGGAACATTAAACAATGCATGATAAATGTCCATTTTTATTAAATCCGTTTCCCTCTTCGACCCCTCGTAGCAATCGTAGCGAGGCGTCGCGTCGTGTCGCGTCGCGGCGGAGACCATCCGCTAACAGGTGCCATGAACGCACGGACTCCAAACAACTTTATTCTTGCAACAGATGTTCCCTATTACTGCAATATCCTCGGTTTACACTGTTATCGGGAACAGTTTAACATTTCTTACAATTTCACTCGTACTACCCAATAAAAAAAAAGAAATTTTATGACCAAATATTGTATCGGCTAATTTGTCAATTCTGAATTATTTTGGCTTAATTATAGATATTATTATTTGGTCGTTGTGTAGTTAGAGTTCATTGCGGGTCGTAACGTCCCCGGATTATTTGAAAACTCGCCCCCATCCGACAGACGCGGAATAGCGAACCGTAAGTTTCTTGGTAGGTACTTTTTGTAGTTTTCAAGTAGTAAATTCCTGATGATTTGTTCGAGTCGCATTGCCAACAAAACTTTCGTCGCGACTCGGAAAATTGTTATTCTTCGGACTATTAATCGCACTATTTACCGTTAAGTAAATTAAGTCGGTTAACATAATGAATTGCATTGAATTGAATGGACAAACAATTTGCTAAATCAGTTTCGCTCAGTTACTTTACAAAAACAAATTTCGTTATTGTAGTGTTTAATAGTGAGTCGTATACGTTGGACGTACTGTATATAATTAATTGCTTTGAGACCTTGCAAGTAAAGTAACCATTCAAATTCAAACTGCTTATTTACATTAACTTCTCACTTTTCGTCCTCATAAACATATGCAAAGTAACGTGCACCTTACCTCAGCTTATTATGCTCATAAGAAGGGAGTTGGTTGCTATAATAAGAAGACGCATTCGTAACAGCAGGTGGATAATATAAAAGAGTAGTATGTAGTATTTCGTGTGGGTTGACGATGCTTCTGGTTTTTCAATCCCGCTGGCTTACTCCGCACTATAATAAAGAGTTGGAATCGCATATTATACATTCCGCTAATTTGCATAATGCAGGTCGAAATCGGTTCAACAAATAAAAACGATCCGGAACGTTTATGTCATTGTTCGAATGTGGAGTGACTTGCTAATAAAATAACTCACTGTCACTCTCTAAGAAATAACAATTTATCAACGCGATGTGATACAAAGAATAATTCAAATTAACCGGGACAATTTGCTTATTTTATAAATTAAAAGTAGGATGCAGGAATGTTGTAAATGTGTTCTGTAGTTATAGTTACATATATACATTTAGTGTTCTTTAATTCTACCACCAGTGGTTCCACCGTTTTGTCCAATTAATGTATTAATCAGCTCAGGTATTTTGTATTTATTCCAGTTTTAACTTTACTGTTTTTAAATTTGAATAACAGAACCGCTACATTTGCCATTCTTGTTCTTTTAATATTGTTGTAACGTGTCAAGCTCGGTCCGGACCTGGCATATATGTAATTTCTGTTGTAACGCTCCTTTCATAAATTGCGGACTTGTGAAGGTTGGATGATCGTTTCCCGAGAAAACTTAGACGTTTAAAGGAGCAGAGTTACACTAATACTGATTTATTTCACGTCCTTATAATGGCGCAAATAACTTTCGAATTCCTTTCTCCCCGAAATTTACGACCCAACGAAAGAAATACAAAAAAGATGAAGAGGATAGCGGAAGGGGTAAAGAGGGCGACCAGGAGGCGGTTTTATATATGTATTAAGAGACTGGAGCTGCGATATTGGAAACCAGAGGACCACGCTTGTAATTAGAAATTTCTTCGGAGGGGTCTTAGCCCTTAGATTTATAAAATACTTTAAACAGTGTAATGTACACTGAGAGGACGTTAATTCGTTCCCAATAGTTTTCTTAAATGGCAACGTCGCGCCTTTTCGGTCTGTATGTTGTCGATAATGTAGGAAACAATAATATTGCGAGCAGAATCGCATCTATTGCTCGCTAGTTTCGTGGCTGTTTCAATGTTTACATACTTAATATACAGGGTCTTTCAAGTTGATGGGCTATTACTTAGTATATGAATTAGTAGAATGAATTCAATTCTGAAACTTGGGCTCATTTGGTTATTGTTTATGCCGCTTCTTTTAAAAATATTTTCAATTTCGATTTACATCCGGTTATACCGGAAGTAGATGTTAACTTTCTCATTTTAAATGGAATGACATACTTCAAATTGTAGATTTTCTCAAAAAGTATAAGCAATGTTATACGATAGTCCCATATCAAAAGACGCCAAATTTAATGAGGAATTCGAATATGTAGTCAAAAATGGGCCATTCTATTTAAAAAAATTGACTTATGCATCTTTGAAGTTGACCAACTTTGACTACAAAATTTGAACACCCTGTACATTTTAGTTAAGACCACAATTGTTTTTCGATAATGTGAATAGTTATAAATAATTGTTACGAGTTATAAAGCTAAACCTCAAAAATTAATTGAATTACGGTTTTTTAAATGCTAACGTGCAGATGTCAAAAATTTTGAAAAAAACTCAAAATCCATCAATATTTTTGGAGTAGTGCCTCCTATAAAATATGCATGAATTCAGCTTTTCTATCGGAAAATGTAAAAAAAAAGTATGTCATTCTATTTAAAATAAGAAAGTTAACATCTACTTCCGGTATAACCGGATGTAAATCGAAATTGAAAATATTTTTAAAAGAAGCGGCATAAACAATGACCAAATGAGCCCAAGTTTCAGAATTGAATTCATTCTACTAATTCATATACTAATAGCCCATCAACTTGAAAGACCCTGTATATTAAGTATGTAAACATTGAAACAGCCACGAAACTAGCGAGCAATAGATGCGATTCTGCTCGCAATATTATTGTTTCCTACATTATCGACAACATACAGACCGTTAAGGTGCGACGTTGCCATTTAAGAAAACTATTGGGAACGAATTAACGTCCTCTGAGTGTACACCATCTGTAGACGGACTTCCAGTTGGTCCACGATTTATATCACCTGTCTTTTATCGACCAAAAATTCAAAAAGGGATAAAAACACTTTGAAGCCGATCCTTGTTTATTTACATGACAGTTACTAAAGTTATGTAGGAAAGAAATTGGAATACTGTTGTTCCCTAACTACATAAGTATCTAGATACATGACATGATATTAGTAGCGTTACGTGACCAAAAATATTACAAACTAAATTATTCCAGCCTGATAGAACAAGGAATATGTACAGATAGATAAATATCCTTAATAAGGACATGCGGGAAGGTTTGGCTTCCTTCTCAATTTCCTCTATCATATTACGCGTTTATCATTACGGTTATTATTACGTGGTGAGGTTGGTTAGTTATTATTTAGTTCTTTGTTCTTGTTATTGCAACCCTAATACGGCCTCCCCATCATCTCATTAATATTAACCAGTCGAGGTCTTTCTTCGACCGCTACGCTGTTACTTTAATGTAAGTCAATACCTTTTTCAATGGGATTAAGTAAATGCATTCCTTTTTGCCTACCGTGGCGAGTAGCGGATATTTTAGACGTGTTCTCGTTTGAAATTATTTTAGCGTAAGCCTCTTCTGATGGGGACAAACCCAAAGGGATTGCAATTATGTTATAAAATAAGTGCCGCATATACAGTCAGGAGGAAAAGTACTTTTAGTCCTTTCTGCACCCACCGTACTTGTCGGATTTGGCTCCCCGTGCTTTACCATTTTCTCCCACTTCTTGAAGGCACCCACAGCTCATTCGGTTCGATATCGATCATTCTGTGACGGTGTACAAAAATTTGTCACACATCTAAGAAATATTTTAGTGGCCAGGGGATGAAATTAATTAGATGACCGTTTCTACATTTGCATAAAGTTTTTATTATCTATACCAGACGCTGATAAATAATGCAAGAAATGATCCAGAAAAATACCTAAGGATAACATAAAGATAAATCAAGGTTAGAACACGCCCGTTCCCTACTACGACCCTGGCCTGCATCCAAATAATGGAATTTCTTTCCGGTTAATGGCAAAATTCAATTGTAACGGGAGTAGTCGCCGGGAACGTCCCGATGTCTGGCAGCTACTACGTAGCAGCTAGCTAGCTTATGAAAGATTCAAGGGAAATAATAAGACGAACTCGATGTAGTAACTGTAACAAAATATGAAAACTTCATAAAGCTCGAGACGCCGCCTTATAAGAAGCGTGATGAAGCTCCCTAGCTACAAAACATGTCCATGGAGACAAGGGTGCAGACGGGAAGGCAATTGCGGTCATTGTGCACCCTAATTGAGTCCCTTATAAAATTTAACTCGACAAGGAAGTTTTAAATAAGAATTAAGTACTAAAATATATTTAACCCTTCTCAGGGAACAGCGGCGACCATTGGAATTCAGACTAAAATTTTTGTTCATAAAGTCTCAAAAGATTTAATCGTGAGGACCGAGTTGGTACGTTTCTGTTGACGTAATGTTTGTCCTTTAGTACCCGGTAGGTAATAAATGGAAGGAGTGGAAATGTTATGGCAATCTTTACTTTTCGAAATAACGTTCCTCGGAAAATTCATTACGGTGACGTTTGTTATCAGGAAATGATGTCCTCTACGTGTCGTTAAACACGAAACTTTCTTAATATTGTCTTCGCAATTCCGAGGTAATTTTTCTTTTCTAAGTAATTATACCTGTAACTGAACCTTCCCGGATTAATTTAATAACACACGGGGTGGATTTTGAAATATTATGGCGTGGAGAAACTGAATTATTAAAGTAGGTACCTACATTGTCTCTACAAATAATAATAAGGCGATCTAAAACGAAAACTAACCTAGGTACTATTATTGGACATTGGAATCGTTGAGAACTGAAAAAGGTTCTGTTGGTTTTTGTGATACTACAATGTATCAAGGATTAAATAGTACCATGAATATTATTGACTTTCAAGTATCTACCAAAAGTACCATCGGGAACCAGCAATAGTACTGAGTACAAAAAATTGTTAAGTAAGTACCTAACTGTATCAAAAGAACCAGAACTACCAGTGATATACAACAGGTACTACCTATTGGAAATTAGAATCGTCCAATAATCGAAATCAAGTGGTACCTACTACTACTAGTACCTACCGTAAAACTCCAAGTATCAGAGCTATGTGCTAGGTACTCTTGGAAACCACCAAAAAAATCATAAAGTATCGAAAATTATAAAGTACTAAAGGTATCACTCAGTTTTCCGACGTGTCAAGTATCAATTGTAGTGTTGGGAGTCTACTTACTTTAGTACTAAAAGTACCATGGACGTGCATGTGGTACAGAGTATCTAGAATACCACAAGGGATTAAGAAATCTCAAGTACGTTGAATATCTACAACTGGTAAAAAAGGATTTGAGCATCAAATATATTCACTGCTATCGAAAAATGATACAGTGCTAAAAGTACCATTAAGTTCTAAGAACTGTCAAGAACTAGAAGTATAGTATATTAGCATTTATTCAGTGTCAAAGATGGATATCACTAGAAACTGCAAGTACCACGAGTACTATCCTTTAGTACCACCGATACTATAAGGTTATGGTTTCATCAAATTACAAGTATGATAGGTACTATTAGAACCTGTTCCAGAGGTACCATTGGATACGAAGAGACTTAAAGTGAAATAGAATCAGCAGAAACTAAAATCAGAAGTATTTTTCAGTTTCAGGAATCGTCTATTAACGAACTGTTGGATTTTATGAATGGTTCAGTACCAATTGTATTAAAAGTTAATGTACCAAAGAAGCAAGTGATATAAATATTTCAGTTACAGTATTTACTAAAATAAATTTATTATCCTTTTCAATGATAAAATTGTGTTTAGTAAACATGAAAATATTTCGTTTTGATCCTTTTCAAGGAATATCTTCTGTACGTCCGGCGCGTTGGCTTTTGTAAACAGAATAAAAATAAAATCCATTTTTCGGTTGCTAGAGTTGTACTTCACAGACATGTTTACGTAAAAATAAATGTATCTTCATACAAGCGCAGGTATTGGAAAGATTTAAAGCTTAAAGGGCGTATGTACATATGTATTTCAGTAAGCCCATTGGGTTGCAGCAACAAAATATCCATCCTTTACGTGTAATTGATACGAAATCGTGGGCATTAAGTACCTAGGGCTTTATGTTTTGCAGAAATCGTTTACTTAATAATGTACACTAGGTGCGCTGGTTGGTTATATCGAGGGTATGGTTCGTTGGTCGTTATGGTCGATGGTATATGAAATGAACTAAACGATGAGCAAAGTGAAATCCAAATGCAGCACTTGCCTCTAGATTTTGCGAGGATTATCTACGGTGCATTTGTTGTTGTTAGGTTGGTAGGTACTTAGGCATTATCGCATTGGATGTACTTTTAGATGAACATTTTTTATACGTACCTAGTTATAGGTACTTAAATTTAAACGTAAATTTCATTTAAATACTAGCTGCAATACCCGGCGTTACTCGGGTAAGAATATATCATTCTAGAATATTCGCGAATTTAGTACTATCTAGAACATCCCATAATGATTCAGAACATTCTCTAACTTTTTTAACACTCCGGGACATTCTTGAACATTGCCAAATCATTCTGAAATGTTATCTACAATAAAACATTCTTTTCCTTCTTAAAACATATTTGAACGCCCTGTAGTAACATTCTAAAAAAATCTGCTTCATTCTCATCCCCACTCCGTGTGTTGTTTGCTGGGTGAGTAGTGACGACATCAGTAGACGCCTGGCGGGGATGACTAATCGATTGATAATAATTGATCAGTTATCGACCACTAAGAGTTGAAGATTGGGGGTTGCTGGTATAATAATGCCAAATCATAAAAATATTTAAAAAAGGTAGGGGTGGACAATCCTTATCACTTAGAGGTATGAAAAATAGATATATATATATATATATATATACAGGGTTTTTCAAGTTGATGGGCTATTAGAAGTATATGAATTATTAGAAGGAATTAAATTCTGAAACTTGGGCTCATTTGGTTATTGTTTATGCCGCTTCTTTTAAAAATATTTTCAAGTTCGATTTACATCCGGTTATACCGGAAGTCGATACCAACTTTGTTATTTTAAATGGAATGGTATATTTTTTACGCTTAATTCGAATAAAACGTGTAATTCTAAGGTAAGTTTGATAACTAACTTGTACACCTATGACGATCGGTTTCTGAGTTAATTTAATTTATAGAAAAAAAATCGCTACCGCAACCAAAATTATAAAAAATCATAACTTCCACAAAATACGACTTAGAGTGTTGAAATTTTTACTAGTAATAGCTGAATATTAGTGCTAACGCCTTGACAAATTTAATTAAATAATTTGTACAGGGCGTTCAAAATAAAATTCTAAAATTGAAAAACTTAAAACACGAATTACTTCGTTTTTCCAAATGGCACTTACTATTTTTTATGTTTTTAATCGATTCCTTTTTTTATCCTTTTTCGATCCATATGGATACTTCCTATTTTATTTGAAACTTTTGGAATAATTTTGAATTATTACTTAAAATGGCAAGTATCCATATAGATCCAGAGGATAAAAAAAAGGAATCGATTGAAAAAATAAAAAATGGTAGGTGCCATTTGAAAAAACCAAGTAATTCGTGTTTTAAGTTTTTCAATTTTAGAATTTTATTTTGAACGCCCTGTACAAATTATTTAATTCAATTTTGTCAAGGCGTTAGCACTAATATTCAGCTATTACTAGTAAAAATTTCAACACTCTAAGTCGTATTTTGTGGAAGTTATGATTTTTTATAATTTTGGTTGCGGTAGCGATTTTTTTTCTATAAATTAAATTAACTCAGAAACCGATCGTCATAGGTGTACAAGTTAGTTATCAAACTTACCTTAGAATTACACGTTTTATTCGAATTAAGCGTAAAAAATATACCATTCCATTTAAAATAACAAAGTTGGTATCGACTTCCGGTATAACCGGATGTGAATCGAACTTGAAAATATTTTTAAAAGAAGCGGCATAAACAATAACCAAATGAGCCCAAGTTTCAGAATTCAATTCCTTCTACTAATTCATATACTTCTAATAGCCCATCAACTTGAAAAACCCTGTATATAGATTAAATTAATTAATATGCATGTGCTGCTTATTCCCTGTTGATATTTTTTTTTATGGGATCGACTCCTCTTGCATGATTTATCGGCGGATTATTAAGACGTTCATTGGGCTCATTTAAAATAAATAATTTACGACGATCGTAAATGACATATGCAACTTTCTTGCAGACGGTATGGCGATCACGAATCAAACCATGGATGCATGTAAACGTAATCGCTTTATACGGACATGTGCCCATGTACTTCTTCGTATTTACTATTATATACTTGCCGCCTTCGAATTATTACCGTCACAGTAAAAAGTTTATTGTTTCCGTCGATTAAATCCATGTCATCAATGCCAAGTGTTTGAACTTAAACAAAAGGCCATAAAGTCTTCTGTAAACCATTGTTAAATTGCTATGTTGACGATTAGATTAAACAGCGGGAGGGCTCGCTTCCGGGTGCAGCAAACGGGCCTTCACTTTGATAATCTGATAGTTTTTTTCTTTTATAAAATACAAAAAAAGGATACTGGTAGAAGCATATTCAACAAATAAATATCTATGGTCACAATGATGAATTTTGTGCTCAAGAAGCTTAAAATGTATGTTATTAAATTTTTGATGTTCTTAAACAGCTTTTTAAACGTTCGTTTCGTTTGACCCACATATACCTACTGTTAACGATTTTTGCTTCTTTTGTTGACGAATATATAAATAATATAATAAGAAAATGTGATCAGCTGTCAGCAATAATTTCTTTATGCAATTTAAAATGCAGCTCCGGTGAAATCAGGCAATTTTGTTCCAGTCAAGTGAGTTGATGAATGTTTATAGCAACATTATGCTTAAAACACAGTTGACATCATTGCGAAATTAATGTTCTGTCTGCTTAAGCTGATGCATCGGTTGCTTTAGACGCAGATGTCCACCTCCATGTTGGTAGTGGACATCACCAGAAAACATTAATTTCACCCAACATGTCCGAATGTAATTGAATTTCGGATAAATAGCAGGTCTATATACATATGTGTGTTGTTGGTGCCTTTGTTCGCGCCAAATTGAAATCCTTTACACAATTAACCTGCTCGCACCGAAACTAATTCAAAATATTCAGTTTGATGGGAACTGAAACTGTAAATGAACTGAATTTAATTTTTGAACATCAATTTCAAATAATTATCACAAGATAATTTTATAAGTGAGTGGCGGTGGTGCATCCCAGGTTGGAGGACGTATATCAAGCTAGCACGCCTAAGTTATTTTTCCGATTTCTGACTTGCACTATAATTTGTCGCTAATTTGTTACCAAATGCAAAAATTTGTCGCTCGTGCCGTTTAGCCATAATCAGCTGTAGTGCTAGCTTGATATCAAGCCAGCACTACACATAGCGTATCTCGAAAACGAAATGTCGTAGGATATTACTGAAAAGGCCATAATTTGTCGCTGAAAGATGACACATTCAACGAATTTGTCGCTAGTCTTATCTTCAACTGATAAGCGAAAAACTGCTGGAAAACCATCAAACTGGCACTGCATATGGCATATCTCGAGAAGGGAATGTCGTAGGTAATTACAGTAAAGGCCATAATTTGTCGCTAATTTGTCGCTGAAAGATGACACATTCAACGAATTTGTCGCTAGTCTTATTTTCAACTGATAAGCGAAAAACTGCTGGAAAACCATCAAACTGGCACTGCATATGGCATATCTCGAGAAGGGAATGTCGTAGGTAATTACAGTAAAGGCCATAATTTGTCGCTAATTTGTCGCTGAAAGATGATACATTCAACGAATTTGTCGCTAGTCAATTCTCCAACTGATAAGTAAAAAACTACTGGAAAGTATCAAACTGTAGAAAGGTAACGTGTAAATAAATCCGATCTCTTAAAACAAATGTAACAAAGACCTTCTTAAATAATTTTTTGATGGTTTTCCAGCAGTTTGAAGATAAGACTAGCGACAAATTCGTTGAATGTGTCATCTTTCAGCGACATATTAGCGATAAATTATGGCCTTTATAGTAATATCCTACGACATTCCCTTCTCGAGATATGCCATATACAGTGCCAGTTTGATGGTTTTCCAGCAGTTTTTCGCTTATCAGTTGAAAATAAGACTAGCGACAAATTCGTTGAATTTGTCATCTTTCAGCGACAAATTATGGCCTTTACAGTAATATCCTACGACATTCCCTTCTCGAGATATGCCATATGCAGTGCCAGTTTGATGGTTTTCCAGCAGTTTTTCGCTTATCAGTTGAAGATAAGACTAGCGACAAATTCGTTGAATGTGTCATCTTTCAGCGACAAATTATGGCCTTTACCATAATATCCTACGACATTTCGTTTTCGAGATACGCTATGTGTAGTGCTAGCTTGATATCAAGCTAGCACTACAGCTGATTATGGCTAAACGGCACGAGCGACAAATTTTTCGATTTGGTAACAAATTTGCGACAAATTATAGTGCAAGTTAGAAATCGGAAAAATAACTTTGTCGTGCTAGCTTGATATACGTGGTTGGAGGTCGCCTTGTTGTTTCAGTCGATTCCTTGTTTGTCCCAGTTTCTGCCCGTTGCCCGACATTTCATCCCTTTCCCCTCGCTAATATTTCATGCGTCTAAGGGACAGGTAACCTCCCAAGATACCATTAATCTTCATGTGTCACTATTCCTTGTTATTTATTCCCTATAGTTTAATGCTGCCGTCAGCGGGATCCTTTCTCCTTACATGTTTCAAATTTATGGTCCCCATGCACATTCTGAAAAGTTTACCCGACAATAAAAGTGCATCAGCATAACACTACAAATCTAAATACTGTTCTATTCTTGCCCAAATGACCATAAGTGTTAATTCCCTGTTCGCGTTGTAATATTAGAAATAGCTGAGCTGCAAAAACTTATTACATTAAATAAAATCGTCCGCGGCGGGTTGGATTTTCTGTCTGGCGCAGCTGTTTTTGTTAAAGTTTAAAACTAAAGTTAAATGGTGATCTGATGGAAGCATTTTACGACCATTAGTATCTGTCAAAACATATCTCGTTTTATGAAATTTCGCTGAAATGTGGGAGCGTTGGCTGGCCATATGTCTTCTCTCTAATCTCTCCGCGAGCGCGCGACTCCCTTCGAACGAAAAGAAGTGACTTGGCAGAAAAAGTTAACTGATTATTCTATTCCACCCCTCGTGACGCGCCGGGTGTTAATTTAGACAACATCATGCAACTTCATGTTCCACGTTTGATTTATTGACGTTCGTTTACTTCTATTTCATTAAGTGCCCGATTCAATTATCTCTAATGTAGGGCATATGTGACCACGCGGAAAACAGTCATCCAGTCATTTTTTCAAATTATTGATATCGTGCCCATAAATGAAATCTTGCGTTTTTATTTCCATTGTAGAAATAACTTATGTGTTGTTAAAAAAACTAGAGAAGGCAAAAAAAGAGAGAGCATCAGCGCTAATGTCGCACAAAAGATTAAGTAAACGGGAACAAAACCGTCTAGAATGTTATCTGACTTTCAGGCAATTTTCCTTTGTTGCTGTAGTGTATTTTAAGTTCTGGTCGCACTTCAAAGAAGCCCCTAATGCAATGCGAATAAAGCAGCAGAGAAAGCGCCTCTTTGAATATACATGTATTCAGACGTTTGAAGATTAGAGCTTTTCAACTAAAAAGCTGATACGTTAGAGAGAGCACACAATGCTTATTGTGAGCGATTCCAACGTCTGTCTACTCTCTCTTCTCCACGTGCCTTGTCCTGCATTTTATTCCGTTTGCTTTGAATTTCCGATTCCATGCGAATTTATTATTTCCAGACGAATAATGATGCAGCAGAGTGCGCGTTGAGGAAATTCTTCACGTGCCTATTTCCATGCATACACTATACGTACAGTATACACTAGGATCTCTGATGGAATTTTTGCTTTTCGTTAAGGAACGCGAACTCGTCGAATTTACTTTACTTACGCTACACCGGAACTTATCGGTTGCAAATTTACTTCGGTACAGTGCCGAACTCGTTTTAGAAATTGCAGAAACCGAAATTCAAGAATCAAGACTCGGGTAACACTAGATAAAAGTGTTTATTAGTCAATACAATAAAACTTTGAAAATAGGGTAATAGCAAAAAATCACTTTTGGATGTACGTATCTAGTTATAATTAGCAATGAATTCTATTGAATATCTGCAGCTTGTTAGGGGTACTTTAATATCAAATGAGTCTCGTTTTGGGTTTTATTAGTTACTAGCAGCAATCTCGCACGTTTGATGGAACATTTTAGAATATTCGTGAATTTAGAACTCTCCAGAACATCCCATAATGATTCAAAACATTCTCTAACTTTTTTTAACACTCTGGAACGTTCTTGAATGTTCTTCTAAATTCTGGAACATTCTTGAACATTAATAAAATTCTCAGAGCTTTAAGGGGTAAAGAGTTCATTTATTATAAAAACAACACCAACGTTTCGGTTCAGATGTGAATAAAGGTTCACATCTGAACCGAAACGTTGGTGTTGTTTTTATAATAAATGAACTCTTTACCCCTTAAAGCTCTGAGAATTTTATTATAAACAGTAGGGGAAGAAAAAATTGAAAATTCTTGAACATTGCCAAATCATTCTGAAATGTTATAATAAAACATTATTTTACTTCTTAGAACATTTTTGAACTCCCTGTAACATTCTAAAAAAATCTGCTTCATTCTCATCCCCATCTCCGTGTGTTGTTTGCTGGGTGAGTAGTGACATCAGTAGACGCCTGGCGGCGATGACTAATCCATTGATAATAAATAATTGATTAGTTATCGACCACTGAGAGTTGAAGATTGGGGGTTGGTGGTAGAAGGGTGAAAAGTTAGAGTTGTATGTATTTTTTAATGCCACATTATGAAAAAATTAAAAATAAAAATTTTGTTCCAAAAATAAAAAACAGTTAGGGGTGGACAACCCCTATCACTAAGGGATATTAAAAATAGATAGTAGCCGATTCTCAGACCTACTGAATATACATAAACAATTTCATAAAAATCGGTCAAACGTAGATGTTCACTTTTTGAAACTTTCTAGATCATTCAAGAAATTTTTAGAATTTTCTCGAACATTCTAAGTCGATAATAACAGTTTGCGCTCATTTTAGAGTTTTATTAGATCATTTCAGAAATTTTGAGATCTTTCCGGAAGTCCTTATGACTTAAATAAATACCGGCCAAATGCGAGTCGAATTCGCGCACCGAGGGTTCCGTACAAACCTGTATATATGTGATGTAACTAAAAATTTAAGGTTTTCGGAATTTTTCCTTTATATGTGCTATAAAACATTGCTTCATGCCAAATTTCAAGATTCTAAATCGACTGGAAGTACCCTTTAGGTTTTGATTCCCTTGCGAGTAGTTGCGAGTTTGAAAATATGCGGCTTAAATTGCTGTTTATTTTTATTGCGTTGACATAGAAGTTTGATTTTGTTACAGCTTAAAGGTATTATAGACCTGAGTATTTGATATGAATTTCAATTTAATACCTCTATGCGTTCATGAGGAAAGGGGTAGTAACTTTAAAATTATTAAAAATATTTTTATTATATAATGTAACTAAAAATTTACAGTTTTCGCAATTTTTCCTTTATCTGTGCTATAAGACGTTGCTTCGTACCAAATTTCAAGATTCTGAGTTCACGGGAAGTACCCTGTAGGTTTTGATTCGAAAATTTGCGGAAATTTGCGGCATAAACGGCTGTATCTTTTGATTACGTTGGCTTAGAAGTTTGATTTTTTCACAGCTCCAAGGGACAATAGACCTGAGTATTTGGTATAAATTTTAGCTTGATACCTCCACGCGTTCCTGAGAAAAAGGGTCTTGACGGACGGACGGACGGACGGACAACGAAGTGATCCTATAAGGGTTCCTTTTGAGGTGCGGAACCCTAAAAAGGACATAAATATTTCTTTTCACCTTTCTGCCACCTAAAACCACCCACTTCCACCCACCGCGACCAAACTCCCTCACTCCCACCTGGAGACCAAGGGGTATTTACCACCCCAACAGGAAGTTGATTGGAGTAGATAGAGAAAACCATTAGCATTTTATATATGTAATTAGATTTACATATTTAGATTTAGATTGGATTAGGGTGCTCGTGGTCCAATGCGTTACTGCACAACCTCTAAAAGTAGTTAAAACCTGATTAATAACACAACTTTATCACCTATATTCTTATCAGTCCAATCCTGAATTCTTTTAGTCCGGGAATTAACTGACTAACTTACATATTTCAGTTTTCATAACGAAATAAGCTTGTTGTCAAAAAAAGTTTGTCACCTACGTACACCTTGTGTGAATTTTATTGATATTGAAAACTTTACCCCACAGTTTTTATTCTGGAGAACTTTTATTTTATTTCCCACCATGATTTATCGATTTATTCGGCAATAAAGTCATTCAATATAATATATATCGTGGGCATAAAGAGAAAGGCGGCAACACAGTAACTCCCGTTTTACAGCCTCCTTTTATAACTTGAAAAAAACGTGCTTCATTGAAAACGACGAATACTATGGGTCGCTATTTTAGAAAAGCTCGCCATAAAATTGTTTTTCGCATTTGCGAAGCGAACCACCTATAGGTATGTATGTTTAAGATTGTGTCGTCGCGTACTGAGGACGGTACCATTCGCGATACCGATCAATAATACGCCAGTAAATCCAGTTAAAGCTCTAAATGGTAAGGATAATGACAATACCGTTCGATTTAATACCATCTCTTGAACCGTGCACTGTGCGTTGCTGTGCTCATTCCATTCATTCCTATCGTGGTTGACATCTGCGGCTAAAATTTTGCACCTCGTATTTCAATATTTTTACTGGAACAATAAGGTAAACGATAGTTACAGGGTGTTCCGTAGCGTGATGATCGTAGAACTCTAAAAGGAAGAGAACTTAGATGCAGATCTCGTGGATACACACTGGGACCACATAATGATGGTTCAGATCAAAAAAATATTCAAAAATTTTTAACTCTCTGTCTCTCTCTCTCTCTTACCATGTCCTGAACTTCTAGGAGTCCCTGTATGAAATATTTTTGTGCTGTTCTGCTGCGAACGCCATGAAGACCATATTTCAGCGGCAACAGCGAGCAGATAAAAACAATTTGTCATATATCACTTTGTGACTGCATGAATATGTGTTTTTAGCGAGATAATTTCACACGTTTGCAACAAGAGGGTGCACGCGGAGCCTGTGAATTGTGATAGCGTCACCGCAAGCATTAAAATGATTTACAGGCTCCGACTCGTTTACATAAAATTCGACGAAATTCTCCAAACGATAACATTAACGTTATTATTTGCTGATTACGAAGGACCACTAAAGGCTAAAATGTCGTCTATTTAACGCCATTATCTTATCGCTTCCGGGTGGCGGTGCAAGGAAGTAAGTGTGTGTGTAATGTGATGGGCTTTTAGTCAAAACAGCAACGCTTACGATAGTGCCCTGGGGACCTTTAATACCCCAAACAAACAGCTTCTGTCTTCCAGGGGCTTTTAAAATAAAATAAAAAAACAAACGAATTAAACCCTCCCTGATTCGATAGAGCCATTAACAGATTTTAAAGACCTCTATGTACTTAGTTAGCTGGGGGCGAAATTCGTAGATGGGGACAATACCAACCAAAGCTTTAAAAACATTTATAGTAATTAATTCTGGCGATCGATAATATAATGATTGATCTACCAGCGTTTTGGAAAGGTGAAAGGATTGAAGGTCAGGTAAAATGTATTTTATGTAGACTGTTGTGTAAGTGGTGGGCCCTTGGAGGGACAAGTACAAGAACCATTAACATCTCTTATTACAACTTCACCATCAGCTATCACGACGTACTTGCGCTTTGCTAGGAGTGGCACGCAATTATCTTTATCTTCAACAAATTATCGCCATATCGCCAGGACACTCGCCAATAAATTAGCGCCAAATACTATATTATTAAAGAAGTTAAACGGAAACCGACTAATTAGTGTGTCACAGTAAATCAACCTAAAGAAGTAGGGACGAGACGAGTCACGGTCAAACTACTCGTAAAATAATTCTACTATGGTACTAACGATAAGTACCTACAGGAAAATTGTTTAAAGATTGCGGTTACGTCACAAACATAGTCTATGTGACTCAATCCAAAAAGTAAAGACGTAACACATTCGCTTATAATTGCATAGAACAAACAATAAACGCTTCCAGTGAGTCTTCTATATAAATAATAAATTCTTTAGGGTCGGTATAATAAATAAATAAATTAAATTGCAACAACGACGAAGTTAATTGGACCTGTTGAGGTTACTTTTCATTCGTTCATGTCAGTAATTTATTTGCATAATCTTCAATGTTTACGATTTCTGCCACTGACACGTTACAAGGAGCCCATAGCTGCTGATATCACTTCTGAGACGTTTTTGCGTGTCCTCACGCAACTAATAAATCTGCGTCGTGTGACGTTATGTATGACTGCAAGAAACGCGATAATGGTACGTGGTTCAAAGGAGTCCCAGTTGGGCACACAAGTCTTCAGACTGGTACGTGTTTAGGTTGTTGTTGTAAAATATAACTGCCACTTAGTCATAACAAATCGACCAACGATAACGAACTTAAATGTAGAAAAAGATTGGTCACGTATTCTGTAAAACGAAAATTTATTTAGAAGTTAAATGATAATTAAAAAAATGACTTTCTTTACGTAATTGTCGAAAGGATTTAATGAAGATCAGATTTCGTTCAGGAGAATGCGTAAATGGGATGGAATGAAGGATAAAATTGCGTGGATGTGGTCTAAGGAAGGATACGAGGCATTTCCGTTGGTTGTTGCCTTCATATGCGTATAATAAAGGTATGCGGCAGGGTGCTGTTCTTCGAGACAATTATCTAAGGACCATTAAGGCATTCCAAGATGTACATTCTTACTTCTTAACCCACCAGCATCAGCAATGACAATTCCATTATGTGCTAAATTTACATGCCCATGTGGAATGTAACGTTGCGATTCTAAAATGCCATTTGCAATATTCAAGTGCATTAAATATATTTAAATAGGATGGATAGGTGAAATTTTGCACAAATTAGAAAGTGTAAGTCACACAAATACTTTAAGTGTCTAGAAACCCTTTTAATTTCACCGTTAAATCGAAAATAAAGAACTATCCGGCTCGAAGGACCATAAACATGTTCATTTCAACATTTTCCTCGGCTTACTATTGAGCGCCAAAGTCGTGCGTTTACATTTTGTGTTAGAACAAATTGCCCGAGTTGTAAAAGGAGAGCAACAACAAGAAGTGTGTGAAGTTGGTGGCTTGGGTACTCGTCTTTTATACGAGGAACACATCAGTCCGCATCATTTCCTTAACGTTTCTAGTGGTGGCGTGAAATTCGCCATCACGAACACGTTATGCGGGTTTAATTAAACTTCATCCCTCTTTCTGGAGTAATTAAGCAAGAGGCAGTTGCAACCACCGTTCAGAGAGAGAGAGAGAGCGTGTGTACCATTCGCCGAATTACAAATACCAACATCGCGTATCTAGCCGTCTCTTCGTAATCGTTTATTCTTACTTTAATTACAAATTTCATTCCCGGTTTATACTCACGTAAACGTTCAGGTGGATTCTGGTACTGACACTAGAACTTAATATTCACTCACTGCCCCCTTGCACGCTGCACCATTGACTCCAACTCCATTATTACGAAGGTGCAGGGTCACTGAACAATTGTCCCAAAACACGGAAATGAAATTCCGTAAATTAAGCCAAAAAAAAACAACAAACTGTGAATCCGGCTCGAAGGACCACGAGGATAATCTGTCTTTTGTCTCGTTTTCTTTTAGCATCGCTCCACTGTAGAGTTATGAACATTACAGAATTATTAATTTACGTCATCTAAAGGTACCTTCATAAAATTTAATGTATTTTGGGAACCATTACACCGTAAACTAATATGACTTTTACCAGAGCGTAGCTTTGACACTAATCTTTTAGAGTACCTCTTTGGGAAAATATCTCTTCATTATGTCGTCCTGCTTCCGTTTCGATTTTGTGTGTTTGTTTTAGCTTAAAAGCCAAACCGTGTTGAGGGATCAAGGAAAACACAACCGACTCATGTGCCAATTTATCTTACGAATAGCAGCCAGAATCTAACAGCCAGTCAGTCAGTCAGTCGGTAGTTGGTGAAGGTACAAGTACTTGTTCTCATCCCCCTGTGTCTATCCCTCAGGATCCCGGGCATATTTCACTAACAATAACGCTTGCTTGCCTGCCTGCCTGCTTGCCTACTAAAGCGTGGAAGATAATGTAAAGCAACATTAATTTCACAAGGAGGTACATGGTACATTAAAAACATATCGAGGTGGTTATACAGGATGTTTTGTCAAAAATTAGGAATAAATGAGCTCTGTGAGGTTAGAGGTTCTTCTTTTATAATAACACAAGAAATATTGGAAGGATGCCTTTGAGGTTTTCATAAGCAAAAGAAGTCAGGTTTTGGTCTTTATTTTGGACAAAAACTGATACTGATTTCTTTCTTACATTAAAATACTTTGGTGTCATAACTTCTCCTTATTGTTGATACATAGTGTTCCTTGCAACATATGGTAGCATTTATCAGTTGGTTGTCGCTGTTGTTGCAATTAATATTGAGCCCCAGGTGTTTACGATAAACGGGGAGAATGATACACATACTAAATCTCCCATTCATTATTATTCTGCTGCCATCTCCGCAATTGGATCCTATCCTCCCCAAAGCGTATTTGTCAAAATGGCATTCGGTTTAAGATTATCGACTTACTCGCCGATCTAAATCCTTTGTTTCTCCCAAACGGAATTATTCGCAACAGGAAATAACTTAATTCCCATAAACATCCGTCGTTATTTAACTGGTATTTTGGTCTGCTGCTTTTTAAAAATGTTGATTCCTTTTGGGCCTTATCAACAATCCTTTTTTCTTTCAGTGGTTTTAGCTGGAGGAACCGTATTTTTATTTTCGAAGACTCAATAAAAATGTCAGGAAGGCCTAGTGCCTCTTTTTTGCCAGATCCGCTGATGGAAGTGAAGGTAGTGAGCGGAAATAGTCAATTAGCGAAGTGTAGCGTTTTGAAAAGAAAACTACGGTAATTGGAGCGCGTTTTTTCGCGTCGCCTGGAAACTCCCCAGGGCTGAGCTAATTAAATTCTCGTTTTAACAGCCCTTCCAAATCCAACAACAATAACAACAGTTGCACGAACGACCGCATTGAACATGTGCCTCCAAGTGTAACGTGTCGCGGAAATCATCATCCTTTCAGAATAAACAAGTAATGGTTTAAAAAAAAAATCAAAATATTTCCATGAGGATCTCTTTAAGTACCTAACTCCAAAAATAATGTGTTATTTAGAGTGTAGTGTAGTGTACGCTCTCGATAATTTCCTGTCATGGTTGCACTGGTGCAGTTGTCACAACGATAAGGTCCTTGCCAATCTGTTCCTGTTTCCCGTGTGTGCAGGACACGCTGCAATATCTCCCGATAAAATCCGCGTCAGCCTTTAAAGTAATATCCGGCTAAAAATGGCAGAGGTGCAACCCCGGCCAATAGTTGCGTTCAACTTTGTATTCCCGCAGCATCGCCGAGTAGGAAATTATTTTTCCGATACTTGCGACACCGACACACCGTTTGCATCGTAAACTCGCAGGCTTCATGATATCTACTTCGTGACTGGTGACCTTTGAATAAATCAAATCTTTCGTCCTGTGACACATATCCTGTGGGTGGCTGCGGAAATTTATGGTATCAATTGAATTTCCTGTTTATTGTTCCGTAGTAAACAAAATTTTCGAACAGTTCGGCTCGAAGGACCACATATTTTGTCGTTTATTCCCAAAACAGGGATAAATAAGTTGGAATAAGAAGCAGAAGCATATCAGTAGCTGGCGACCGAGAATTCCTGGCGTACGATGATCGTGTTTACGCCAACAATTGTAAATGACCATTGGAGTTCATGGAGCGTGTCATTACGGTTAACCATTGTGACTGCGAATGGCGTGTGACGTGGAATCCACTTTAATTAAATTCGCCTTGCAGCGGCAATTTACATTGCGACAACTTATACCCCCAATGATCTTCCTTCCGCGCTCCTTTACTTCCCGTCCCGTCCCGCCCGCTTTGTACGTTTACCCTTTCGCGAAACATCCTCCAGAAGAATCGAACGAAGAAACTTTCAAATGACGCGTCCGAAAAATCAAAGTTCCGGTATTGCCTCGGGGCCTTGTTAAAAACTAAAAGGGAAATTGGAAATTGGATTCCTTGCAGCTCCTTTCAACGAATTTTCGTTTCTTAAATGTAAATTTAATGGATACTTTTTCTCTTTTTTATTATAATATTGTTACGAGTATTTGCCAATGAAGTTGGTGTGAGCACAATTAACGAACATCTTCCCTGAATACATAAGGAATATTCCCGGCTTTCCTGAAACATCTAGAAAACACCAGCAACGATCAATGGGAAAACAATTGGATTACTAGACGGCTGTAGAATTCCCTAGAAAGAGGCTGAAAAGACTATAAAAGGCGGACGCGGCACACACCGAGTTAGTTGACAGTGAACAGCTGATGTTTGGAAGCAAAGCGATCGATAGGCGAACAACAGGCGATAGATAGATAGTGTCTACATTATAGCGAGTGTTTACACCAGAGGCGAGCGGGAAAAGAGACTTTTTAGTGAAATAAATTGTGTAGACTTGTTTATAACTGTAGTGTAGTCAAATTAACTTTAGTAATTAAATAAGTTCGTTGTTTTGTTTTGCAAATTGTGTTTTCCGTGACTGAACACGTCACAATATGCTCTATCCGGCTCGAAGGACCACGGCGATTTAACGATATCTACTGACTCAGTATCTCATTTAATGTTTAAGTCTTTTGGTTTGGGGTTGTTAAGTCTGCTGCAGTAATTTTGAATATTTCGTTCGTTAAAGGAATTCGAATTCGCGTAGAAAACGTAGCAGACTTGTGAATGTACCGCAAATGAATCAAGGTGGTCGTTTAGATCTAAATTAGAGAGACTGGTGCGCAGGACGTAGACAAACGGGAGTAATGAGCGATCCCCCTAAAACGTTCCCGAGAACTCGTACTCGTCTTTACGGTAGGTATCTGATGGCAATTGAGGTCTGTTCATTTGTGTTATTGATACGCGGTCTTTTGCTATCCCGAACACGAATCCTGTTTCTCTAAATTAAACTTTCAGGTGCATACATTGTTAGGAAATTTAATTGTTTTTCATGTTCTTTGCGTTGTATTTTTTTCTTGTCGGAAACTTGGAAAAAGGAAGGAACTGGGACGTCACGTTCCAGGGCTTAAAATAACATATTGCCAAATACTCGTGTCACCCCGTTGACATGCGGGAAGATGGGAACATTAGATAAGGATTACATCTGCTCAACCTTCATCTTTCCGTAATGGAATACTAACTCCCAGGATAAAGAAACTTTCGTAACTACTTCTGCCAAAATATTTCCCTCTAAGATATTTCATTCGTTGGCACAAAAATTGCTTTTTGGAACTTTTGGAACAAACACCTTCATCCCTACTCCATCAGACCACACATTAAATATACAGGGTGTCCTTTTTGCCCTGTTATATTTCTGTTGGAATTATAGAATTATATATTAAAGGCATATTTATTTCTCAATGACATTTCTTATTACCATCATGTCTAACTATGTATATCGTATCGGCACATAAATTATCCGACGTGGTTTAATTTTCCTCCCTCATATTATTAAATCGCGAACGTTCGACAGTCCCCAGCGAGAGGATTGTCGTCTTGTCGCTAATGGACAATTTTGTTCATGTCACACACCGTAACTTGCAGGCAGGTAATGAAAATTAATTTGACGCGATGCGATGCCTTCCTTGCTACGTAGAACTCGACTTAATTGATTGCAAGGTGGATATCTAATCATTACCGCCTCCACTCCGGTTCGACTGTCTCCTGTGGGACATGGAATGGGTGTAGATATACGGTTAATATCCGGATCCAGTTGCCCACCCCATTGAACTTCCCCAGAGTCTAACGGACATACGAAACCATCAAGATGTTAATTAAATAACTATATTTTTTTTTATAGATCGGTTGAAGAAACCACGAAACCAGCGTCGCGTCGTGTAGGTATGCATTCGATTGCTTCATCAATTCGCGTTGTTATTGATGATGCGATTTCGTGGCGCCCTGATTTCCAATCCAGTGTGTAAATTTTATAGGTTTTCCTACGTAAACTTACATTTGTAGGTAATGTTCGGTGGCGCTCGATACGTATTGGATGCACATTGTGCAGCCAATATGAGTAGACTGGCGCCAGTGGAGTGTTCGTTTTGGGAACAAATTGGCCAGAAGGGATGAGATAAAAGCCTCTCACAGTCAAGAGTCAATAATGGTCACTTTACATCAGGGATGGTCGTTTTACGATCCGACATAAAATTAATTTACTCACTCAAGACGAGCGAGGGTGACTTAAGATTTTCTTTATTAACCTTGCATCTCCTCGTCAAAACTTACGTCCATTCAGCCAACATTAGGGGGGTGGGCATCATCTATATTTCAAAGCAAATTATTTTCTTTGAACTTTTTTTTCTCTTTAACGGTAGGTAGGTAGGTATACGTACATTTACTGCAGAAATGAATTGGCCTTTCTCTAAACTTTAATATCGGTTCAAACGGGGCGGCCAGTTTACACAATGAGAAAAGCCCGAAGAATAATGAGCAGTATCGATCAGCACGGACGAGAGTAACATTTTGTCTCCATGAGCTCGGGTCAGAATGATTTAAAAGTATACCCTGATGAAAGAAAGGAGCGAAAGGGTCCATTAACTGTTTGAAATTTAAAACAGAATTTTATAATTATTTATAACTTTAAGAAAATTATATACAGGGTGTTATTGATTAAAATGGAACGAAGACAATGTAGATTTTTCCTTTTATAGGTGAGTACGTCTACGTTAATGCAACCAACTTGACGTTACTGTTAATGACTCGAAGCGGTTCTTGTCGATGTCGACTTAGAGCACGCCATGAATAATTCCGACTATTTTAATGCATTACGTAAACAGTATTTAGTATTTCGAACGCGTTTTTCGCTCTTAAAACGTACTAAGTCACGTCCAAGACCCTCCACTTCGTAAGTCGTCGCTAATGCTGTTTCAACTCGTATTTCGGAAATTCACTCTGCCATTTCAATGAACTTCTTCGAGCTTCGACTGCACTTTGCCACCACCACCGCGTAAATCACCGTGCAAATAATTTACTTTATACGAGCACATGATCACATTTTAACAGCTTTCGTAAACAATAAGAAATTCTAGCACCAACCCCAATTTTTAATAGCGATATTAGTACTGTAATAATCTGCAACTCTCGGTTAGTGGTCGATAACTGATCAATTATTATCAATCGATTAGTTATCCCCGCCAGGCGTCTACTGATGTCACTATTTCCACCCAGCAAAAAAGCCCCGGAGTGGGGATGAGAATGAAGCAGATTTTTTAAGAATGTTACAGAGAGTTCTAATATGTTCTAAGAAGTAAAAGAATTTCAGAATGGTTTTGCAATGTTCAAGAATGTTCCGGAATCTTGAAGATCATTTAAGAATGTTCCGGAGTGTTAAAAAAAGTTAGAGAATGTTTTGAATCATTATGGGATGTTCTGGATAGTTCTAAATTCGCGAATATTCTAAAATGTTCCATCAAACGTGTGATATATTCTTACCCGAGCAATTTTACGATTGGTAGTAAACATTTAAGGGGTTAATGGAGGATGTAATTAGTAAGGGATTCGGCAGTGACTGGAAATGAGCAACGGATTCGAAAGCGAGAATAGAACAATAATTGTAAAGAGACGGGTCAATTATGTAGTATGATGTAGATGTTTAAAAAAAATAAGAAATCGTGAGAAACTTAACAAAATACAAAATAATAAAATGCAGACGTCCAGGGACGTAACAGTGGGGGTTGGTACCTAATGTAATCAAAAATGTCAAACCCGTTGGGGAAGATCTTGTTATTGAAAAGATTCAGTTATTTTTTTTAAGGGCGGATGTGCCAGACGGGTCATTGACCAAATGTCCACAATAAGTGAAAACCGCCACTGTTTGAGGATTGCGGTTGTGCTGGTCTTTTTCCCGAAACGTCCTTTGCTAATAATAAATTAACAAATCGCACCCATAAATCACGCAGCTTCCTTCAGATATGGGCAGGAAGCACACCTCGTTATTTACTTTATCGCATCCACCTATTAACACGACTTCTGTCAGCTTCTTCTTGGAAGTTGTAAAGTTACGTCAGACAGAGACAAACGCCGAACATCTGGATGCATTCTCTACGACGAAGACGACGACGAGGTAATGAGGGCCATATGACAGTGCGAGGATAAATGATACAGGAGCAAATTAAACAACATCGGAATGCCAATTTTGAACGCATTTCATAATGGGGGATTCATTATCTTGCAATATATCTCCTCCTCAACCTGATGGCGATCCAAACAAGCTCACAATGTTTTAAATCATCCCTTAAGCTAATAGATTCTTAATACTGACACGTCCTTTCTAAATACGTATCTGAATCCTGTCCGTGATCGATTTGATAATGATTGTAATTTTATGGATTCTACTGAAATGTAGATATTATGTTCGTGTAGGTACCTTTACTTGTACGTAGAACCAAAACGTAAATCACAAACATCAAAGAAATATTATTGTGTCTTGCTGCTTGACGCTTTTTGTCGCCGATAAATCTGTTTGTTGCCCGCAGACCACGATGAGAGGCTCTATCGATTTATATGGTAATGATATCGATTTATAGCGCTGCGTGCGATATGGGAAAAAATACAAGACCTTTGTGGTACCAAATATCAGACAAAAACAACGTTATTAAACTTCGGCCATAGCAATGAAGACGGAATGTACTTTCGAAACTCATTTACTATACATACAACAGTCTTTTTATTTATTGAGCTTTCCATTACTGATACAGTGTCCATTTGTTATCTCCTACAAGGAGTCTTAATAATTATTTTTTTGTCCCATGGAATATTAAAATCTTCATCTTGAAAGTTGCGAGTCGTCTTTTTCTCAATTTATCCCCCAGTAGTAATCCTTTTTCTTCCCCTGGGAACTTACATATTTTATTCGGCACTTCAACTGGATTAATAAGGTAATTTGTGTGGTCCTCCTTCGTCGTTTTTCAACCCTACCGTATACAAAGGACCTTATCTTTGTGACATTAGTACTTAAATATTTACCACCCTTTCTTTCCATATTCTTCTGCTCCGCCACGATAATCCCTTTAATCCAAGGATTAATTAACAACAGAAGACGATAAATTTTTTGTCACAATGTTGACCTTTTTCGTATTTTGTTTGAGTATTGTTTGTGGCAACTTTGAAATACTTTAAATTTCAAGCAGTTTTTGTACGTAGCAAACACAATCGTCCAGGTGCTTCGGTAGCAGATTAACAGTTTCAGTTTCCCCCGGGATGGCATTTAAAAGTTCATTCGAACTGTTCCAGAGTTCGAAACTCCCGCTTAATGAATGCGGTAAGCTTGGAGAGGAAAAATAATGGCATTCTACAGAAGTTAAATTTTCTGCTTTAGCAATCAATCACTAGCCACCCCTGACTACCTATAGTTACCAACACAACCGGATTCGGAAACATTTAAAATTAGTTTTCGACGGGAAACTCTCCCATTGTTCTTCCTTCATCATTAACAAGAAGAGACAACTTTACGTTCTTATTAATATGGGACTTCTCCGGCAACCATGAGCCTCCCCTGTTACATGTCCCAAACAATTCCGCCACAATTTTAAACTTCTACCCCTTCTACGTCCCTAATAGTCCCAATAGGATGATATTAAAACCTTCCCTGAAAAAGTATTTGAAGATTTGGGTAATTTGTGGTCTTAATGTTTTCGTCGGCAACTAAAATGGTGGCGAATTTAGTTGGTGCAGTTTGGGGTGGTTTAGACATGCACTGCAACCGCGTGTAGGTATTGCAACTCCGGAATAGAATAGGCATGCCATTAATCAAGTTTACTGTAGCAAATATTACAAGTTCGGGCCAAGTTAAATGGTGTGGAAGACAACGTCAGTAGACAAACGATTTTCACAACACTGAAGCAGTTTCCACGTCAGCTGCAGCATTCCACGGTCAGACACTTTACTGTCATGTTGTTGCACAACTGTAATAACAACAATGATAATAATAATGCCAGTTAGTCGAGGTATTCGTTATTGAAGAGGATAACAAACAGGAATTCAATGCTCGAACATACTTTCATATTAATTAAGTACACTCAGAGGACGTTAATTCGTTCCCAATAGTTTTCTAAAATGGCAACGTTGCGCCTTTTCGGCCTGATTGCTATCGATAATGTAGGAAACAATAATATTGCGAGCAGAATCGCATCTATTGCTCGCTAGTTTCGTGGCTGTTTCAATGTTTACTTACTTAATATACAGGGTATTTCAAGTTGATGGGCTATTAGTATATGAATTAGTAGAATGAATTCAATTTTGAAACTTGGGCTCATTTGGTTATTGTTTATGCCGCTTCTTTTAAAAATATTTTCAATTTCGATTTACATCCAGTTATACCGAAAGTAGATGTTAACTTTCTTATTTTAAATGGAATGACATACTTCAAATTGTAGATTTTCTCAAAAAGTATAAGCAAAGTTATACTATAGTCCCATATCAAAAGACGCCAAATTCAATGAGGAATTCGAATATGTAGTCAAAAATGGTTCATTCTATTTAACAAAATTGACTTATGCCTCTTTGAAGTTGACAAACTTTGACCACAAAATTTGAACACCCTGTATATTTTAGTTAAAAACCACAATTCTTTTCGATAACGTGAATAGTTATAAATAATTGTTACGAGTTATAAAGCTAAATCTCAAAAATAAATTGAATTACGACTTTTTAAATGTTAACGTGCAGATGTCAAAAATTTTGAAAAAATTAAATAACTCAAAATCCATTAATATTTTCGGAGTAGTGCTCCTATAAAATATGCATGAATTCAGATTTTCTATCCGAAAATGTAAAAAAGTACGTCATTCCATTTAAAATAAGAAAGTTAACATCTACTTTCGGTATAACCGGATGTAAATCGAAATTGAAAATATTTTTAAAAGAAGCGGCATAAACAATAACCAAATGAGCCCAAGTTTAAGTATTGAATTCATTCTACTAATTCATATACTAATAGCCCATCAACTTGAAAGACCCTGTATATTAAGTACGTAAACATTGAAACAGCCACGAAACTAGCGAGCAATAGATGCGATTCTGCTCGCAATATTATTGTTTCCTACATTATCGACAACATACAGACCGAAAAGGCGCAACGTTGCCATTTTAGAAAACTATTGGGAACGAATTAACGTCCTCTTATTGTACATCAACGTCAGGATAAGCAGGAAGAAATGTTTCACCAAATAATTAGGTGTTAAAGTTTCTTTTCTTTAATTCGCCCCATTAAAAGGCAATGTAGTATAAAAATAATTGGGAGCAGCACCCAACTTTCTTAACATACGTAAATGTATAAGTGGTGCCGACAGATCGATTCCTTACGGCATTACTTCCTAAATTAACAGCAGATGAATTTGTGCAAGTGTTGAAGAAATTTTATATTCCTCACTTTTCAAATTTATCACCTATATCAAATCAAGTATGGTTATATTATTCCAGGGTCCATTAGTGGAGTGAGTATTGAGCGACAGGGCCTTATGTATTTTACATGAATACATTCAACCATACAGCAAAATGACACTGATAAAATCAAACGGAATGAAGGCTATTTTGATATGGTAATAACGTTCACTTAGTGGAACGTAAAGCGTCGCAGTCACAACATAAATCACGTACGATTTCAAAAACAATTTTTCAGAATATAAGGTGAAGGACAGAACGTAACAGAAAACTCCTCTCGGTATCCCTTTCTATGCACGGTTGATGTAGGCGACACAACCTGACATGCATCGCATCCAATAAGGACGTATTCAAAATGGAGAAAAAGAACCTCAACCAACGCGTGGTTGTTGCCACAAATTATTAATTATTGTACCTTTATACGTTCTACAATCTCTACTTACTTTACCTTACTCGTCACAAAGAATTCATTCGTGTGTTAAATATTATTGGAGTTTTGTGACGTGAATGTGAATCAGTAGGTACCTATAAGTTCGCAAATGGAAATTAGCCGAGTCTTAATCCGCTCACGGCAAAATCCCGTCCCCATTATCACACTCCATTAACGTATCGGCGAAAAATCTGGCGCCCATAATACATAGTTGAATAGACAAACTAAAAAGCCCTGATGTTAATGTAACTATTTAAAGCTTAATCTTTTTCGCATTGCGAATACTAACTGATTTCGACGGGTCTGCAACAAAAAAAAACCTTTTGCAAGCTTCACTGGGCGATCGATACTGGCGGCACTTTCTATTCTTATTGTAATTTTTATTGTGACACTACTATTAGAGCTGATTGTTTTGGAACAAAGGCAAATGTTGCACGGGTTTGTTAAGTTTCCAAGGATGGAATGGTACTTCACTTCCTTTTCTGTAACCGCAACACGAAGGTGTAAAACCGGAGCCGCGGGCGCTCGTAATTGAAAATGCAAACATCGAGTCTCATCTTCGATGTTTATATAGCCAACTTGGTGCAAATCGCATAATATTCTGACTCGTAACTGTCTGTCTGCCTGTCCATTTTCGTTAACTTCCTATTAAACTGCTCATGGTAAACTCCACAGACTACATATGTCACTTTACCATAGGTACAGTCAAGACCATATGAACTAATCTACTCTTAAGTATTTCTATAAAAAAATAGAAAAGTTGGAACCATCATCGTGGTGTTTTGGCTCCTACAGCCAAAAAAGGCGGGTTAGGGTGATGAAGCGGGTAACCATTGTAAGTCATCCTAGTTCTCTAAGTTCTTTGCCATTTTCTACATGTCCAAATAATACAAAAGTTTGGAAAATTTTATTGTATTATAATAATTAATCATTATAGAGCAATGTGCTGACTACTTCGCCTTCCGAATTTGACCTACACCCATGTAATTTACATTGAAAAGATTTTAAGCAACTTTTTGTCTTTATTCTTCAAAATTTTTATCGAAGGTGAAGCGGGTGACCATTTTCCAAACCATTTGGTAAATTTTATTATATGACTATAATTAGTAATTATAAACTAATTATCTGACTACTTCGCCTTCCGAATTTGACCTACACCCATGTAATTTACATTGAAAAGATTTTAAGCAACTTTTTGTCTTTATTCTTCAAAATTTTTATCGAGGGTAAAACGGGTAACCATTTTCCAAACCATTTGGTAAATTTTATTATATGACTATAATTAGCAATTACAAAGTAATTTGCTGACTACTTCGCCTTCCGAATTTGACCTACACCCATGTAACTTACATTGAAAAGATTTTAAGCAACTTTTTGTTTTTATTCTTCAAAATTTTTATCGAAGGTGAAACGGGTAACCATTTTTGAAACCATTTGGTAAATTTAATTATATGACTATAATTAGTAATTATAAAGTAATTTGCTGACGACTTCGCCTTCCGAATTTGACCCACAGTGATATATCTTATATTGAAAAGATTTTAAGTAACTTGTTGCCTTTATTCATTAAAATTTTCATTGCTATTCAAATTTTATTGATCTCCTGAAACATCTCACATTAATTAATGATCTTAAATTGAATTTATTTCTAATTTGGACCATTTGCCAGTCGGCCGAGTAAACCGTTACCCGTGTAGCAACAACAGTCCTCTACACGTCTGGGAGTGGTAGACATGCATATTTCCCGCGCACAGCTCGCATGGGAAATCATCTGATAGAATTTACCATTGAATACATAACAAAATGGGACGCCTGCGGAATTAAACGACCTTTTTTTTACTTTTCACCATTTTACATCTATATATTTATATCGAAATGATATTGCGTCGCCGTGCCGCACCGGGTCGCAAATTATTAATAAATGACTATCGGTACGCTGCACCTACCTACCTACCTACCCTACACTTTTATTTGAAATGCGGCCAACCAGATTAAAAAGCGGAAACTGGAAATTGCAGCAAATTCTACGCAAAGCTCTAGGTCAAAGGGTTTTATCCAGAACTATGTAAATTTGTTTTCATTCATTCATTTCTTCTTGATTAAACGAATCCTTCATAAAAAAAGGTTATGAGATTCTTGTTTATTTATACAGAGAACGAGAACAGAGAGAACTCGAGTTGTAAGACGTCCAGAATTTTACAATATCTTCCAGTAAATGTACAAGGAACTTTTCGAAAAAGATTTGAACGTGTTCCGTGGAGTAGTCAATTGTCGTCGATATTCCTCTTCATCCGAGTTAAGAGCTGCAGTAAAGGTGTTCACATGCTACAAGAAGTGAAAGAACTTTTATCTTTTCTATTTATCGTCCCGTTTCGTTCCAAAAATACTTTTTGTCATTCGAACTTTTCGATTTGTTCTTTCAACGAGCGCTCTTTGTGTGACAGAGACGTCGCGTCGTTCGTTCATTGGAAATTCTCACGTGATAGGAGAAGGAAGAAAAGGTGTCGAAGGAAGTGGATGACGTACAGACGGACGGGGGAGGTAGTGGTAGTGGTAGTGATGGTGGATGCGATGTAAAGTGAAAATCGCTCGGGGTGCCGTCTGAATAGACTAAAAGCCGTAATGTGATAGCACTCCACAATTTCTTTGTGTATCACGCATACACACGGGGGATTTCCAGTTTAGTTCGATTTATCAGAAGCTTAGATTTTATTTTTGTCTACTTGGAGAATAATAAGAAAATGCACAAAATACATACCTGTAAAGAGGGCCCTTTGACCATCAAAATTTTTTGAATTGCATCTGAGATTTCTGTCATGGGTCCGAGTTCCTGGGTGGGCCATGAAAACATGTCAAAAATGACCAAAAAAATTAATTGACAATCTCAAAACAACAACTTAACTGTCTTATCTATTTCGGCCTAAAAATTCAAAATTTAAAAGTACTAAAAAGTTTATTTTACACAATGGCTTGCTGCCCTCCACCCCCTTGTTGTACCACAGCCTGCACTGGTCTGATTCCTCCCGCCTGTCCGTCGTTTAGACCCCCGGATAATTTTATCATCATCCCATTCGAAGAGCCCAAGCCGATTTACTTGCCTCTGGTGCCAAATATCCCACCTCCTTGTTGTCCTACAGCCCCGTTAGTTGCTCCAGCGACCTTTTTCCCTATTGTCCAACCTACTGTTCCTGTACCGATGTCCTATCCCTGTCCTACAGCTGCCAAAGTCTTGAATTGTTAACTGTTGATGATTAAAGGTTGGTAACAGCTATTTTTAGATGCTATACCGTAAGGTTAAGGGGTAAATTAACCGTGTAGTCCTTAGGGAATAGCAGAAGTCCTGATTGTAGCAGTAGTTAGTTAATTTTCTTTTGTCACAAGATATCTTTGGAACATATTCGTTTCATGGCAACGCCAGTGTTTGATATTTGATATTTGTTATTGAAACACGTATCTACTTTTTCGACCAATTTTTCAAAATTGTATAAGTGCTTTGAAAAAAGATGACGACGTGTCCATCGACCCCAGTTTTCGTGCCACCTCCATGTCCTCCACCAGGTTGTATGACAACAACGTGTACGGGGTTAATTCCGCCAGCGGCTTCTGGATTCTGTCCGCCCAAAGACTTCACCGTAATTCCGTTCGAGTGCAATCCTGTTATCCAGCTCCCCTTGGTTCCGAACATACCAGCACCTTGTACTCCAACGGCTCCATTGGTCGCTCCAGCCACGTTCTTCCCCATTTTACAACCTACTTTAACTGCTGCTATGTCGTTTCCGTGTCCAACGGCTGCCAAAGTACTCGCATGTCCTCCACCCTGCCCTCCATGTCGTCCGTGTTAATTTGTTAAATGTGTCGTGTGTATCATTGGTGAGTTTTTTTTTTTCAGGGACCGAAAAGAATATCTGTTGATTGATTGATAACAATGAAATTTTAATCATTAATTTATTTCTCTTTTTAGTGGGTGTTACAAGTTGAAGTTACATCGTCGAAATGTGAACATGAATATAGTAATTGTCGAGTACGAGGTTATCTATTGAGTTGGAGGTGTAGTTAATAAAGAAATGTATTTAATTACACGATCGTTTTATTATTTATTTATTTATTGTGACTATTAGGTAACTAAATTTAAGGGTGAGTTAGTCACGTCAAAAATTTCGTATCCGACCGAATCCAATCAGTTTTTCATTTAATGCGCACTTCCTTTGGGAAAGTTCGATGCGTTTCATAATCTAAATTGACAGGGGACCAGAGCATTGCCATTCCGATTAATTCCAGAGACTAATGTCCTCTTTGTATTAAGCAGAGAACTTTTAAAGGTGCCCCTCGTGAGGACGAGAGGGGAGAACCATTAAGACGAACACCCTGCCTGCCTGCTTTCGTGTTAGGCCCTTTCGTGTCATAATAATTCCATTGGTGGAACTACAACAAGGTCAACAGGAACGTAAAGAAACGTCCTTAATTTTTCCAGACTTCTAGACTTTTGGTCAGGATTTTGTGTGACATTTACATTAAAATATAAAAAGTAGTCGTACCTGTTCTGAATTAATCTATCCTTAACACTGTGTTCTTGGGGGTGGATACAGGACCTTGCTCTAAATTGTTACAGTCATTTTTTTTGTGCCGCCACTGTTGTGAGTAGAATTGTAAAGGAATAATATCGTGAGGTAATCAATAAAATCTGTCGATTCATTTTAACAGCTTACATTGTATCCGACTCTATAGGCTTAATGTAGCGGGGGATTTCCCGAGTTAAGTTCGGCATTTGGCAGTTTTATGACCGAAGTATTAAAGGTAATTTTCGCGAGATGCAATCAATCTTTTCTCTGTTGTTCCCGTATTATAGTGTAAGCAGGAAAGAAGGGAAAAATAAGGTGGTGCGGTGTTAGTCCCTTATTATTGCGGGATCCTTCTGATGGTGCTACTGGCTCCTTCCTTACTTAATAGGCCGAAAACAAAAGGATATTTTCTATAGGTAGGTAGGTACGTAAAGCGCGGGCTCATTTTGTGAAAGAGTTCATTATTATTAAGGAAAGAAAATTTCTCAAGTTTTGCCCGGTAATTTATGAGAAACTGCCAAGGAGCACAAAGGATAATTTATTTCTTATATTATTAATGTCTGATAATTATTTATGCAGGCACGGGCTAAAAGAGTTGGGCACAAATTTATCAATTTCATTAATTTTCTCGGCCTTTAGAAACAACTAGACCGTTATTTTTGATAATTTACAGGATCTTTTCTTGATATTAAAATTATTCCTAATTATTCTGAAGCTTTTTATTAGTGATTTCACTTTTGAAATTGGCACATCAACGCCCACAGAAATGAATATTAACTTTGCATAATTTCCACTGAGTGCTTCGGATTGTACGTATATGTATGTCCATTTTATTCTTTTCAAAATAGAAGTTAGAATTACACTCGGCGGCGCCCGGCTGAAATTTAAAATGACGAAATCATATGAATTTCAAATTGTGCCGAGTTAGACCCTCGTTTCTACAGGTGACGAGTTGGAAACGATTTTTTTCCACCCTTAGTCGTTATGGAAATTGCATTTCGCCCTTTCAGTTGTCCTTTCTTTCCCTTCCCGGAATTGCTTTCCGCTTTATGGCCAAAAAATTGAAAGTGAAACAAATTTAACCCCCACAAAACTACCCACTAAAAGAAAATAACGGGCGCACATAATAAAAGGAAACTATTTTTGGAAAGTAAAATATTTTTTATTTATTTTATAACAGATAATAAATAAATAAATTAATTACAGTTTGGAGAAACATTTTGCACCCTCTAGCAGCACAGCACATCCCCTTAAAAAATTGATTTTATGACGTGCAATTTATTCTTAAACGATACGATTCTCCCTCGCGTGAACTAAACTTTTAGTACTTAGTTAACAAACCGCTTTAACTTTAGGTAAGTAACTGATTGATTGCATTCACCCCGTTGCATTTTTACTTTCGATTTGAGAACGAACGTCTCGTCTGCGACGTCCTGATTGGAACAAAGGGCCCGTCACTTCGGGGAATTCCGCGGAATACGAAATCAGCCCGCAGATTGCGGGAGTTATAATTCAATAACTGCACCTAACACAAATTCCTTAATTAGAAGACTAATAACCGGAATTCGATTTATTTTCGTAAAACCGCTTTGTGTCGCCCTCCTGTCTAAACAACTTTAGGGCACTCGAGCAGCCACCCGTTCCGGGGGAGGGCGGTGCGGTGGTGATGGCGCCCGCAGGAGCGTCTATGGGATTTAAATTGGATTAAAACGGATCGAGTTTGTTAACGGGATACACGGGAAGGCACCGCGACGCCCCCACATCCCGACTTAACCTACATATGACAACAACAAAGCAAATACACTTGTTACAGTAGTGTAGTTTTAATCTAACTAATTAATTGTAGATTTAATTGAAGAAATTACAGGATTTTCGCAATATTTAAAGAGCTTTAAGAGAATAATTTGAAAAATATAAAATATGATTCCAGTGGCGACCGCTAGGACTAAAGCTACCAGTTTCTTCATTTGGTTGACAATTTATTACCAGACCGAGCCACTTTTCTAATCTAATCTGATTTTAAAGTTCATTACCTTTAACTGGCAACTTATTAATGTCTTAAAAATGCCTGGCTCAAGCCGTTACGTTGGTTGTAACGACAGTAGCTAAGGAACGGATAAGTCCAACAGGAATTCCTTTGGATAAACAGTTGAGAATTTTCGCTGACCTTTGAAATGGAAAGGCTGCAGCGCGAGAGATAACGTCGCATAGGAATTTAAATAACGATTAAAAGCTTTTACTGAAAATGGATTTTTGTTCGGAGGATGGCAAAAAAGGAAGAGGACTTACTGTAGGTACCTTCATTAACCCGAAGGTTAAAATTCGCTGGCTGGAGATACACTCTCCTTCTCGCACTGTTATACAGGGTTTTTCAAGTTGACGGGCTATTAGAAGTATATGAATTAGTAGAAGGAATTCAATTCTGAAACTTGGGCTCATTTGGTTATTGTTTATGCCGCTTCTTTTAAAAATATTTTCAAGTTCAATTTACATCCGGTTATACCGGAAGTCGATACCAACTTTGTTATTTTAAATGGAATGGTATATTTTTTACGCTGAATTCGAATAAAACGTGTAATTCTAAGGTAAGCTTGATAACCAACTTGTACACCTATGACGATCGGTTTCTGAGTTAATTTAATTTATAGAAAAAAAATCGCTACTGCAACCCAAACTATAAAAAATCATAACTTCCACAAAATACGACCAAGAGTGTGGAATTTTTTACTAGTAATAGCTGAATATTAGTGCTAACGCATTGCCAAATTGAATAAAATAATTTATACAGGGCGTTCAAAATAAAGTTCTAAAATTTAAAAACTTCAAACATGAATTACCTCATTTTTTCAAATGGCACCTACTATTTTTTATTTTTTCAATCGATTCCTTTTTTTATCCCCTTTCGATCTATATGGATAGTTCCTATTTTATTTGAAAATTTTGGAATAATTTTGAATTATTACTTAAAATAGGAAGTATCCATATAGATCGAAAGAGGATAAAAAAAGGAATCGATTGAAAAAATAAAAAATAGTAGGTGTCATTTGAAAAAACGAGGGAATTCGTGTTTGAAGTTTTTCAATTTTAGAATTTTATTTTGAACGCCGTGTATAAATTATTTAATTCAATTTTGTCAAGGCGTTAGCACCAATAATCAGCTATTACTTGTAAAAAATTCAACACTCTAGGTCGTATTTTGTGGAAGTTATGATTTTCAATAATTTGGATTGCGGTAGCGATTTTTTTTCTATAAATTAAAATAACTCAGAAACCGATCGTCATAGGTGTACAAGTGGGTTATCAAACTTACCTTAAAATTACACGTTTTATTCGAATTCAGCGTAAAAAATATACCATTCCATTTAAAATAACAAAGTTGGTATCAACTTCCGGTATAACCGGATGTAAATCGAACTTGAAAATATTTTTAAAAGAAGCGGCATAAACAATAACCAAATGAGCCCAAGTTTCAGAATTGAATTCCTTCAACTAATTCATATACTTCTAATAGTTCATCAACTTGAAAAACCCTGTATATAGGAACGAACGGTTTTAACGTGTTGCAATTTTTTATGCTCGGTTAAATTTTAATGGAGCATAAAGCAGTTACGTGACAACGGGCAAATGGGCTCACAGGAACCTACCTACCGACCGACGCCTAAGGGACGATGCCTTCAACAAAAAGGAAATAAAAAAAAAAAGAAACCCATACTACTCACAATAATAAGATCTTGGATTATTTTTAAGACCCTCTTAATTTAATGGTTGCATTAAATTTTTTAATCCTTTTGACGATAGATCTGATTACTACGTGTACCTAGATAAGTTTTGTTTAATTTATTTTAAAGACGCTATACGTGCCCAAGCTCATTCATTAAAAATTAACGTAACAATTAATTTTGTTCCTAATTAACAATTATAACCGTTGAACAAACGCGAAATTCATTTGTCTGCAGTGGCTCATTATCTCTGGCGTAATTAATTCGACCGGAGTCAGCTTTTAATTGACAGCTATCTGAATTAATTACACGAATTTCGAGTAAGGAATTTTGACACTTCAGGTGTTGAAGAAGACTTCAAATCGTGTGGGCAGGCCTACAGCAACACCACGTGTGTAAAACATGGGGGCATATTCCATAAGTCAATATCATTACATAGAAAATATTTCCACAGTATATAAAAAAATATACGGGTGGTTAGAAAGAGTTAAACAATAGGGATGATGGCCATTCTTGTAACCAAATAGCGATGGGTAGAGCAATCATGGGAAGGGTGGGGAGATCATGAGATTGTGTGCTATATGGGGTCGAGATTTGGGGATGGGAAAAAAATACAGGTGGAGACTATATACAGGGTGGATTTTACAATTCTGGAGAAGCACACCACATTACGTGATAAGAAGGGAACTAAATCGGGGACGATGTGGGAGGAAACAATAAAAAGGGTAGTTAAATACGAAGAAAGGTTGGGAAAATTAAAATAAGGGGATATTAGGTAATAAATATGAAAGGGGGGGAAATTAATATATATTAGAGTAGAGAAGGGAGGGCTGAAAGTATTTTGGGAAAGGTGAGAAAAGGACGTACGGAGATGATAATAGGGGATGATTTAAAAAAAAAGATATGAGACAGGACCAAGAAAAATCATGTGAAAGGACTGGCAAGGGGAAGGGATGCCAAAGTACTTAGAAATAGGAAAGGATATAAGCATATTAACTAGATTTAGGACAGGGGATGAATGTAGGGGAAACAAATATTGGAGAAACGAAGAGGACAGAAGATATAGAGGGGGTGACAGTGAGTGTTTGGGGCATGTTTTGGGAAGATGTGAGGAGAACAAATTGTGAGAAGAATGTAAAGAGTTGGTGGATGAGGAGGAAAATGGGCTGAGCCTACTATAGTAATTAATAAGAATTGTAAGATAAGTGGAAAATAGGGAGGGTGGAAATTGGTATTTATAATATTCAACTTTTGTATAATTTTTTGTCTGTTTTTTTTTGTAAATAATTTTAAGTTATAAATTAAGCATTATACATACAGTAACAATAAGGGTTGATGAACTGTGTCTCGTTGTTAAATTATAATGCCTTTATAGATTCTCAACTCAATAAATAATCAATCAATGGATTTTGCTTATAATTACTATATATTTTAAAATTATTGGAATAAAATGTTTTGTGGTACGCCACTGTAAATTTCACAATTCCACATATGCACCAAAGATACGATATAAATAAATATATTCTTGTATTTTCTAGCCTGTAATAGTTGTCGTTGCAGGTTCACAGTCAGTCTAATCGTTTTCCATTAGTTTTAATGGAATAACTTCGGTGTTGTTCCTTTAGAATATGACAGTCTTTAATCTTCCAACGAGTTCGTCTCGCTTTATTAAAATCACAATGATATCCTGTAATTTCTCCAACCGACACAACTGTACGTACGTAGAAAGGAATTTGAGGGACGAGGTGTTATTGTGAAGGGGCAAACAATAACATAAAAGATCCTCTTGTCCTCCAAATTAAATTAATTTTATTGTTCAACACAAAAATTGAGAATTCAAATTGGGATCGTCAGAATTATATAATAGTTTGGTATTTTATTGTATTCTGACGTGTAGGCAGACAACCCATCATACTTGTGAAATAGCCGCATATTGGGTTGCCGACGTCCTGCTGGAATAACACAAAAGGCATAACTAAAAAAGAAAGAATTATTATGTGTACTTAAGTCCATTAAAAGGTGGTACACTGAGAGGACGTTAATTCGTTCCCAGTAGTTCTCTAAAATTTCAACGTCGCGCATTTTCGATCTGTATATTGTCGATAATGTAGAAAACAATAATATTGCGAGCAGAATCGCAACTATTGCTCACTAGTTTCGTGGCTGTTTCAATGTTAACATTTCTTAATATACAGGGTCTTTCAAGTTGATGGGCTATTAGTATATGAATTAGTAGAATGAATTCAATTCTGAAACTTGGGATCATTTGGTTATTGTTTATGCCGCTTCTTTTAAAAATATTTTCAATTTCGATTTACATCTTTGGGTTTTACCGAAAGTAGATATTAACTTACTTATTTTAAATGGAATGACATATTTTTAAATTGTAGATTTTCTCAAAAAGTATAAGAAAGTTATACGACACTCCCATATCAAAAGACGCAAATTCAATGAGGAATTCGAATATGTAGTCAAAAATGGGTCATTCTATTTAAAAAAATTGACTTATGCCTCTTTGAAGTTGACCAACTTTGGCCACAAAATTTGAACACCCTGTGCATTTTAGTTAAAAACCACATTTTTTTTCGATAATGTGAGTAGTTATAAATAATTGTTACGAGTTATAAAGCAAAATCTCAAAAATTAATTGAATTACGGTTTTTTAAATGTTAACGTGCAGATGTCAAAAAATTTTTCAAAAATTAAATAACTCAAAATCCATCAATATTTTCGGAGTAGTGCCTCCTATAAAATATGCATGAATTCAGATTTTCTATCGGAAAATGTAAAAAAAATATGTCATTCCATTTAAAATAAGAAAGTTAACATCTACTTCCGGTATAACCAGGGTGTAAATCGAAATTGAAAATATTTTTAAAAGAAGCGGCATAAACAATAACCAAATGAGCCCAAGTTTCAGAATTTTAAATTTATTCTTTCTAATTAATATACTAATAGCCCATCAACTCGAAAGACCCTGTATATTAAGTATGTAAACATTGAAACAGCCACGAAACTAGCGAGCAATAGATGCGATTCTGCTCGCAATATTATTGTTTCCTACATTATCGACAACATACAGACAGAAAAGGCGCGACGTTGCCATTTAAGAAAACTATTGGGAACGAATTAACGTCCTCTCAGTGTACAATTATCCCCGTTCAAAATAAACCAAACAAATAAGAATAAATTGTTATATTCAGATTGCAGAGGATTGTGGCATTTTCTTCTTGCATCCTACGCAGTACTTTACATGTAATATTGGATTTAATATCACCTCATTTAACAAAAAACGTTCTTGCATTTATCAAACATGTAGAAATCTACACATTTGTGTATTAGTGTCTCTAGCACACGAGAATAAGGACAAACATTTATTCTGTAGATCAAATTTGTCAAATATAATATTCACCCATTCATAAGAAGATTTTTAGGTTTTCTTATACATAAATTCATACTTAGAGTATCTAGGATCTAATTAAGAAACTTTCACTGTACCGTACCTACTTTCTTATTTTTGAAATGTCAGAAGTTCCTTTGCATAATATTAATTTTTTGTTCCAGGGTTGAAGGTTCTGTCTATCATCACCTTCCCTTGAATGGCCTGTAAGTAAAATTATTTATTGATTATTTTTTTTTAAATTGAGAGTAATTGGTCAAAATCACCCCCAATAATTTCCCTCTGTCCCCTGTCACTAAAATATGTTTGGCGCGTCATCTGCAAACGACTGCGTTAATTACTAGGTCTGTCTTTGCCAGCTTTCGACACGTAATTATTTACTGTGTTTATAAACTAATTAGCGAACAGTAAGTAGGAATAAATTCCGGATTTAATCGCGACTCAATGTTCCCTTTTGCTCCTTAAGTTCAGAATTATTTCTTCAGTCAACTGAACGATAATTTCGAAACGTGCAACGACACTCACTGGAAATTATTATAACGGGAACATAAGGCACAATGCCATATTTCGGAGCCGTTAAATAACTTTGCTTTTAAGGGAAATTAAACGAACTCACTGGCAGGGGTTGCACATATTTTGCAAATTAATTATGTAATTGTTATGGTAAATAAATGGAACAATGGGGAAGTGGGAGAATTCCAAGTGCTTTCCTGAAAAATTCGGTGATAGTATAAATAGACACAGGGGTAAATTAATATATATATGAATTTATAACATTAATTCTGTCTGTATACGTTTATTGGGATAACAGTTGATTTAGAGCCATCGTAGCGTACAGTGCAGCGTAGTACATACAGTACAGTGGCGACCAAAGGCATTTTGATAATTAAGTGGGAACGATTGCTAACGTGGGATTACGTATATTATTGTTATGTACGAACAGTGGGAGCAATTGAACTGAGATGCGTTATTATTAGCCCGTCGGTCGTTGATTGAGCGGTTTACAGAAATGTTGATTACAGATCCATGAACATGCACCGTGCTAATGTAAAGTTAATTGGAACTGATCTCACGTGAGCTCTACTACGTAGTCAGGTGGAAGTATCTTCTGAAATTAATTAGTTGAAACTTCATGCAAAACGGGAAAAGATCACAACATTGGGGTCAGTGTTACTTTCGTCACTCATAGATAATAAATAACCACCGTTGATCTTAACGCAATTCATTATTTTTTTTTACTTACTTAATAAAAAAAATATGTGAAACAATGATTCGTTAAAATTAAAGTTGTGATTTTTCATTGGCGAATCTTTTGGCGAGCCATATAAAGAGCATCGCTAATAAAATGTTGGGCAATTAAGTTCTGCATTCATCATTCTCTTGTTCTTTGGAAAAACACGAGCTGCTATTCAGGAATACCAGCTTTCAAATTCCTAAGACACTCATATTTAATTGGCAATTATTTCAGCGGTCCGCTTCGGGAGTTCCATTCAACCAACGGTGACAGCGACGAATAACCCAATTATAATATCTTAAGAAAAACAGAGTCGCGGTCTGCCGGAATATTACGGAATGACAGACCCAGCAATACTCCCTCCGGCAATTAATTGTTGTATCTTACCGTTTCAACTAAATATCACACTTTTTACTCATTGCTGGTTCTCATCAGCACGCCTCTTGAGAACAGTTGTAGGGTAGATGACGATCTATTGGTAATTGTACACAAGGACCAGAAAAAATGAAGACTGGAAAAACTTTGGCGGTTGTTGTAGAACGAACAAAACAGCTCAAACCCCAACGCCAAAACACGACACTTTAGTTGTCCTTATATAGCACTTTTCGGTAACCTAAAAGAGAACTAATCCTAATATACAGGGTTTTTCAAGTTGATGGGCTATTAGAAGTATATGAATTAGTAGAAGGAATTCAATTCTGAAACTTGGGCTCATTTGGTTATTGTTTATGCCGCTTCTTTCAAAAATATTTTCAAGTTCGATTTACATCCGGTTATACCGGAAGTCGATACCAACTTTGTTATTTTAAATGGAATGGTATATTTTTCACGCTGAATTCGAATAAAACGTGTAATTCTAAGGTAAGTTTGATAACCAACTTGTACACCTATGACGATCGGTTTCTGAGTTAATTTAATTTATAGAAAAAAAATCGCTACCGCAACCCAAATTATAAAAAATCATAACTTCCACAAAATACGACTTAGAGTGTTGAAATTTTTACTAGTAATAGCTGAATATTAGTGCTAACGCCTTGACAAAATTGAATTAAATAATTTATACAGGGCGTTCAAAATAAAATTCTAAAATTGAAAAACTTCAAACACGAATTACTTCGTTTTTTCAAATGGTACCTACTATTTTTTATTTTTTCAATCGATTGCTTTTTTTATCCTCTTTCGATCCATATGGATACTTCCTATTTTAAGTAATAATGCAAAATTATTCCAAAATTTTCAAATAAAATAGGAAGTATCCATAAGATCGAGAGGATAAAAAAAGGAATCGATTGAAAAAATAAAAAATAGTAGGTGCCATTTGAAAAAACGAAGTAATTCGTGTTTGAAGTTTTTCAATTTTAGAATTTTATTTTGAACGCCCTGTATAAATTATTTAATTCAATTTTGTCAAGGCGTTAGCACTAATCTTCAGCTATTACTAATAAAAATTTCAACTCTCTAAGTCGTATTTTGTGGAAGTTATGATTTTTTATAATTTGGGTTGCGGTAGCGATTTTTTTTCTATAAATTAAATTAACTCATAAACCGATCGTCATAGGTGTACAAGTTGGTTATCAAACTTACCTTTGAATTACACGTTTTATTCGAATTCAGCGTAAAAAATATACCATTCCATTTAAAATAACAAAGTTGGTATCGACTTCCGGTATAACCGGATGTAAATCGAACTTGAAAATATTTTTAAAAGAAGCGGCATAAACAATGACCAAATGAGCCCAAGTTTCAGAATTTAATTCATTCTACTAATTCATATACTAATAGCCCATCAACTTGAAAGACCCTGTAGGTTCAGTGAACATGGTTCAGCAGGACCTTGACAATAACAAAAAATAATAATTAACCTAGACTAAATAGCGGAGATCCAGGGATAGGACCCTTGTCATTGTTAAGTAAAATTTGGTTATTTTTACAAATGTATAAACTTTCAAAACTATCTAGTAGACAATTATTCCTAACTTCATTAACTAATTTAAGATTATTAATATTAATATTATGTTCTTCATTAAGAATATGTTGGGCAACACTAGATTTTTCGGCTCTACCAAACCGTGCATGAGCTAAATGCTCCTTGAACCTAGTTTGAATCGAGCGTCTAGTTTGTCCAATATATTTTTACTACAGTTATTACAGCTAATTTCATATATCCCCGACTTTTCTAAGAAAAGAATTTTATCCTTGGGGTTACCGATGAGAGTTTGAAGGGAGTTACCACTTGAACTGTAGTGGGCAATGCGAAAACCAAGTTTACGAAAAATGCCTTCGAATCCTCGAGTAAATCTTGGCTCGTATGGCATAGTAATAAACTTGGTCTTACTGGTGTTTGTTTGAAAAGTCGAAGATCTTGAAACAGAATTCTTAAATTTAATCTTATTAACTAATTTATCAATGATGTTACTATTGTAACCATTCTCAATCGCAATTTTCTTAATTGTACAGAGTTCCTTATGATATCTACTTTTACTAAGAGGAAAACTAAGCAATCTATGTACAAGGAAATTAAAACTAGCCATTTTATGTTGAACGCAATTATTAGAGTCGTTGGTTATAAATCTAGAGGTATTAGTGGGTTTTCTATAGATATTAAACTCTAAAGAATTCCCAATTCTTATAACCAGCGCATCTAAAAATGGTAGCTTGCCATCTTTCTCCAATTCAACAGTAAATTTGACCGAAGTAAAACGTGAATTTAAAACATCAAGAAAGTCTTGGAGACTTCTGGAGCTCAAATCGAAGATAGCGAATATGTCGTCCACGTATCTAATTGTAAGCCATATTCGAGGAAAAAACTTTAGGTGGCTAAGGTCACTTTCAAAACGACTTATGAATAGATCGGCTATGAAGGGTGATAAGAAATTCCCCATAGCTGTTCCTTCTTCCTGTTCCTGTTAGCAACCGTTTATTTGAAAATAATTTTGCCGCATGCACATTGAAGTTAGAGTAATGTACTCAGCTACAATGCCATCGGAGAAACCATTTTCTTTAAGTAAATCCTCTAAATATGTCAAAGTAAGCGGAACTGGCACGCTTGGAAAAAGGAAACAAATATCAAATGAAACAATAACCTCACTGTTTTTTAGCTTAATATCTTTGACTTTGTTTATGAATTCAAATTAATTCTTAATGAAAAACTAGGTGGTTTAATTGGGGGTTGTTGAATTCATTTGTCAATAAAGATCAACCTATTGTTATTTTTTCAATAATTAATTATTGTATTCGACTAATTCTACTCATACTTAGGTCTCATCAGCACTCCGACAAGTTGAAGATGATTCTTAAAACCAAGTTCTTACAATATTGACCTATTACCTGTAGACCGCCACCTGTTGGTAATTGTCTGCAAGAATCTATTTTGTTAAATTTTTCAAAATTTTAAATTCTAATTTATGATGATACAAAGATTATTTAAAAATGAAGAATTGGGTTGAGTCAGATATATTAGTGGAATAATCTGTAGAAAAGCTATGTTAGGTAGAAAGACAGCACAGAGACATTTGTAAATGATAGTTCCAACCGTGTAAAACAATAGGAAGCCAGTGTGGTTTGCGGTTGCATGTAATACACGTGTTTGGGTAGCAGCGGTGGGTGTTGCTGGCAACCAGAGGACTACTGTCAACTAAAACCAAATTGAGCAAACTCGGTTGACGCTTGCCGAACGAACATGACAGTCCTACATGTATATATAATGTACTCACAAACGTAATATACATATGTGTACCTATGTAGGGTCACTGTACATCTGCAACTGATAACCACTGACTAACATATTTAAAAACTCTCATCGTACTACATACTCGTATGTTATGCTAAAACTTTTACTAATATCCTTATCAGTTTTGATGTCATAGAGTCTCTTAACTAAATTTGAAGATAATTATTCTTAAGATTGTAATGCAGCAGTCGCTTTTCTTAATTGATGATGGCTGTAGTTTTGTTAATACAGGCACTAAACCATACTCACGTTGTTTCAACAAATATTTAGATAGATTTTTACAAATTTCAGAGGAAATAAAAGTTTTGAGACGAACTATCGATCTGTCAAAGTTCTACTTTTATAAAGAGAAAATTCCTTGAAATATTCAAGAAAATTTCAATAGTAATTCAGCTTATTATTATAATTTGAGCTCATGTTCAGTTTTCTGGAGTTCACCTCAATCAATTAAGTCCAAAAAGTTAATAATTTTAATAGTATCACACTAAAGTTTGTGAGTGTGTGAGTGTGTATGTTTGTTACTTCTTCACGTCTAAACGGCTGGAGCGATTTTAATAAAACTTGGTATGGAGTTAGCTGACACCCTGGATTAACACATAGGCTACGTTTTGCTGCAGGAAAATATCTTATTACCACGGGAAAATCGATGAAAATGAATTCGCGGAAATTTTAAATGCGAAAGTAACTCTCTCTGTATGCTACACAATCTCGCCTAAAATTTACTGAACCGATTTAAATTAAATTTGGTACAGAGATAGTCTAGAGCCTGAGAAAGGACATAGGCTACTTTTTAATGCGACAAAAGGGTTGTAAGGGGTTGAAATAGGAAAGTGTGTGCGGAAATTCCGTAGTTTTTAAAGATAGAAGCTTGAAACTTATTTTTTAGACTTTTGATTACATATAAATAAATACGACATTCATTGTTTGTAAAAATTTTACCCTAAAGGGGATAAAATTAGCCGATGAAAGTTTTTGTGTAATGACGTCGTCCAAAAAGCTTACGGCCCAGAAAATTAAAATATTAAGTGTAAAAAGTTATAGAGGTTTTGTTTATTTGGATCAATAAAAGTAGTTGAATACTAAGCTATATAAACTATTTTAAACTATAATTAAACTATATTAATCTATAATATTATAAATGCGAAAGTAACTCTGTCTGTCTGTGTGTTACGCAATTACGCCCAAACTACTGAAACGATTTAAATGAGAATTTGGTACAGAGATAGATAAGTAAATATAAAACTAGAGGCTTGAAACTTATTTTTTAGGCTTTTGATTAGATATACATACGACATTTAAAGTTTGTATAAATTTTACCCTAAAGTGGGCAAAAATAAGGAATGAAAGTTTTTGTGTAATGACGTCGGCAAAAAAAAAATAAAAATATAGAAGAAAAATATTTTAAATACTGCTGAAAGTCACTATTCCACGCGGACGAAGTCGCGGGCATAGCTAGTTGATTATAATTCGATATTTCAAAAAGCTTTTTGTTATTGACTCCTGGAGTCCATCCCACTGTGTTAAATAATATAAAAAGTTGGGTTAGTTTCTTGGCCCCCAATGGTCCCCATCTCGTTATGTAATTTAACATTGCTAATTTTAAGAAAACACAAGAAATTACCATTTCTCAATGAGTTCCCCTCATTACGACGGAGGTTATAATTCACCCACTCGTTGCTCTTCTTCGTGGACACAACTAATTATTGTCGCAGTCTCTCTCTCGCTGGCTGGCGTGTCGGTGGAAAGTGGAGCTAAGTCAATTACTGTCACTTTCCGCCCCTTTCCTTCCCGACACCTCCACCACCGACAGAACTATAGAGAACAGGAGAGGTGGGCGCGAAGTGTTGATGTTCGTTCCTACAAGTCTTGGAAGCGCTCTACAGCTTATGCATATTTAGATATTAAAATTGCGGCTTCGTTTACTCTGTAGCTAGCTACCCACCTACCGGCGCGCCACTGACGACCGACTACCCGGGAAATTCCCCAACGATTTCAATGTTTAACGAACCGGGAAGCGCTTATTATTATTTATAGATTACGAAGAAGAGGAGAAACAACAGTGAGTAGTTGATATGAGTTGTAGGTGGGTAACGTTGGCAAGAGTATCAGGTACGAAACGGAATACATAGCGAAAGTGGTTTCAAAGGAAGAGGACTAGGGTGAGATAATTTATCATTCTTTTGGTACGGTGTAGGTGGGAGTCAGTATATAACAGATCCTGAAATACTTTATCATCATTTCGACACAGTAATTTTCTTGAAGAACAAAAATTTGTCTCCATTCGCGATGGAGTTAAATTAGAAAGAGTCAATGGCGGCTCGTGGGTTATACAAGTACCTAATACAAAACATTCGTGTCGCTAGCAATAATTTATTTCGTAAGAGGCTCAAAATATATTATTTTCTGAAATTCATGAACTAATATTTTCCCGGGATTGCCTATAGATACAAAATACGTACCTACTACACAAATTCCGGAATTATTTTGATTTGTCTCCCCTTTATTGCTATTTCGTCGAACAACATGTGTCTCCAGAAAGAGGGATCTCTCAAAGATGAAAATCTTTCGCCGAACTCGTAATAAAGCATAAATTACGTACCTAGTAACTAAGAGATAATTTTTTTTTTGTTATTGTTGTTGTCGAGCGAGATGAGTTTGAAGGTTTTGACATTATCTCTCTCTTCAATATATTGTTATCGTAACGAGTTCGTTTTCGTTCGACGTTTTCGACGGACGAACGGTAATAATAAAGACGGAACAACAATGAAATGGCGTGGCTCAGAATTCTCACAATAACTAAGTCGCGTTATTACTTTTAATTTGATGTTGCGTTGCGATCTGATGTTTGTAACGTTTCCAATATAACGGCACTCACAACAACTGAATAGACCTTTTGTAAAAAAATAATCTTTTGCAAAATATTCAAAGTCGCGTCGGTATTATGTACATATAAGGGTTGGTTGTAAATTAAAATATGTGTAGACAATTTTTCTTCTAGTTTCCCCCGACACCCTCATAATAATAACGTATGTATATGTATGCAGTCGTGTCGCGATGTTTATGGAAGTTCGCCGTCCGGAATAAACCACTGGATGATAAATCTTTTTCAGGGGCTGAATAAACACTCGGGAAAAACTACCATTAATTTGCATCTTGGGTAGACTATACAGGGTTTTTCAAGTTGATGGGCTACTAGAAGTTTATGAATTAGTAGAAGGAATTCAATTCTGAAACTTGGGCTCATTTGGTTATTGTTTATGCCGCTTCTTTTAAAAATATTTTCAAGTTCGATTTACATCCGGTTATACCGGAAGTCGATACCATCTTTGTTATTTTAAATGGAATGGTATATTTTTTACGCTGAATTCGAATAAAACGTGTAATTCTAAGGTAAGTTTGATAACCAACTTGTACACCTATGACGATCGGTTTCTGAGTTAATTTAATTTATAGAAAAAAAATCGCTACCGCAACCCAAATTATAAAAAATCATAACTTCCACAAAATACGACTTAGAGTGTTGAAATTTTTACTAGTAATAGCTGAATATTAGTGCTAACGCCTTGACAAAATTGAATTAAATAATTTATACAGGGCGTTCAAAATAAAATTCTAAAATTGAAAAACTTCAAACACGAATTACTTCGTTTTTTCAAAATGGCACCTACTATTTTTTATTTTTTCAATCGATTCTTTTTTTTATCCTCTCGATCTATATGGATACTTCCTATTTTATTTGAAAATTTTGGAATAATTTTGAATTATTACTTAAAATAGGAAGTATCCATATAGATCGAAAGAAGATAAAAAAAAACGAATCGATTGAAAAAATAACAAATAGTAGGTGCCATTTGAAAAAACGAAGTAATTCGTGTTTGAAGTTTTTCAATTTTAGAATTTTATTTTGAACGCCCTGTATAAATTATTGAATTCATTTTGTCAAGGCGTTAGCACTAATATTCAGCTATTACTAGTAAAAATTTCAACACTCTAAGTCGTATTTTGTGGAAGTTATGATTTTTTATAATTTGGGTTGCGGTAGCGAGTTTTTTTCTATAAATTAAATTAACTCAGAAACCGATCGTCATAGGTGTACAAGTTGGTTATCAAACTTACCTTAGAATTACACGTTTTATTCGAATTCAGCATAAAAAATATACCATTCCATTTAAAATAACAAAGTTGGTATCAACTTCCGGTATAACCGGATGTAAATCGAACTTGAAAATATTTTTAAAGGAAGCGGCATAAACAATAACCAAATGAGCCCAAGTTTCAGAATTGAATTCCTTCTACTAATTCATATACTTCTAATAGCCCATCAACTTGAAAAACCCTGTATATGTACATAGAAACGTAGCAACATCATCCCCTCTTATTCTTCAGAAGATAATAATTGTCGCTCCTCGATATAATCGACAACAAACAATATCATGCTATTTATTACGTAAGTAGATATATGTATGTATTTACTTACATCGTGAGGGTGTGTTGTGCGAACGTGAACCCTCAACAGTGGGGTTTCTTTTGATTCATGAGCTTATTACCCGAAATACGTAGGTATGGTACGAGTTTTTGTTATCTACCTCAAACAACGTGCTCTTCTTCATCGACATTATGTATGGTCTGGGAACTTGCACGTGGTTGATAATAACGGCCTGATGGGGGATGAATGAGAATAAATTTCTGGAAGATTACTGCGGTTCTAGACCACTCACAACGACCAATGCTCATAAGGGGATGAATACTTTGAAGACCACAACTGTTTCCTCATTTTTAATATTTTGTATCAATGACAGTGTTATCAAAGTTTTCCTGTAAGGGGTTGATTTTTTTGTTTTTTTAATGTGTACCTACCGCTCGTTTGCATAAAAAGTACGAGTTGTTTATCTCCTGTAGAAACAATGTTCCCCTAATTCCTTAAATACCTGTTTGGTACCGTGGGACACGTTTGGGCACCCTGTCGATACGAAAATTTATACGCGCGTCCCGCCCACGTTTCGCTTTTCCGTTTGACGCGAAAATCCTGGCGACTTAAGGACGTGGCTGTAAATGTACGAAACAGCGACGTCGGCAGAAGATGCGGTGGTGTGTTGTCGTCGGCGTCGCGACGCCCGTCCGAACTCTTCGACGCTGCGAGATTTCCCGAGGGAGAGCACCGCGCGGCTGGCGCTAAAAACAACACCGCCAGAAAATCTAGCCGGGATTTTGGCATTTTCCGACGCTCTTCCCCCTTTACCAAGAAACGAAGAAAATTGCGGGGATAAATGATCCACAATAACATCCACTAGTTGGACCCATCCAAACCACAAAATTCTGGAACACTGGAAAGTGCCTTTAAAGTGATTTTTTGGGCCTACACAAAAATGTAGTAGATGGTTAAGATAAAGAAGGGTAAGAGTAGAATTTATCACATTCGATAAGGGAAGTGGAAAGGTAATGTTGAATATTTTTCAATTTGTAAATTGGGTTCGGAACGCGGAACATTTAGGGAAAAGCAAAATGCCATTAGGTGAGCGGGAGTGAATTTGTCAAACACGTCGGAGAGCACTCGATGCGAATAAATTTTTCAGTCGGATCTTTAACCCAAAAATAAATCCCTATCACTGGCAGATAAGAAGGAGAAAAATTACCATTCTTTCACCGCTCACGGTCGGTTTCCTGCGGATTAACTGTTGCGTTCGATCGGCCAACTTCTTTCTACTTTTTTTCCCCAGAAACAACGAACGGGATAAATGAAGTAGTAAATCAAAGGATACTGCCACGAACAATCCGCAGTTATACGGCTTTTGTGCGCTTGGTCCTTGAATCACCACGGTTTTGTATTTCACGCGTCATGGCCTAAAATGAAAATCGCTTCCAAGTGAAAAAGCCGCAACTCCAATACGTCACAGGAAACCCACCACCGGGCTACATGCTTTTACTGATAAATTTAACAACCCTCTCGTTCTATTAACATCTCAAACTCTTTCCCAAATTAAATGGACATGGTACTGGTAGATACTAAAATTTTAGTATAGGTACATAGAAAAGTCCCGAATTGATTCCTTTACATTCTATTCAATTCGTGGCTATGGCTATAAGAAACTGTCAATAATAAGTTGTCGCCCCTAGACTGTGTGTTAAAGAGGTCCTTTGAATGTCCTGGCTGCCATTAAACGAAATCGTTGACTGATCCCATGAAAGTAATCCGTTTATTTGCGATAGAAGGTGAGCAAAGAGGGCCCGCTGTGTGGTTTTGTGGTGCCCTTAGATATTCCACCCTCGTAAACATGAATAAAAAATGAATATGGAATTTGCGGGACATTATTGAATATATCCCGCCTTCCCTCGGGACGCGTGCGAGAAAGTTTGTCGAATGGACGGGTAAAAGAATCTCTTTATTCCGTCTTCGTACTTTTTATGTTTTTTTATTCGTTCTGTCCAAACGGGAACACGAACGAGCAGAGGAATGGGAATAAGCGAGCTCATTGGTATTCAGAGAACAATTTCGCGGCTTCTCTAGGTAAATAACCGTGTTTTTGAATAGTTTTCGGGAAACACAAATTTATACAGTTTCGCGAGCGATCGGGAAGCAATAAAGAACGCAAACAATGGAATATTTACATATTGTATATCCTCGATGGATACTATCAATTAGGATGAGTTGTTGAAATTCATAACCCACAGTTTGTAGAATTTGTTTCACCCCAATCGTTAGATTAGGTTACTTAAAATGACGACACCTGCCAAGTTGTTCGCTTAATATTTTCCTCCTTCATCCAGCAGGGTCTCCTCTCACTACCTACCTACAGAATATTTATCTAAGTTAATAAAAAGCACCCACCAGCAGCACGTTTCTCTCGCGACGAAGCCGAATCGGTCCCTGGATATTATGATAAACTGATTTAATATCTTTTAATGAAAAAAGTCGCGGTAAAGCCGCACGCGAGCTCAACTTCTCTTTTTTTTTTTTAAATCCCGCTCTGGATTCTTTTTATTATTGAAGTAGCAAGCAATAAACAGCGCGGAATAGGAGAGGAGGAAGAGGCCCAGGCTCCAGCAAAGTGATATTAATTTCAATTTCCCGGGAATTGCTTTCATTCTCCGTTCCCGATTCTTCCCGAAACGCAATATTCATAGCCTTGGTGTACCCAAACGAAAATTTCAATCGGCTTACCATTTACCTGTCATTTTAATTTTTAAAACTACTACAAATAAGTTGTTGGTTGTCGGCTAAATATTTATTTAGATCCCCATACATCGGACCATTTGTGCATAAAGCCCTTGCCGGGAATTACGTGATCGTTAATCAGAATAAACCGTATGCAAACACCAGGCAATATCTATTAGATGGCGTGTGTGAAGGGCTACGTTATTAAGGCCCACAAAATTGAAAATCGATGTTTGGTTATGGGGTAGACATGTGCAGCAATGGCCAATATTCAGGGCTGAAACTATAACACAAAAATCAGGGATTTAAGACTATTATACAGGGGGTTGTTTTAGAATTAAAAATTGCTGAAGAATGATTCCTAGAATTTTATTAAACAGGAGGCCCCGTTTTTATTTACATTTTAATCTAGTTTTTGCCTGTAGCTGTCCTTATGGTAGCAACACTGTTCAAAAACCATTCATTAAGTGTTTATGCCAACAGTGGTCAAAGAGCAGACCGTTTAACAAAATTATTACCATGGAAATTTCTTATTAACTAACCCATGCCCATAAATAGAGAGAGAGAGAGAAAAAGAAAAAGTGAGAGTGGTGGAGCTGAACTGAGCTGAATCAGAAGTTGGCGATTGCTATTATTATTACATTATTAATAGGTCAGTCCAAGAGTGGTGGCCAGCAATTAGAGTGCGAGAGAGCCTGGACCAAATGAGGTGTAGCTAATATCTTTTGAAGGTTGTTGGTAATGACAGTTCCGCCGAATGCTATTAGTTTCAAAGAGAATTCGCCCCGGCCTTTCCGAAGGAAATTGCTTTGAGAACGGCAACGGCGCTATAATATTTAATCCAATATACATACATACACACGTAGGTATCTACTTATATACCTACTTACTTACCAAGACGTGTAGTGGAGGTTTAAGTATGTTTGGAAATTATATTATTAGGTATGAGGTAGGTAGTAGGAAACGCGGGACAGAAGTTCTCACGAAAGTCTTTCACACCCCCTGTAACTGACAAACCACCATCGCCATTAAGGGTGAAATGTCAATCAGGAAAGGGCCACCGCATCAGCGGGTCGTAAATGAGTACAGAATACACTAGAACCCTCTAAAGTCCAAGAAGTTTTAGAACTAGTATAAAGAGGGTTGAACTTAAAACCTCACTGCCTTAAAAAAAGCTCTTAAATCCCCACATATCTTTTTGACGAGCTTTTCAAACTATTGTTCTTTAATTTTTAGAGAAAAGTACACTTTTGCAAAACTTTATTAGTTAGATTAGTTGAAATCATGTAAGGGTAGTCTGATCATTAGAACATTTCATACATGATTACGTGTATTGTCTAGCCTTTTCAGAATTACTACTCTTTAATTTTTAAACAAAGTTGGTGTAGCCCTTAAAGCATCCCCACATGCCATTCTGCCTAATTTTCCAGAATTATTGCCCCTTAATTTTTGCAGAAGGATAATCCAATACCTGGTGCATCTTCCACATGCCTTTCTGCCCAATGTTTCAGGAATATTGCCCTTTAACTTTTAGAAAAGGATAATCCAGTCTCCAGATCATCTTCCACATGCCTTTCTGCCCAATTTTCCAGAATTATTGCCCCTTAACTTTAAGAGAAGGATAATCCAGTCTCCAGATCATCTTCCACATGCCTTTCTGCCTAATTTTCCAGAATTATTGCCCCTTAACCTTTGCAGAAGGGTAATCCAATACCTGGTGCATCTTCCACATGCGATTCGGCCCAATCTTTCAGGATTATTGCTCCTTCACTTTTAGAGAAGGATTATCCAGTTTCCAGATCATCTTCCACATTTCTTTCTGCCCAATTTTTCAGGATCATTGCCCCTAACCTTTGCAGAAGGATAATCCAATACCTGGTGCATCTTCCACATGCGATTCGGCCCAATTCTTTAGGATTATTGCCCCTTAACTTTTAGAAAAGGATAATCCAGTCTTCAGATCATCTTCCACATGCCTTTCAGCCCAATTCTTTAGGATTATTGCCCCTTAACTTTTAGAAAAGGATAATCCAGTTACCAGATCATCTTCCACGTTCCTTTCTGTCCAATTTTTCAGGATTATTGCCCCTTTACTTTTAGAGAAGGATAATCCAGTCTTCAGATCATCTTCCACATGCCTTTCAGCCCAATTTTTCTGGATTATGGCCCCTTAACTTTTAGAGAAGGATAATCCAGCCTCCAGATCATCTTCCACATGCCTTTTAGCCCAATTTCTTAGGATTATTGCCCCTTGACTTTTAGAGAAGGATAATCCAGTCTTCAGATCATCTTCCACATGCCTCTCTGTCCAATTTTTCTGGATTATGGCCCCTTAACTTTTAGAGAATGATAATCCAGCCTCCAGATCATCTTCCACATACCTTTCTGTCTAATTCTTCAGAATTATGCTTCTACATTTTTGATGAAAGGCAATATACTTTTCAAAAAACCCCCCCTTCCACCCCTACCACCTTATTTCCCTGACTGCTCAGAAATATTTCTCATTATTTTTTGAAGATGAGTAACTACTCTAAAGCATCTTAAGGAATTTGCAGTCATCCTTCCTGTCCTCCTTATTCCTCTTACAAAGCTAATGTTGATTTCCTATTACTTTCCAATTCCAATTCTCCATAAAATAAAATAAGATATGTACTACCCACTGAGGAATGAGACATTGAGAAACGCAAGTTTTGCAATTAAAATTACAAATCAGGATAATCGATTATTACAAAGCCCTTTTTGGTAGAAGAATAATTACAATTTCGTCCTTTGAAAGTAATTTTATGATTCCGAGCCCGACCAGTTCGAGTAGATCCAAGAGTGCAAGTTATTAACAAACGCCATCGATCGCATTTATACTATCTGGGGTGGCTTTGATCAAACGGTTTCTGTTTTTAATTCCCGACTCTGCTACTCACTACTACCACTGACTGTACCTTCCACCACCGCTCCGAGCAGATATTAATTCGATAAAAATCCATCCTCTGCCAGTTACAGTGCCCTCTGTATTTAAAGCGGTAATTAACTCGCGGGGTGCGCTTGCATAGGTACGGGGAATTCCCGGCAACGCTACCCACCAACCACCCGCCCTACGTTTGCACAGAACCTATAAAATATATAACGAAAGATTACTGTCACAACCATACTAAAATTAAAAAAAAAAAAAACGAGAATATAAGAGCATGAAATGAAATATTATTAAATACCGAGCGCCATGGCGTAGTCGTTTAGATCTCGGCTTACCATTCGCGAGATCGTCGGTTCAATTCCCGCCCTGGTCCAAGTTTTTCTGTGGTCTTCTTGTACCATATGCAGCAATAATAAATATTCCACTTATCTTCTGCCTCAACCTTGTTTCTTCACTAATATCATCGAACCCCAAAATAGACCGAAAAAGGGTTTCTACCCTCCTCCCTCTCAGACCCTGTAGGTAAAGGGATTGCTCGCAAATTAACTGGGTTGAAAAAAAGGGTTTAAAAAAAAATATATCGGAATACCACCCTACTTAGAAAATTTGTAAACCAATGAAATATTTTAATTTTGTTGTGTTGCAAAACCATTTTATTTTTGTCCATTAATTTTATGCTAAAATGCCTAAAATATCTTATCACAAGTTGTCCTTTTTTAATACTCCAATCCAACTTTTTTTTTATCATAAAAACGTGTACGACGAGTATTTACAGTATTATTAGTAGAGTGGATATTATTTGGGTTAGTTGCTAAAAGAATTTCACTTTGGAAAAGGTTAGATGATAAATCGCAAAAGTTATACCTGCTACACGAACGTAATAACAATCCTTTGATAGCTACTAATGGCTCTTTAAAAGTGATAAAATTGTTTAACTACCTATCATTGTTTACCAGGAATTTTTCATTATCTTCAAGTTACATTAAACTCAGTAAACCATTATTATTATTAGTCATTTAAGTTTTAAGTTAAAGGACAGATAAAAGTGAATCAGTTTTTGCTTACATTACGTATTTTATACAAGGCAAGGTTGTAAAATTTCAACTGGTACCTCAACAAAATGATTATTTATGCTTCTGGTTGCATTTATGTTGAGTTTGAGTCAACTACCACACGTTAGGTGGTGCAAATTATGTTTCCCTAAATATTTAGCGTTGGTACCAAAAATGGTAAAATTGAGGGGACTTCTCTGTAAATCAATGTGTTGGGTTCATTATCTCTGCCATTATCAGTGTAGTTGATTTAAAATATTTGGCATAATTGTAAAGTGAGGAGTAAAATTCTGTTTTCAAAAAAGGCCCCTTTTTTGGGGTGCCAAAAAAGAATCTAATTGTTAAAATCTTTTGTTTTTAAATAAGTACATCGATGTATAAATGTAGTTTTGTTTCTGGAAGTAACAAAAGTTCAAAAAACAAAACATCTTTTGTCTATAAAAAAGTTGAAAGTTTATTGTTGTCAATGTTTTGTTTGCATTCCAATTTGACAAAAAAAAAGGCACATCATCATATCATCAATCCATAAATACGGAGAGGGGTATTCTTTTGTTTGTAGTGGGGGCTCGGTGAGGTTGAGCAAGCGCGGCCAGTGCAAGACCGTCAACACGAGAGGTAGTTACTGTGCTGCACTGCCGGCAACGACGTGACGATTCAAAGCCGACACACTCGAAACTCGTAGTACCAACAAAATTTCGCGGCACATTCGAATCGTAAAAGCGCAAGTGATTTATTTTGCGGTGCCGTATTTTTTTCTAGAACTTGACACGCGGTAAATTCAAACTTATTGTCAGTGGTATAAAAATTAGTGCCCATTGCAACCCTCGTTATTGTGGATATTCATTAAGTACCCAAATTACAACACTAGTTCAGAGATATTTATCAAAGTAAGTTGATGATACGTATATACAAAAATTACTGATTAATTTGTTGATTAATATTTGAACTGGCAGTTAAAATTGTTCGTCCTTTTAATGAATAAAGTACGTTTTAAATCGATGACTAATTAATTGGGTATTAAAAGTCGTCGAGATCATTGTCCTGCTGATAGGAATAGATCAAAGGATCTATTAAAATAATGCAATACAGAAGATTGCCAACCATTAAATTGAGTTCAATTTTATCAGAAGAAAAAAATATTCGTTAGATGCTAAAATGTTTCCTTACTGCCAACTGATAAGTTAAATAGTTCCTTAACCCAACTCAGTAAATGTCATCCCCAAATGAACTGTATAATTAGGCTTGACCTTATAACCCTTAAAAAATAACCATACGCAAATTAGAAAAAATTTATTGAATTTTAATTAGTTTTGGGGCCTAATTCATTTTGAAGTTGGCTAAAACAAGGTCCCATTTTACCATTATTTTCCTGTGCAAACTCCACAAACTTTAATGTCCCATTCTTTTACAAACACCCTGTACACCTACCCCAAAAAAAATTGAGCAACTACTAACCTTTAACCTGTAATTTTAATAATAGCAGGTACTTGGGTACTTTTTAGTTATATGTTTCCATTTTTTGCTACGTATGACTGTTCGTTCCAATTGACAGTCGAGTTGTTTCGTCATAAACAACCCCCAAGCTTTACACATCACATCTGTAGTTTAGTCTGTAAAACAGCTGGGGTGTTTTAAGTCAGAAATAAAATTGTCACGAACGTTGTTCCTTTATGTATGTAACACACTGATAGGAACGTACACTCAGTGTGTGCTCTCTGTGTCATTATTTAACGTATAATTACTGGAAAACCTTAATATCCATGTATGTAAGTACACAATGAAAAAATGCACAAACAAAACAGATCAAATCACATCACATTATTCGTACAAAAAATACCTTTCCTGATTTCAAATAGGTCATCGTTCCATAAAAGTGCATCTTGATGATGTCAACGTATCAATGTGGTGATGGGACGTTGAGTAACCTCCACATGCACTTTTTTATCTGATTGTGCCAAAATGGTCGTAATTCACACCGTATACAGTTTAGTTTACTAGTTAGTTAGTAACGCTCGATGATTTTAATTTATCTTTGAAATACCTACATAATAACGAAACCCCAGTAGCGGTTTTCACTTCATGGTCGTTAGAACGTATTGAGAGCAGTATATTTGGAGACCTAATACATTTATACAGGGTTTTTTAAGTTGATGGGCTATTAGAAGTATATGAATTAGTAGAAGGAATTCAATTCTGAAACTTGGGCTCATTTGGTTATTGTTTATGCCGCTTCTTTTAAAAAAATATTTTCAAGTTCGATTTACATCCGGTTATACCGGAAGTCGATACCAACTTTGTTATTTTAAATGGAATGGTATATTTTTTACGCTGAATTCGAATAAAACGTGTAATTCTAAGACAAGTTTGATGACCAACTTGTACACCTATGACGATCGGTTTCTGAGTTAATTTAATTTATAGAAAAAAAATCGCTACCGCAACCCAAATTATAAAAAATCATAACTTCCACAAAATACGACTTAGAGTGTTGAAATTTTTACTAGTAATAGCTGAATATTAGTGTTAACGCCTTGACAAAATTAAATTAAATAATTCATACAGGGCGTTCAAAATAAAATTCTAAAATTGAAAAACTTCAAACACGAATTGCTTCGTTTTTTCAAATGCACCTACTATTTTTTATTTTTTAATCGATTCGTTTTTTTATCCTCTTTCGATCTATATGGATACTTCCTATTTTAAGTAATAATTCAAAATTATTCCAAAATTTTAAAATAAAATAGGAAGTATCCATATGGATCGAAAGAGGATAAAAAAAGGAATCGATTGAAAAAATAATAGTAGGTGCCATTTGAAAAAATGAGGTAATTCATGTTTGAAGTTTTTAAATTTTAGAATTTTATTTTGAACGCCCTGTATAAATTATTTAATTCAATTTTGTCAAGGCGTTAGCACTAATATTCAGCTATTACTAGTAAAAATTTCAACACTCTAAGTCGTATTTTGTGGAAGTTATGATTTTTTATAATTTGGGTTGCGGTAGCGATTTTTTTTCTATAAATTAAATTAACTCAGAAACCGATCGTCATAGGTGTAGGTACAAGTTGGTTATCAAACTTACCTTAGAATTACACGTTTTATTCGAATTCAGCGTAAAAAATATACCATTCCATTTAAAATAACAAAGTTGGTATCGACTTCCGGTATAACCGGATGTAAATCGAACTTGAAAATATTTTTAAAGAAGCGGCATAAACAATAACCAAATAAGCCCAAATTTCAGAATTGAATTCCTTCTACTAATTCATATACTTCTAATAGCACATCAACTTGAAAAACCCTGTATATGTAGGTCCTTATTGAGATTTATTTTGCACAATTGTACCTACCTACCCATCCTCAAACGCTCCTGATATGACGTCAGAACCTTGCGCAGTCACCTCATGCGCAACGACCATCTTTGACATCTGTCAATTGTTCTTGCAGTCATTTAGCCATCCTCAAGAGCTATTATAATCCATTTTTAATGTGTCAGAAATGTCATCGGTGATCTTTTACATCCGCAAAGGTTATACTACGTATTCTATTGCCCACAGTCAACCAAACAAACAAACAAACAAACAAACAAGCTAGGTAATAAATGTCTTATTTAATTGTGGTAATTTGTCAGTCACCTGTGTGTGTGTGTCACTCTGTCCTTTTCGTGACTGCGAGTGACTATTTGGGCCATTAGAAGAAGTTGGTAGGCGAACCAAATGAACTAGGTACATAGTACTTTGTGTTGGTGTGCGGAATGATATTGTTTGTTTGCATAATAATAAAAAATATTTTTTTCAAGTGTCCGCGGGAATATGTACTTATCTACTTACGTACAGACCTATATATATTTGTATTTACATCGGCCCACTCCCGTTCACTTTACGTCTAAGGACTTCCACTTGTGTGTGCGATTCCAATTACTGATAGATAGATATGTCATGATAGAGTTGGGCTCAAGTGCCCACTTTCTCGACGAAATATCCACCAACAACAAACTCAAGTCTTAAGAGGGTCCATGAAACAAAAATTATGAATGTGGTTGGAAAATGGGACTTTTGTTATTGTTTCTTTAAAATCAAAACTAGAAACTATTTCTCTTATATTAGGGGAACAAATATGAAGAAGTTATTAGGATCAGCCCTTAGTTACTATCTACTGTTGGATAATCAGTGGCAAATTATGAGCCCTTTTATTAATTGTTTGTGTTTACCTATAGCATAACTTTCAACAATATTTATTAATAGAAACAATGTCTATAGAAGACATTTCTTGTCGTCTTCTGTGGCGCCTATTTTAAGATGTGTTTATTTGCTTTAATAATCGACATTTGGCTCATCGTTAATATTGAAAATAAATACAACGTCGACTGTATTTGTTTATAAAATATTTGTAATAATATGACTAGACGTAAAAGAGATAATGGAATGTACTTTTGGCGTCCTTAGAAAGGTACACAATAATTACATTAAATGTGGTGTGGTCATCGTCATTGTTTATAAAATTTTGTGAACAAAGAGTACTTTAAAAAGTTTGCTTTTTACTCGTCTGAAGTTGGCGCCCAAATTAAAAAAAAAAATCAATTCTTAGGGTTCTGACCCGAATAGTAACTACTGCAAAATTTCCCAAAAAGAAAAATGAGAAAACAATAACAAAAATATTGCTAGAATTCTAGCAAACATAACTAAAAAATCTGTCAATTATATGGACGACCAGACGCTCAAGGAGATTTTACTAGAAATGTCTACGTAGTCAATCTACGTTCGGTGTTGAGACTGAATTCTAGTAAAATTGACTTGATTGAAAAACATTTTTTACACTTCTTATAACTACTTTTACTAAACTATTCTCATTCTAGTATTTTTTTTCTTTACGACACAATAAAATAATCGAGAGGTAGAGAAAAAAAGTCTAGACTTATTTAGCTTGATTATTCTAATACTAATTATTAGAAAGAATGAAAAATTGTTTTATACCATGCACCAAATACATTTTATGACAATTCTAGAATTATTAACTAGAAAAAATTTTGCTTGACTCATCAACTAATAAAATCATGATTATTTTTCTTTGTGCATCATATTTAGGGGTAGCGGCGTAATTATTTGTTCGTTGAAGAGTTCTGATATTCGATAGAGCTCTTCGAGCGCTACCCAGAACTCCACTCAAAATTATTTTTGGGAAATTGCAACTTTTGTAAAAAATATTATGGTTGTTTTTTTGGGAAATTTTGCAGAACTATTGAAAATTTTATGCAAGAACTATACATGTTCGTCTCGGTACTCTGATTTTTTAGGGTTCCGCACCTCAGAAGGAAAAAGCGGAACCCTTATAGGATCACTTCGTTGTCAAGACCCTTTTTCTCAGGAACGCGTGGAGGTATCAAGCTAAAATTTATACCAAATACTCAGGTCTATTGTCCCTTGGAGCTGTAAAAAAATCAAACTTCTAAGCCAACGCAATCAAAAGATACAGCCGTTTATGCCGCAAATTTCCGCAAATTTTCGTATCAAAACCTACAGGGTACTTCCCGTGAACTCAGAATCTTGAAATTTGGTACGAAGCAACGTCTTATAGCACAGATAAAGGAAAAATTGCGAAAACCGTAAATTTTTAGTTACATCATATAATAAAAATATTTTTAATAATTTTAAAGTTACTACCCCTTTCCTCATGAACGCGTAGAGGTATTAAATTGAAATTCATATCAAATACTCAGGTCTATAATACCTTTAAGCTGTAACAAAATCAAACTTCTATGTAAACGCAATCAAAAGAAACAGCAATTTAAGCCGCATATTTTCAAACTCGCAACTACTCGCAAGGGAATCAAAACCTAAAGGGTACTTCCAGTCGATTTAGAATCTTGAAATTTGGCATGAAGCAATGTTTTATAGAACATATTATAAAGGAAAATTTCCGAAAACCTTAAATTTTTAGTTACATCACATATATACAGGTTTGTACGGAACCCTCGGTGCGCGATTTTAATTCGGACGCCAACTTTAGACGACTGTTTATCCAATTTACGTTATTTAGAGAGTTAACTGAATTGAAGATTAGGAGACGCCACATGATCTACGTATATAATATATACTGTTGTTTACAAGGAATGTTATTTAGACATGCGACACCTGTAACTCTAAAGTTAATAGTTAATTCATGATAAATGTCCTTCGTTCTATTCTACCTGATCGTGAGTCTGCTTTTATACTTTATACCTACTTACTCCATCTGCAAGGAAAGACTTCTATCCGATGTTCGTACTGCTTGCTAAACTTCCTTGACGTGAAGAAACACATGGCGCTGTTGTTAAATGTCATGAATAATGTGGGCCTTTTGAGTAATGGCTCTGACTGAGGGCACTGTTGTCGTTAATCATCTTGAGAGTATATTTCAAACGATTCGGCTTCAGATTATTGAAGTATCTATGTATAGATAGGTAGGTACGAAAAACGTTAAATATTCTAAATATTCTAATTTCTGGATTATCGCCTTTTGAAAAGTTGAAATTTTTTCACCAACTTTCCTCGTTTGCCTTTGTCTAGATTGTATCAAACCTGTACGTACATTAATATAATTATTGCCAGTAGGTAGATGGTCTGTAAACGTAGAAACGACGCTCCGCGGACTTATGTATTTACCCTATAAAATCCTTTCTACGTCTTGTTTTACGATCCTGAATGACATTAAATAGTCTTTCCTTCCAGGTCTTCAGATCCTTGTGTTCGTTTATATATTTACGTTCGTTATATACATACATAATAAGTCCCTATGTGTGTAGATTAATTCCTTCATCCGTTCAATAATCGCGTGCAGCGTCGACTCACGGACTTACTCACACTGACGGACAGACAGTTGGTTCAAATGAAGACACAGACAGACAGCACTGTGTTTAATAACGTTTGATGTTCTTTCTGACAATATAAAAACATTCGGACTGCCCTGCCAGCAAACGAAAACGAAACACATTCTTAATACAAGAAGCTCTAGCTAGCTGGATAGATGGATGAATTATTTTCGATCTTGTGGATGTGGGAGATTGTCTGACTGACTTCTTGTCGATGATGACCATTTTCGTTTTCGGTCGTTATTATCGACGCGCTTTTGCCAAACCGGAAGTAATAAATTAGTATCCATTAATTAAGGAAAATGTCCAAAATATGTTCTCATGAATCACACACACTTAGGCACAAACCTGAAACCATTACTTGTTAAAGTTCGTTTTCTACTCTGATTTTTAAAAGATTTACCTGAAAGCATTCCCCCAAACATATTCCTTAAATTTACTACAGAATGCTTTGAAACAATTTATCAAAAAGAGAATCATTTAAAAATTCTCCTAGAAATAATCGAATCCTTTCATAAAAGTTTTGCCTACGCCCATGCTCTATCAGACACATTTATTCATGATTATTATAACGTTCAAGTAGATTGAATTTTATGACCTCAAAGATAAACAGAAAATCCTCAGAAAATTTTGTAGATATTATTAGTGTTTTATCCAACTCCCTAAGAAAATTTACTTCTACGCCTATGTTCCAGTAGGCACCTACAGCAGTCGTGATTATTATAATTTTAAAATATATTTAAAATAACATTTCAAAGATCCCAAAGAAGACTAAAATTTTCAAAGACGTCTCCCAGACATTGTTAATTATTTATCCAACCCCTTAAATAAAATATTGTCCACGCCCATGTTCCATCAGACACATTCAGCCTGTTTACAGTATTCACGATTATTATAAGGTTCAAATAGATTGAAATTAACATTCTGATGACATCAAAGATAAACAGAAAATCCTTAGAAAATTTTCTAGATATTATTAGTGTTTATCCAGCTCCTTAAGAAAACTTACTTCTACGCCTATGTTCCAGTGGCACCTACAGCAGTCGTGATTATTATAATTTTAAAATATATTTAAAATAACATTTCAAAGATCCCAAAGAAGACTAAAATTTTCAAAGACATCTCCCAGACATTGTTAATTATTTATCCAACTCCTTAAAAAAAATACTGTCCACGTCTATGTTCTATCAAAGAAATTCAGCCTGTTTACAGTATTCACGATTATTATAACGTTCAACTAGATTGAAATTAACATTCTGATAATCCCAAAGGAAATCAAAAATCCTAAAAAGTCTGTCCCACATTGTCCTTAAGAAAAATAGATCATTTTGGCAATGTGTCTTAGAAAATTTTAAATAAAAATCGTCAAAAGACTATCCTAAGTGTGTTTAGTAAAAAATGTAACCTACGCCCATGGTCTAGCAGACACCTACTACATACATGATTATTATAATGTTGAAGTAGATTGAAAATAACATCTCAATGGTCCCAAAGAATCGTCTAATTAAATTAAAATCGTCGTCCCATTTCACTACATTAAGCCAGTATTGTCATGCAATCAGGCTGGAGTGTTTAGCCTCATTATGGCAGTTCCTTCAACTAAACAGATATCTTAACTTGTACTTTAAGACTTCTACACGAGCAAAAGTAACGAAAAGTACATTGACACTAACGAAAGCTCTCTTCAAGTTGAAAGTTGCATAAGAAGTGGAGAAACCTTAAAAATGTGCAGGAACAAAGACGTACTTACTCATCACTCACAATTGTTTTGCAGCAATAGGTAGTTAATGGCAAGGATTGGCAAAACCAAACCACCTATGACAGATATGTAGGTACTCACAATCAGTGTGAATCCTGACTCAAAAATCTTTAGTATTTCATAACAATTTAATTAGTCCTAGGAGATACGTTGGTACATGCATAGTAAAAAATTATATTCGGTTCATAAATCGTGAATCCTTTGCGTTACTCGTTTTATTAAACGACATTAACGTCATAACTCTGGCCCATCTCATTACATTAGTGTAATTAAGTATCGAGTTGCCATTAAAATTAATTTTTGTGGTAGTAGTGGTAGTAGGCCAGACATCAATTTCTAGTAGGGGAATCCCCCGAATTAATTAATTTAGGGGGTGACGTTAATAAAGAACTAATAACTTGGACGCCCGCCCGCCGCCGGTAGGTATAAACTTAATTTTTAATAAGTTCAGCAATTAGTTGTTGGATTAAACGGGTTGACGATGAATATCTTTTTAGCTCTTAACTAACTCGCTTGAAGTTGAGCGACCGAAACGTTGGCCGAATGCATAAGTTTTGTCAGTGGAATAAGGAAGAAACAAAACGACCTTTTAGACACTGGTCGACCCTACCGACCTGACGCGACGTTTCCCTCGGATTTCTGATTTTATTGCTGGTCTTGCACTTTCTCTCTCTTTCTCTCTAGTCGAGTAATTAGTAAGATGGAAAAAATCAAGACAGGAACGTGGACTGTTTACAAATTCGTTACTAAAGAAGTCTTGGGCTTCAGAGTAGAAAAACTAATAGGTAATCTTTTGGCAAAATAGAAGTAGGTATCTACTAGTAAAGAAAAGTTTTGTGAAACAACATACTGAAATAAAGGTTGGCCAAAATGAACAAAAAAATATTAAGTAGGTCAGGATGAATACAAATATATGAACTAAAACTAATCTGTGTAACAGTGATTTAATTAAAAGAATTTTTAATTACAGTTATTTAAATCTAATCTGTTCTTTCAAATTTATTGATTTCAATTTTCACTGGTGTAATTTTGATGAAACATTATCAATAACACAATAAAATAAAAGTTATTAGTTATTAATAAACTAGTTGAAACTTCCTATATACTCTATTATTTTATTGTGTTATTATTTATTTCCATTGATTGAACTGTGTTTTGCATAGTTAGAATCGAGTTATTTATATTTGCGTTGCCCGGGTAAGAATATATCACACGTTTGATGGAACATTCTAGAATATTCGCGAATTTAGAACTATCCAGAACATCCCATAATGATTCAAAACATTTTATAACTTTTTTTAACATTCTGAAACATTCTTGAATAATCTTCAAGATTCTGGAACATTCTTGAACATTGCCAAATCATTCTGAAATGTTATTATAGGTAATAAAACATTATTTTACTTCTTAGAACATATTTGAACTCCCTGTAGGTAATATTATAAAAAAATCTGCTTCATTCTCATCAGTAGACGCCTGGCGGGGATGACTAATCGATTGATGTTAAATAATTGATCAGTTATCGACCACTGAGAGTTGAAGAATATTACAGTAGGTACTAATATCGCAATTAAAAAATGGGGGTTGGTGGTAGAAGGATGAAAATTAAGGGCTATATGTATTTTTAATGCCAAATCATAAAAAAATTAAAAATATTGTCCAAAAATAAAAAAGTTAGTAGTGAACAACCCTTATCACTTAGGGGTACAACGAACAAAATAGCTCAAACCTCAACGCCAAAACACGACACTTTAGTTGTCCGAAGCACTTTTCGGTAACAAGGTTACCTTCTTCAGGGACTGAAGTGAACTTCGTCGTGTTTTGAGCTATTTTGTTCGTTCTACAACAACCGCCAAAGTTTTTCCAGTCTTCATTCACTTAAGGGTATGAAAAATAAATAGTAGCCGATTCTCAGACCTATTGAATATGCATATAAAATTTCATAAAAATCGGTCAAGCTGTTTCGGAGGAGTATGGTAACTAACATTGTGACACTATAATTTTATATAGGGTGAATGCGCTAGTTCTCGACCAGTTAACAAAAAAACCAACTTTAGAATATTATAAAAATTAAAATACTGACCCAACAATAATTTCTTCCAATTTTTTATTTTCTTAAACTTATTAAGAACGCTTTTTTGTAAGATTTTTTTGCCTTATAGGATGTTTTAAACAGTATTTTTTATATATTTATAAAAAGTGCCCCTTTTGCTAGATCTCGACCACACCGTATGTATTGTCCCAGTTCTCGACCAACCATTTTACATGCAATTTTTAATGTCGCTAAACGATTTAGGTGGATTTTAAAGTAGGTATAGGCGTAATTCAAAAGAAAATTTATTTAAAAACTACCTATTACATAGATAAACTTTTAAAATACTTAGATAAACAAAGTTTTATAACAAAGACATTAAACTAAAAATAGAAATTTTATAAGCAAAAAAACTTTGGTAAGCTTTAATTTAGGTAGGTACTATTAACTTAAAAAAAATTAACTAATTTCTACTAAATGGATAATTTTGGGTGATTTAACTAACCTTTAAAGGTTGAGAACTTAGTAGGGTTAAATTAATTCTCGACCACCAATTTTATAAATGGGAAAAAGTGGTCGCAAACTAAAAATTAGAAAATGACAATATATTTTTTTAAATAAAACAACTGTTTTAAAAATGTTAAATTGGGGAAAGTATAATGGTCGTCAAACCACACGGTCGAGAACTAAAAAGAGCACTATTTTAAAATCTAGTTCGCGACCACTCAATATTTAATCAAAATATTAATTTTTTCTTTAAAACTTTATTATTCGACCTCCTAAACTACCTAAAACAAAAATATATTGATTTGGTTTGATTAATGAACTTTTACTGACTATTTTCTTTCCTTGGATCACTTAAGACTTTTGCACATAACATAGAAATGATCCTATCGTACTACCATGACAGTTGCTTGTTAAACTAATTTTTTGAGGGGTGTCTTATATCTAATGTGAAGTTTCCCGCCAATTTACGATCGGGAAAAATCACCGGATCTTTATTCAATCGGTTTAAAGCGCCAAATATGATTGATTTTCTTATTATTTGCTTTACTTAAACGCTAAAGTGGTCGAGATTTAGCGCATTGACCCTATTTGATGACCTGTAGTAATACACAGTTTGTTAATTCTTTTTGTGAAATTCCATTTTGTTTTGCCCATACATATATACATATAATATATAATTTTTATTTGTAAATCAAAAACCTCTTAGCTCACAAACAATATTTTAGTATCAATGTTACCTTACTTAATGCTCTGAAACTATTAATAACGACACTGTTACGACGGTTCTTCTAGTGTGGCTAAAATACCGACAGCTTTTGAATAATTTATGAAACTAATCATTCAGGTTGTGCCTGCCTTTATAACTTGGTTGGTACACATGTTCTTTCTACATCATTGTTGCCGCCTAAGATAAATTGCTTTATTAATTATTATAATATCGTTAAACTGTATTACGTTGTTACATAAACATAAACTACCGGAGAAAGTACCTTTATAAGTACATATAATAATATTGAATGAGTCAGTCCCTCGTTATAATTAACTAACCAATTTTATTCTTTTACAGGTAAATAACACCTTCCTTTGTGTTTTTCGCAGTGGCGCAAGTAAGTCTTTGAATGATTTATTAATTATTTGTCACAGAAAAATTATAAATAATTATAACTTTTCTGTGACGTGAATTTGGGTCAAATTGGGAAGGCGAGGTTCAGAAACTACATTTTAAGGTCGATTTAGTGATAACTATTTTTAGTTGTATGTGTCGAAAAAGAAATGTTTTTGGACTCATCATCTTAATATGACTCATGTATACCAACAATGAACGTGTCGAAGTGAGTAGCGCAGTAGTAACGATTATAAAAGTTAAGCAACGTTCTCTCTGGTTAGTAGTTGTATGGGTGACCGGAAAAAAAAACTCCTCCAGGTGGATGTCCTACACTTTAAGGACACGTTAAGCTCAGGTGTCTCCTCCTGAATGCCTAAATATAAGAGAACTTAGATCACTGTAATCACAAAAAAATACCGGCCAAGTGCAAGTCGAACTCGCGCACCGAGGGTTCCGTACAAACCCCTATATATATGTGATGTAACTAAAAATTTAAGGTTTTCGGAATTTTTCCTTTATATGTGCTATAAAACATTGCTTCATGCCAAATTTCAAGATTCTAAATCGACTGGAAGTACCCTTTAGGTTTTGATTCCCTTGCGAGTAGTTGCGAGTTTGAAAATATGCGGCTTAAATTGCTGTTTCTTTTGATTGCGTTGACATAGAAGTTTGATTTTATTACAGCTTAAAGGTATTATAGACCTGAGTATTTGATATGAATTTCAATGTAATACCTCTACGCGTTCATGAGAAAAGGGGTAGTAACTTTAAAATTATTAAAAATATTTTTATTATATAATGTAACTAAAAATTTACAGTTTTCGCAATTTTTCCTTTATCTGTGCTATAAGACGTTGCTTCGTACCAAATTTCAAGATTCTGAGTTAACGAGAAGTACCCTGTAGGTTTTGATTCGAAAATTTGCGGAAATTTGCGGCATAAACGGCTGTATCTTTTGATTGCGTTGGCTTAGAAGTTTGATGTTTTCACAGCTCCAAGGGACAATAGACCTCAGTATTTGATATAAATTTTAGCTTGATACCCCACGTGTTCCTGAGAAAAATGGTCTTGACAAACGGACGGACGGAGGTGCGGAACCCTAAAGGCGAGTACAGAGATGCTATAATATATAAACATTAAGCATCCATTGTAAACGACATATTCACATTCACACCCTTAAAAGGGCAGGTACCTACTCAAAAATACAAACGTTACCTTTGATAAAGTCATAATAATTTAATAAGTCTGTCTGTCTGGTTGTATGTGTGGGTAGTGGGTAAAAATTGGTCTACTGTTTCAAATTTCAAAGCCTTTGTATTCAAAACGAAAAGTGTTTAGATTAAATCGTAACATGTAGATAGGTACCTAAAGTTTGCTTTCACCTAACGACAGATGACAGGTTTCGTGTCGTACGTTTGTCACAAATTAATTTTTGTTTTTTTCGAATGACTTGACGCGGAATGACATTGTTTCAATTTCGTGTGTCAGTTAGTTATATCTTGTTGCTTTTCTAATCACCACCAATCTCGAAAGTCATTGTTTGTGCATGGATCGCCTATTCAGTGGTACAATTGGAAACAATGGCCCATTCGAATTCGACAATAAAAAAATTAAAATCGAAGATAAACGGTAATATTTGAATAAATGTACTTACATAAGAAAAAGATTTAACTAACTGATATTGTCAGAAACTTTATTATAAAATACTTTAGGCTTCTGTAAATGAACCAACCGTCTTATTAATATGGTAGAAAATGAGCCATATTTGTTTTTCAATTATTGCGGTATTGTTGCCATGTTGTCGGCCATCGTGCGTTTCAATTGTTGATACTGTCAGCCATAATACATTTTCATTGTTGTCGGCCATTACAGTTCTTCATTTTTTAAAAAAGGAATTCAGAAATAAGCTATTGAAATGTTGGTTAGTGATTGAATTCGTCTCCCCTTATAAAAAGGCTAACTCGATATGCAGGGGTGCATTTTATTGTAGATAGTAATTCGCTTAGGAGTCGACGAATTGAAAAAGTCGCCTAATATACTTTTGTAGGTAACACGTATTCTCTGTTTGAAAAGTTTGTCTTCGAGGGTTCTATTTGTATGTTTTCTTGAAGTATTTTCAAATTCAATTGTCTGATTACGTAAAGAAGCGACAAAGTTGTAATTTAATCTGTTTTCCGAGTTAAGTACGTAATCCACGATGTATTGAATGTATTGATTTATTTTCGAAAAGAACATAAGCTTGTTTTTCCGTTTTTTCCCTTTTTCATTTAATTTCTCTTTCTAACGTTCTTTGTTTCTCGAAATGGAAATTCTAATCGTAAGACGTGCTCTTGGCGTATTGGAAATTTAAATACATGTCGGGAATTTCTTATGTTTGTTTATTTTTCCAATTACATTCGCGGAAAAGCGACCGAAATGGTTTCATTAAAAGAACTTTTTACAACAAATCAAAAAGTTTAAATTACATTTTTTAAAATGGTCGTACTTTCTTTGCGTTCTCCCCAACAAAATTAAAAATTTTTTCAATATTTTAATCTCATAACCGAAATTAAAAAAGTCTCATAGATTCATGTTTAAATTGAAATATAAAAGAGTTAATGTTTCATTGTTGGTCGGCCATTTTTGATCGTTTATTGTTTCTAGTGTCGGCCATCATGCTTTTCATTTGTTGCGATTGGCTGTCATGATACTCTTCAATTGTTGCCGTTATCGGCCATCATGATCTTCAATTGTTGTCGTTGTCAGCCATGATGCTTTTCAATTGTTACCATAAAACAACTGATTTTCAGCCATTAAGGAATCTCAAATCTTTTTCTAGCATCTACTCTATTACGATTAATGCTTAGTGTCATAATTTATTTAAATAAAGGCTATTTTCGACTGTGATCTATTTTATTGTATACTAGGGTTTATGATTCAGTGTTATAATAAGCATTTAGTTGGGATGATGACGTTGTTGATGCCTTGAAAAGAGGTGAAATTCCTTTTAACACCTTAGACGCGTGACTAGAAGCAGTTTATAACGCATCTGCTGACAGTTAATTAAGGGATGGAATATAGAATGGAACCTACCGGGTATACGGAAAAACATGAACCCTAAATAATTCTGTCGGACCGCATGCGGAGACTCCTTAATGAGGAGAAGAGACCGTGGCGAGAAGGGGCTCACTTTAATAACGTAGTTTTTTGTACGATGAAAGGGAACAAAAGGTAGAAGGGAAGCAGCAGAGAACAAAAACCAGTAATTATTATTTGCTAACTTACTTTCAAATGAATTACTAATTGTTTCATAATTATTTCATATGAAAACGAACTTTCACAATAAGAATATTTTAATATCTTAAATAATCTGTCGTAGTATTTTGTAGCTTTATAATTGGATGTTTCGATCAATAGGTATCTTTTATGTTAAGATTTATATTAAAAATTTTTAATATTTAATGATAAAAAAGATATTGTTGCCAAAATACTATAAATAATGAAAATGCCAGATGGGGCTACATTTTTATGCCCTCCCCCTCCCTTTTGTATTAAATTATCAAACGTATAAAAGTTTTTCATTGTTTTACTAGTAGGTACTTGTTATTCCGAAAGCCATTTTTCCATGAACTTATCAAAAATTAACTTTAATTGCCAACAATTACCCTCATCCTTCGTAAATTTGAAAGCAGGTTACTTCCGGCCTTTAAGACTAAGGTTTATTATCTCATAAAACGTTTGTAAGTTTACGTAAACTGGGTTAAGGAAATGACCACCTAAACATAATTGTTTATTGTCTGTTGGTTATTTGGAGTCATCTTCTTGAAAAATTGTCCAGTGTTAGAAAAAATGACGTACTATATTATTATTTGCTTTATAGTTTCTAAATTTTTGTGGTTTGACCAGCATTAAGTCACCAGATCTTTTACGTTCTTAAAATTATAAAGAAATCAAACATAAAATAGAACGATGACGTAGGAACCTACAAATGAAAGGCTATTCAGACATTCTCACGAGAGTGAGTACAAGTGAACATCAACCAATACAACCAACATAGCAAAACGTAAAGTTGGATGACGATGGCGATGGGGCCGATGCTTGTGCCTGTGCTTGGTGCCCCCCGATGCTACTGTCACTTGACAGCTGGCAGTAGCCTGCCATACGCACAAGTGGCACTCGCCGCGACTATAATTAATGCGTCCCTGTGCAATTTATCGACATATAGGAAATTACTAGAGAAACACACACACATGTTTACACAAGACACGATGATAAAGTGAAACTTACTATGTACGTGTATGTGTATGTGTGTGTGAGAGAGGATTCGTAACGTTGTGTTACACGTTGCAGTTTGCACTTGCACTTGATCGATGTTGTTCATGTCCTGGAGCGTCTAGAGAGCTCGAGATAAATTATGCTCCACACCTACAGGATTACTGGCATAATTGCTAAGAGGGATCAGCGACGTTTCTATAAAATATCCCTCCTGTTATTACGTATACGTATGTTAGGGGGCCGATAACTAATGGATGTGACGTCGGAGACAACTCGACACAAATAAAACATCCTAAAATCCTTGGTGGTGGATAAAATTTTATTTTTGCCCACTATCACCAAAATATACAGTCTTGTAAAAAGTACAGATTAAAAGGTGCTCTTTATATTCCCAAAAAAAGTTTACATTAATTTGGTAACATGTGTGTTATTAAAGTGTTCCAAACAGCCTCCCACAGTGCATCTGTTTTCAAAAAGAAACGAAACATTTAAGTTTTTGTTCTTATGCAAACGATCTTAGTCGGGTTCAAAGTCGTTTAGAAATTATGTATTATTAATTTACGCGACAGGAAATGGCGGTTGAGTCATTAGCATGTGGTTGATCAGCAGCTTTTAATTCAAAAAGGAGACCTGTCAATTTCCTGTCCAATTCGTGTATGTACAAACGGCTCTCAAAAGCGTCTAGTTGTTGACATTATTATTATTACTCTTTAAACATCACCAGGACGAGAATAAACATATGGCAATTTTATACATTCTAATAAAAAAAAGTTAATTTGATTGTAACTATTACAAAAAATTTCAATCTGTCTCTAATGCACGAATAAAATCATCAAAAGTTCATTAACCCTAATGTAGGCACCTTTATTTGATAGATAAATATTAGATATTGATAAGGTAGTTTTGCTATTAAATATTGATAAAAATTTCTGTACTTGTGATTGAACACAGTTGCGTAATAACTAATAATTACAGATGGAAATCCAATTTCTATCATTACATAATAAAATATTAATCGCAAAATCGTTACTTATATACCTAAGTCAATATTGTGTTAAACAGAGTGTTATTTATTAATAAACGGCATACAGTAAATAATTTTCTAATACAGAGTGATATTAACGTTAATAGTCGTGCATTGTTGCTATTTCCGGCCATGATACTTTTCAGTTGTTGCCATTGTCGCCATAATACTCTTCAACTGTTGCTTCATTGTTGATATTGTCGGCCATAGCGCTTTTCAATTGTTACAGTTGTCAACATAATGCTTTTCAGCTGTTACCTACGTCATTGTAAAAGTTGTCAGCCATGTTGCGTTTTCAATTGTTACCGCATTGTTGTTGCTGGCGGCCATATATAAAAGGCGCGCTTTTTGAAATTGAATTGAACAACCTGATAAAAAAGCATTTAAATCATTGACAAAAATATATTTAACCATCTAGCGTCCTTCCAAATGTAACTTTGAGTAGATTTATGTATGGTATGAGTAATGTTCTTGCAATATTGCTCAACATCCGTCTCAAATATAATTTATGGCTTCCAGTGTTTAATAATAATAAAAATAACGATTTACCAATACATTTATCTGCGTGTAGCCACTGTGGCGGAATTAAAATTCCACTTGCATCGTCATGAAACGCGGTGCTGGCTGTAACGTGACCAGGAATTAAATTTTGTACAGGAACTTGTTAATATTCCCTTAATTTACGGGTTCATTTGTTTGACTCTCGCGCTCTCAGATTCGCTGACTACCAAAGGACACCTTGCAATATGCGATACTAAACAAGCACGGTTCTTTATTTGAAACTGCTAATTAGGGAAATCCAAATATGTACCTACGTAAAACATTGTTGGACAAATTGTCAATCGAAACAAGACCACCCACGAATTTAATTATTTAATATTTTAAGCCCAAAAGTAAAGTAAATAAGAATTTGAAGAGTAGTTGATGTGATGCAGTGCCAAAAAGTTTTGGAACTCGTCGTTTCAATAACTCAAACGCAAATAAATTGATGCTGTGATCTGGCTCGCCTAAACAATGTTTACTCGAATTGGGATCGTACTTGAAATGCCAAAAAGCATTGTTTGTGTACCAGACAATCGTAAAAGTTATTGGAGCACATTAAGAGTTCCCCAATGCCCCATTTTCGTCCACAACACGACACAGATAGTAGAGTCCGAAGCCAGAGGGAGCGTGATTGTCTGCAAATGATCCATTAGCATATTTCATTCTGTTTCAACTTTTAATAAGTGGAAGTGGATTCAGTCAAGTATCATCACATTCACATGGTAGTCTGGCCGTGGTTGTGGACTTTGTGGTTGTCGATCGTCCAGTCCAGTTTAGAAAGAGCATGCATGATGCTTGTGATCTGAAGGGTAAAAGTAGTAGGGGTTGCTCTTGATGACCCACATCATAAAATTTCCCTGACTAATGATTTACAACTTAAAAAGCGCCATAATTAAACTGGGGTAGTCCGGGATCCGTGTTGTTAGTCGTGGTCGTTAGCACAGTCGACCCCTGTCGCTTTAACACTCCCCCGCTCAGACCGGATATTAACCAATTCCCTCGCTCATTATCGCCGAAACTTTCATTAAATAGACCTGCTAGTCCAGGAAATACGATACGTACGTATCCTTATGTCAAACTGACGACAGAATTCAACATACGATTACTTTGTAGTTCTTAAGATAAATATAAGTACATAAGTTATATTTTCTCATAAGTTGCCTAGGGGCGGAGCTTATGCTTGAGCGTTTTAGTTACCGATGGGCGGAGCCATATTGAAAATATGTGCGATTAATATCTTCAGAGCTGTTCCTGAAAAGGCATTAATTGCACCCTGAGGTGTTAAACCCATTTACGAACCTGATTTAAATCTTTATCGTTTGTTAATCTAAAAAAAAAAAAATTAGGCGCGGAATATGACTTTGATAAAATTGATCTTACTAATAATAATTGTCCGTAAAACTGAGACTCCCCTGTACCTACTTATTAATTATGGCTCGTTATCAATCTTCACACCGTCTATATAACGTATTTAATTCAGTGATTGAGTTGTTAAGAGAAGGTAACAGCACTGTAGCGTGGCAAAAAAATTTAATGTTCTCACCGAAAGGCGTAACTGACTGGAGTTGTTATCAGATCGCGTTGCTGCATATTATACCTAGGTATTTTAATAATTTTTCAACACCCAGTAGGTGGATACAGTGAGGCTCAAAAGTGTCGATATAATAGAAAATAAATTAGGTATCTTTAAACTCCTGTTTATTTTTTATTAATTAGTTAATGGTTCTTTGCTTATTTAACGAAGATGATATTTTTAGGGTTCCGCACCTCAAAAGGAAAAAGCGGAACCCTTATAGGATCACTTCGTTGTCCGTCCGTCTGTCAAGACCCTTTTTCTCAGGAACGCGTGGAGGTATCAAGCTAAAATTTATACCAAATACTCAGGTCTATTGTCCCTTGGAGCTGTGAAAAAATCAAACTTCTAAGCCAACGCAATCAAAAGATACAGCCGTTTATGCCGCAAATTTCAGCAAATTTTCGAATCAAAACCTACAGGGTACTTCCCGTGAACTCAGAATCTTGAAATTTGGTACGAAGCAACGTCTTATAGCACAGATAAAGGAAAAATTGCGAAAACCGTAAATTTTTAGTTACATCATATAATAAAAATATTTTTAATAATTTTAAAGTTACTACCCCTTTCCTCATGAACGCGTAGAGGTATTAAATTGAAATTCATATCAAATACTCAGGTCTATAATACCTTAAGCTGTAACAAAATCAAACTTCTATGTCAACGCAATCAAAAGAAACAGCAATTTAAGCTGCATATTTTCAAACTCGCAACTACTCGCAAAGGAATCAAAACCTAAAGGGTACTTCCAGTCGATTTAGAATCTTGAAATTTGACATGAAGCAAAGTTTTATAGCACATATAAAGGAAAAATTCGGAAAACCTTAAATTTTTAGTTACGTCACATATATACAGGTTTGTACGAAACTCTCGGTGCGCGAGTTCGAGTCGCACTTGGCCGGTATTTTTTTTTCTGTGCAACCCTCAGTAGATAAAGTTAGGCTCAAAAGTATCAACATAACAATTTTTTTAACGTAATAAACAATTATATATTATATAAAAAAACTTAATAAAGAACTTCTTTCACTAATTTTATTATTAACTAGTTAATAGTCTTAATTATTATCTACATAAAAAAAAACGATTACTATTTTTTTTCATGATGAATTATCGTTTGAAAAAGTTATAAAATGGGTCTGATTTACTTTGTGGTGATTTGTCGACAAATTTTGCAAATTTCTTCAATCCCATCTAATCCAAAACATCCCCTAAAACACAGTTTTGCTTATCGCTTAAGATGTAATTTCAAACTGAATTTCTCCAAAACACAACGGCTTAAATTACCGTTGTATGCTCGAGTTAATTACTCCACGAGCAAGAGTAGCATCGATAAAAACTCTTGAGAGGGTGAATAATGAAGATTCTTTCTCGCAGTCCTCGGTTCTCATCTTCGCTCTCTCATCCTCGTCGTTTTGCACCCCTGTCCGAGCCAATAATACCTACTGGTGACACTTCACGATTTTGCATCATTAATATCTCCTGTAGGAATATTAATAATTCCTGAAGAGTGAGAGTATTCATTCTCCGTCGGATGTATTGATAAGAATCTGCAAAGGGTGGCACTTTGGCTTCATATTATAAATCACCAACCCTTGTCTGGCTTATCGCTGTGCTATATTCCGATGTTTACACTTCCGGACGTTTAGGTTGAGGAGGAGAGCGCGGCGATGCCAAAACGACGTCCATCGCCAACCGACAAACCAACCCCCTCAGGGCGACGACGACTCTGACGTCGGAACCATAAAGATGGTCACTCGACTGCGAAATTACGTCGCTGAAGTTCCCATTATTCCAAATATAAAAATGTGTCCTCCGGATTTATAAATAATGTACAAAAGGATCCTTCCTCAAACTGCTGACACGTGAAAAATATCTTCCGAGTATCTCGATATTTCGGTCAGCGAAACAACGCACCCTTCCGATATTAAAATTCAAATAAATCTCTTGCCGAAATTCACCAACAATTTTTATTCTGTTTTGTACGATTCTAAGGGCTCATAAATAAAAAATGGCCCAGAAATTTTGGACAAACGACACAGGACCCAATTATATTGAAGATATTAAAATCTATGGGTTGTCTTTTTCTTTTTATAACGAAATATTGTTGTCGTTGTCGGCCATCAAGCATTTTAAAGAGTGTCATTACGCTTTTCAATTGTTGCTATAGTCCGCCATTGTGTTTTTTGATTGTTGCCGTTATCAGCCATGTTATTCTTCAATTGTTACGTCGTCAGCCATCATCTTCTTCAAATGTTGTCGTTGTCCGCCATCGCGCCTTCAATTGTTGTGACACTTCTTCATTTGTTTCAAGGCGCACTTTATGAAACCGAACTTATTAAACCCTAATTTTTGAATTATAAAATATTGTTTCTTTAATTTCTGAAATAAAGTTGGATGATTTTGCCATTAATGTAAAGAATCTGCGTGGGTACCGAACAATGCAGCAATAATCAGAAGAAGGAACGCAGATGAAATAGCACCATTTCAAAAGTACAATAAAGATATGGCAATAAACAGTGATATTACGACCGGATAGTGGTCCATAATAATCAGTACGTATACTCCCCACGAATAACTTGGACTTTAATGACCCGTCTGAAACGTTTAATCTCTCCAAACTGGGCGCATAAAGTGCTCGAATCGCCCCAATAGCGTCGTTATACAGATTTATTAAAAACTATCTCATTATGTCCAAATGTCGCGCGACATATTTACATCTTCTTCAATACGTAGATAACAACCAACTGACCGTAATCCGTAATAAAAAATAAAAACCGTTAATATTTTTATTACAATATTGGTTTAAGTATCTGTTCGGTTTTGATACCATATAAAAAAAATCCCACATAGTTACTGCATTGTAATAAAATATTTTTTTATGATAGTATCTATGTGTCAATCATACAGGGGCTTCGATACAGAAAGCGAGTTTTAAAAATTTGTATCCATCATCAGTTGAATAATAAATTATTATTTCAGGTAGATTTTAACGTCTAATAACAATAGATTTCTTTATATTATATTCGTAAAGTTGCTTAAGCAATAATATCTAATAAGTAAGTGAATTGTTGTGTTGAAATTCGAACTTTATTTTTGACTAAAAAGGAAGACAACAAATATCTTGACAGAACTAGAACGACGAGGAATTTTCTAAAAGCGCCTCGTAGTCCATTTATGGTACCAAAACTTAACTGGACGGTCAATTTCATCAATCTCTCAACACAATGTTCCAATCTGACCTCCTTTATGTCGCCATAAAAGATTGCTCTTTTATTTGCTTCAACTCGACTCGAGTGTTAATAGCAAAATTTATTTGTCTGAAATTTTCCGGACACGTCAGATTTAATGTGAAGTGAGTAAAGTTTCTGAAATGAGCACAAATGAGCCGCCATATCGGTTCCTTACGCGTGTCTATAACGAATCAATAGTTTAAGCTACTATGCGAAGAAATAAAATGGTAAAAGTTTTTCCCTTTTGTTCCATTCATTTGTCAAAATTACACGGTGTGCATATGGTGCCCGTAGTTCAATTATCGCGACCATTTCGGCAAAACGATTGCGCCGTGCTCACCTCGACGCCCGGCGTCGCTTTACGTATCTACATACGTATACACACGACGACGAACGTGTCGTTTCGATGGCGAACAATTGCCATCAACCACCATAAATTAATTAACATGTTTGGCCGCGTGCCAGCGTGTTTACGTTTGTCCGTCCGTCGGTCGGTTACTTTGCGACCAACTTATATAAATCAAAAGTAAATTGCTCAAGATGGCACTTCAAAGGACACCCACCATAAGACCGGACCGAAAAGGAAACGAGATTAACACGACCAAGAACCAGAGGCGAAAAAGTTGTATGAGAAGAAAGAACCGCTAAACTATTATTAGAAGAGGACGTCGTGTGTGCAAAACATAAATATGGGGTGTCTCATTCACTTCTTCGGATGTTGAAAGGTTAATAAGTACCTGACTGATGCAAAAAATACAACAACGTACCTATAAGTATAAAAAAATCGCTGCTGTATCTGACTGTTCTTTAGGGAAAGATCAAATTAAATAACTCATATTTTACTCGTTTTACGCTCATGGGGACTCACGTGTGCACAAAAATTCTCTTAGTACCTCCTTTAATCCATCCTTCTTTCCTCCATCTAATTTTTCTGAGTTTTTTTCGAGTCTTTAATGCATAAATATGCACGATAAGTCATCGACAATTTTATTTCTCACCTCACACAAATCTTTTATATGCTACCATAACAGGACGTTACAAACTCATGTTTGAGCTCGCACAGAGACTCATTTGTGACGGATGAGTCCCTCTGAATACCCCATTCGTCCAAAAGATTTGTCATGAATATATTATTGCATGAGTGAAGAATACACTTAGCTTTTATTTTTATTTCCAGTCCCTAATGCATAATACAAATATAGGGACTCACCTATAACTCGTCTTGAGACGTACAGAATTATTTCGAGCTTTTTTCCTTTGTATGATTTTTCTAAATCTGGAAATATGCAATCTTTGCATAGTGAACGAGTGAATTATTTGAATTAATTTAATTTTTATTTTTTGAGTTTTTTTCGAGTCCCTAATTCATAGAAAGGCACGATAAGTCATGGAAAATCTTTTCTCTTAGTTTAAAGAAATATTTATCTTGCTACCACAACACCTTTTCTTATTATTATAGGTAACACTGAGTTCACGGCTCAGTTTTGCTCACATTAGGCTCGCCTAATGCCTAAAGAGACTCACCTACGGCTCGCCTTGAAACGTACAGAGTTTTTCCCAGCCTCTTCTTCCTTTATGATTTGTTATCTGAATTTTTAAGAATATACAATTATTGTACGAGTGAAGGGATCAATTATAATCTTCATATTTTTTTTTGAGTATTTTTGGGGTTTCTCTAGGGTCCCTAATGCATAGAAAGGCACGATAAGTCATGGATAATCTTTTCTCTTAGCTCAAACAAATATTTATCGTGGTACCACAGCACCTTTTCTTATTATTATAGGTAACACTGAGTTCACGGCTCAGTTTTGCTCACATTAGGCTCGCCTTATGCCTAAAAAGACTCACCTAGGACTCGCCTTGAAATGTACGGAAATTTTTCGAGCCTCTTCTTCCTTTATGATTTGTTATCTAAATTTTCAAGAATATACAATTATTGTATGAGTGAAGGGATCAATTATAATCTTCATATTTATTTTTTTGAGTATTTTTGGGGTTTCTCTCGGGTCCCTAATGCATAGAAAGGCACGATAAGTCATGGATAATATTTTCTTTTAGCTCAAACAAATATTTATCGTGGTACCACAGCACCTTTTCTTATTATTATAGGTAACACTGAGTTCACGGCTCAGTTTTGCTCACATTAGGCTCGCCTTATGCCTAAAAAGACTCACCTAGGAATCGCTTCGAAACGTACAGAAATTTCCCGAGCCTCTTCTTCCTTTATGATTTGTTATCTGAATTTTTAAGAATATACAATTATTGTACGAGTGAAGGGATCAATTATAATCTTCATATTTTTTTTTTAGTATTTTTGGGGTTTCTCTCGGGTCCCTAATGCATAGAAAGGCACGATAAGTCATGGATAATCTTTTCTCTTAGCTCAAACAAATATTTATCGTGGTACCAGAGCACCTTTTCTTATTATTACAGGTAACACTGAATTCACGGCTCAGTTTTGCCCACATTGGGCTCGCCTTATGCCTAAAAAGACTCACCTAGGACTCGCCCTGAAACGTACAGAAATTTTCCAAGCCTTTTCTTCCTTTATGATTTGTTATGTGAATTTTTAAGAATATACAATTATTGTACAAGTGAAGGGATCAATTATAATCTTCATATTTATTTTTTTGAGTATTTTTGGGGTTTCTCTAGGGTCCCTAATGCATAGAAAGGCACGATAAGTCATGGATAATCTTTTCTCTTAGCTCAAACAAATATTTATCGTGGTACCAGAGCACCTTTTCTTATTATTATAGGTAACACTGAGAATCACGGCTCATTTTTGGCCACATTGGGCTCGCCTTATGCCTAAAAAGACTCACCTAGGAATCGCCTTGAAACGTACAGAAATTTTCCGAGCCTCTCCTTCCTTTATGATTTGTTATCTAAATTTTCAAGAATATACAATTATTGTACGAGTGTAGGGATCAATTATAATCTTCATATTTTTTTTGAGTATTTTTGGGGTTTCTCTTGAGTCCCTAATGCATATGTCATATAAAATATTTTCTCTTAGTTTAAAGTAATATTTTGTATTGTTACCACTATAACTCTTCTTACTGCAGAAAATAATGAGTTACAAATTGTCTTCTCAGCTTAAGTTTGCTCATCGTGGACTCACCTTAAGCCCTCAAAGACTCAATTATGGTTCTCCCTGAAACATAAAAATATTCTTCCGAGCCGTACTTTGTTTACAAAATTTGTTATCTGGGTGAATATACGGTATTTGATTTTTTGTGTCCCTAAAGGAAATTTGATCTGTTTCATTCAATATTAATAATTTCTCTATTTGACACTATTTTTGCATTTGTAATGATGAGGGCCAGAAGATTTTTCCATTTTTTTAAATTTTATAAGCACCAGAGGAAAATGTGTTACCAGAGGAGTGACACTGGTTTCCGATGCTTCTTAGTTTCTTTTGATACTCATGTACCTTTTGACGTAATTGGTTGATTTCATATTTTTGTTTTTTTATAACTTTATTTCGTAATTTTCGCTGTTTCTGATCGCCACTTAGCAGCCAGAGCGATATTGTTTTATGGAAGTGGAGGTTGGTCTTCATTCTCAGACGCAAGTGGTGTCACTGGATAGTTTCTGGTAGATTGTAGCTTCACACGATCTTTATGCTTTTTAGTCTTCTCTCTACATATTTTTTAATAGCCCTTTGTTCCCTTTCAGTCATATCATTTATGCTCTTATTTTGTACCTTGTCTTTTTTCTTTCAATTGAGCATTTTTAACCGGATCATTTTAAATTCTTTGGTAGCGTAATTTTTCAGCTTGACGCTTTTTTTGTAACCTCTCTTTCCTCGCCATGATGTCCGATTATGCTCGAGTATTCAGAACAAGTGAAATGAAGCGTTAAAACATTAAATACTAATGAAAAAAAAATCACTTCCCTAGTATCGTACTTCCTCTGGTATGAAATATGCCAGAGAAGTGACGCCAAAGAAGTGACAAAATCGCGCATAATCTACAAAAAAAACATCGTTTGCTTTTCTGACTACATTCAAACGTAATACGTGACATCTACACACATTAAACAATGTATTGTGCAAATAAACAATTTCGTAACGACAAAATACAAAAACATATAGTTACCAAAGGAAATACTTCAACGACTGGCACAAACACGCTTTCCTACAGTGAATCGCAAACTGAAACAATATTATTGGAGTTTTGCTCAACGTAGTTAGCTTGCTTCTAACTTCACACTGATGTATGCGTGTAATTCACCGACAAAAACATATCTATACGGTTTTAAGTCAAATTTTAAGTCTTTGAATTTCACCAGATGAAGTGACATTATTGTAACGTGACGTAAAAGTAACTAATAAATATTTTTAAAATGTATTTTGGTAAAATATGTTTCGATATTAAACAAAGCATATGATCATGTTAAAAGAAAACGTAATGGTATAAGTATTTAAAGCATCTGGCCATAAAATCACTATAATCTACTAATGGGGGAGGCCAGAGGAGTATACATTTATAACTATTTTAAACTATTAATGCCTTAAATTAAATAATGATCCTGATTAGACTGTGTGGGCCAGATAAAAGACAATATTCTTTATTGTTTAAGCATACAGAAACAATAATATAATAGGTTTAACGTAAAATTTGTCTATGGACCATGAGAATTCAAATAGCGTATATTCACCCATCTACATTTTAACGAATATATAATAATATAATCATTGAACGAGTCAAGGTGCCAATTATACCATTAATCATTATTTTTGTGAGTACTTTTCGAGCTTTTAGCTAGTCTTTAATGCATAGATAAGTCCAACAGTTATCCACGATCTTTTTTTTTTAGCTCATACAAATCTTTTGTACATTTCTTACATATTACAGGTTACAGTGCGTTGCAAATCGTCTTTACGACTCAATTACATATGTACCTACGTACACACAAAAAAACTTCAGTACCATACATTTTATTAGAGTCTTAGCACGTACAAATTCTTATTTATTATATTTTTTTTATTAACTTGTGAGGTAGGTAAAAAATTCAAGTGCAATTGTCTGAAGTAAATAATGAGTTCTTTTATTACAAACCTTACCATAAACCATCAGTTTATCATTTACCATTGACGTTTACAGTACTCCCCATGTCAAATTAACAAATTTAACCATAAGTCGAAGAGCTGTTTAGATATCTACTATACATGATTGTGTGAGGCACGTTAAAATCGAAACCACTTTGTAGTAAAAGCTGTTTTAATATTTTAATTCGTATTAATTTACCTATTAAAATTATTTTTTGATAGCTGATGGCGTCAGTGGATGTAATTAATAAATTATATGGGCATGACTAATATATAGGTACCCGAAGGTACATTTCAATAATTGTAGGGTGAAAGTTTAATTGTTTTTGGAAATTTACTTTTAATTACCTACACCATTAATGTTCCTATAAATAATTAATTTATATTCATATCCATTACAAATTACTTTACATTCAAACCATTTCTCAAAAAAATTTTCAACTGTCCTAATATTTATTTGTTTATTGAATTCCTTTGATGTTTCGTCAATTAGTCAACTAAATGGATAATTATAAACAATATTTGGTTAATTATAATAATAATTAATTTACTATCTTCACGATTTTGTTGATTGCAACCTGAATTCCAAACTTTTACTACATATGCTTTGTTACGGTTTCGACATTCTTTTATTGGTTCGTTAGAAATCCGACGTCGTTCGTTTTAATTAATTTTGCACGTTTGTGTGTGTGTGTGTGTGTGTGTGGATGTGGCTGCAAGAAGCCTCTTGCATCCAATTAGGCATCCCATTCTTCGAAACAAATGAGCAATATAGAGGGCATGATTGAAACCGCGCTGCAGCATTGTTGCACGCAAAACTGATTTGTTGAGAATTTACAACTCAATCGAAAGAGTCGATATATAGATGTAGTGGAGTCAATTTAGCCATCGTTGTCGATGTCCTCGTTGTAGAAGTAGTGGTAGTAGTATCAAGCACACGTCCGCAATGACACGTCTAGTCTGGCGCCTTTAATACTCTCGTGGTGAGAATAATATTGCTCAGAATCGCAGATATAAAAGGCAATTCCAGTCAAGAGTCAATAACGATCAGTTTACACGTCTTGGAATAAAGGGCCGCCCGAGTCCAAGAAGTAATGAAGGATATCGATCTTCTTACAGCCGGGAATGGGAATCCTCCTCCTCGGACCCTCCAACAAATAAAAATCATCGCCTCAATTCTATCACACATGTTCTCAACTAACCCTTTGAAATAGAAAACATTAAAAAACTTTTTTCCATAATATTCTTTAAGAGTTCTGTGGAAGGGGATCAATTACAGGCCATCAAGAAGAAAGTTTCTGACTGGAAGAGGGTTTAATTTTGAAATGAATCCAAATGGTTCAAGGTATTATGTGCAGAAGAACCAATGGAAAACTGCAACGGCAGAATGCAAAGTCTCTTAAACTAGAAGATGTTGATGGTGAAGTTTCAGACCACTATTTCTCTTAAGAAAACGAAGAGGTTGGTAAAAGGAACTTCTAAACAGGATATAAGACTAATTGTGGGTAATAAAGGTAAAAATTAGAAACTCCTGTTGACATGCTCCACTTGAGTCTTTTGATGGCTCCTTCCATCGTTTTAGACCTGTGGAGGAACGCTATTATCATGGTTAAAACATGCCCAAGAACTTTTATCAATCTTTTTAAGAAAATAATGCATTCAAGAGCCAATAGAAGAGTAAACCACCAGTGTCTTTGTGCAAATTCTCATCTTCTTGATGGTAGCAAATGCAGGATCGTCTAAATCCAAAAGATGGCGATGATGGTTTGAGTCTCAGGCGACCATTTCTCTTTCAAGAACGAAGAGATTGGCAAAAGGAACTTCTAAACAGGATATAAGACTAATTGTGAGTAATAAAATTAAAAATTAGAAACTGCTATTGACATGCTCCACTTGAGTCTTTTGATGGCTCCTTCCATCGTTTTAGGACCTGTGGAGGAACGCTATTATATGGTTAAAACATGCCCAAGAACTTTTATCAATCTTTTTAAGAAAATAATGCATTCAAGAGCCAATAGAAGAGTAAACCACCAGTGTCTTTGTGCAAATTCTCATCTTCTTGATGGTAGCAAATGCAGGATCGTCTAAATCCAAAGATGGCGATGATGGTTTTAGTCTCAGGCGACCATTTCTCTTTCAAGAACGAAGAGATTGGCAAAAGGAACTTCTAAACAGGATATAAGACTAATTGTGAGTAATAAAATTAAAAATTAGAAACTGCTATTGACATGCTCCACTTGAGTCTTTTGATGGCTCCTTCCATCGTTTTAGACCTGTGGAGGAACGCTATTATCATGGTTAAAACATGCCCAAGAACTTTTATCAATCTTTTTAAGAAAATAATGCATTCAAGAGCCAATAGAAGAGTAAACCACCAGTGTCTTTGTGCAAATTCTCATCTTCTTGATGGTAGCAAATGCAGGATCGTCTAAATCCAAAAGATGGCGATGATGGTTGAGTCTCAGGCGACCATTTCTCTTTCAAGAACGAAGAGATTGGCAAAAGGAACTTCTAAACAGGATATAAGACTAATTGTGAGTAATAAAAGTAAAAATTAGAAACACCTATTGACATGATGCTCCACTTGAGTCTTTTCATGGCTCCTTCCATCGATTTGGACCTATGGAGGAACGCTATTATTATGGTTAAAACATGCCCAAGAACTTTTATCAATCTTTTTAAGAAAATAATGCACTCAAGAGCCATTAGAAGAGTAAACCACCAGTGTCTTTGTGCAAATTCTCATCTTCTTGATGGTAGCAAATGCAGGATCGTCTGAATCCCAAAGATGACGATGATGGTTGAGTCTCAGGCGACTATTTCTCTTTCAAGAACGAAGAGATTGATAAGAGGAACTTCTAAACAGGATATAAGACTAATTGTAAGTAATAAAATTAAAAATTTGAGACTCCTGTTGACATGCTCCACTTGAGCCTTTTGATGGCTCCTTCCATCGTTTTGGACCTATGGAGGAACGCTATTATGATGGTTAAAACATGCCCAAGAACTTTTATCAATTTTTTTAAGAAAATAATGCACTCAACAGCCAATAGAAGAGTAAACCACCAGTGTCTTTGTGCAAATTCTCATCTTCTTGATGGTAGCAAATGCAGGATCGTCTGAATCCCAAAGATGACGATGATGGCTGAGTCTCAGGCGACTATTTCTCTTTCAAGAACTAAAAGATTGTTAAAAGGAATTTGTAAACAGGATATAAGACTGAATGTGAGTAATAAAAGTAAACATTAGAAACTCGTACTGAACTGCTCAATTTTAAACTTCTTATGGCTTTGGAGGAACACCATCATGGTTAAAATATACTACATAAGTGTTTTCGTTTAAATTTTCGGTGAATAATAAACAAAAGCATCAATTTGTGTCTAAGTTGCCTTCTGTGTAACTCATTTTAATAATTTTCAATGAACGTCGCGGATTTTTTTCTTGGTCATGCAAATTTTTCATTGTACCTGCCTACAATTCATGTGGATGTTGCGGTCTCAAGCCGTTGTCCGTTTCCGGTGTTGATTTTTCTATCTAAAAATATCCTTCTCGCCACCGGTGTGTCCGTTCCTCCTTTGATTCCTTTACCCACAACAACAACAGCAACAGAGCGACGTGGATACAAATCATAATAATACTTTTGCATTGTTCAACAGCCGCCAACGTAAGCCTGATGATGGTCGATTATAATATTATATACATCCATGCATACATACGAACAATTGAATATTCACATCTCGCAACCTCTCTCTATCTATCTCTCTCTTTCTTTCTGATTAAGGTGCAAGTTGCGTCCGTTCGTCGTCCACTTGCAAAGTGAGAATTGTCCTCGAACACACTGTCATGTAATACAGGGATAGAAGGGGAGTTGTGGAAGAAAAACAGCCACCAACAGTCTGGCTGCCTGTTCGACACACGGCATGTTCTTTTTGCGCTTCTTTTTTGCCAACGTACGTTGTCGGAATTTCCATTTTTATTAGGTATGCGTGAATTATTTGCCAAAGATCCGGTCACGCTTCCAATGTTGGATCAAAAGTAGACAGGATTGAACATGTCCGATGGATGTTTATGGAAATGGATTTTTCCACTGTACGTGGATTCAGAATTGCAATGCTAACTGCACGGTTTGTTTATTGATCGTCCTTTGCAAAGGAATTGGCGGAAATTGTGGAAAACAGCAAGAAACGTCAGGACTATTGACAACACCGTGGGGTTCGTGTTATGGAAACTTCCAAAACCCAAAAAGTATTTAATTGGACGTTTGGTCGTGGTCAGTAATTAATTTAATAAAATCATCCTTTGGTGATTGATAATGGTCAGATTGCAATGCTTCAATGGAAAGTCTTCAAATATTCTTGAATACCATCAGATTGAGGAAGAGGACTAGTGGAGCATTACAGAAAAAAATCATAAACATTTGAATGTGCTAGAATATTTTCTGGATGGCTCCTCAACTTTTTGGAATGTCCTTTAATCACTACAGACCCTTTCACATTTAATATTACTAAACTCCAAAAATATTAAACATTAATAGAAACTTCACTGGTCCTAAATCTGTGATGGTAACAGTTTTGTGTTTATTTCTATGAGTGAAATGTATGGAAGAGCACCCACTCCTTTTTCTATTTGCTCAAGTATGTACCCACATATTTCTTTCTATTTCTTCACACCGGTAGCATATGCAGCTCTTGAAATATTCATTACAATTTTCTACAATAAAATTAAATAGTAGACGACGCGACAGACGGACGGACGGGACGGGGCGATAAGAAGTTAAGTAGAAAACCGTCCAGTCATCCGCGTGGGATCACGTTCAATCAGAATTCAGCGTAAGTATTAAAAGTCTCTTCATGTTGGCGTGATCGGGCGAAATTCCTTGGCGCGATTACAACAATTGTCCTCAGCTCGTTGTTCGTGAGTGCAGAGTAAATATTTTCACCTCCGTCTCGCACCAACACAAGTATTTAAACATGTTAAGTGTACATAGTATAACCAAAAGGTCTTTGCCACATTTATGAACTACTGGGTAAGGTAATAATTCGTCGGATGATCTTACCATAGTCTTGCAATTTTAACTTGAAAGTAAACAGAAATCAACATGACTAGGGCTTAATTATGGCCATGAGACCAAAGACAGTCTAAGAGAGCAAGACCAAGACCTGATTGAATAAATAAGATAAAAGCGAGACTAGAAGAACAAGGCAATTTAACGAGACCAAGATTAGGGCAAAAAATTTGGTCTACTCACAAGGCCAAGACCAGATTAAGCGAGGAAGACTAAGACAAGACCAAATCAACAAGATCGAGGCTAATGACTCGTTGATCATCTTGGTCTAACAATTTTATCTTGTTCAGAACATTTAACGAGACCAAGATCAGGGCAAAAATTTGGTCTACTCACAAGACCAAGACCAGATTAAGCGAGCAAGACTAAGACAAGACCAAATCAACAAGATCGAGGCTAATGACTCGTTGATCATCTTGGTCTAGCAATTTTATCTTGTCCAGAACATTTAACGAGACCAAGATCAGGGCAAAAAATTTGGTCTACTCACAAGACCAAGACCAGATTAAGCGAGCAAGACTAGGGCAAGACTAAATCAACAAGATCGAGGCCAATAACTCGTTGATCATTTGGGTCTAGAAAATTTAACTTGTCCAGAACATTTAACGAGACCAAGATCAGGACAAATAATTTGGTCTACTTACAAGACCAAGACAAGATTAATCGAGCAAGACTAAGACAAGACCAAATCAACAAGATCGAGGCTAATGACTCGTTGATCATCTTGGTCTAGCAATTTTATCTTGTCCAGAACATTTAACGAGACCAAGATCAGGACAAAAAATTTGGTCTACTTACAAGACCAAGACCAGATTAAGCGAGGAAGACTAAGACAAGACTAAATCAACAAGATCGAGGCCAATAACTCGTTGATCATCTTGGTCTAGCAATTTTATCTTGTCCAGAACATTTAACGAGACCAAGATCAGGACAAAAAATTTGGTCTACTCACAAGACCAAGACCAGATTAAGCGAGCAAGACTAAGACAAGACCAAATCAACAAGATCGAGGCTAATGACTCGTTGATCATCTTGGTCTAGCAATTTTATCTTGTCCAGAACATTTAACGAGACCAAGATCAGGGCAAAAAATTTGGTCTACTCACAAGACCAAGACCAGATTAAGCGAGGAAGACTAAGACAAGACTAAATCAACAAGATCGAGGCCAATAACTCGTTGATCATCTTGGTCTAGCAATTTTATCTTGTCCAGAACATTTAACGAGACCAAGATCAGGACAAATAATTTGGTCTACTTACAAGACCAAGACCAGATTAATCGAGCAAGACTAAGACAAGACCAAATCAACAAGATCGAGGCCAATAACTCGTTGATCATCTTGGTCTAGCAATTTTATCTTGTCCAGAACATTTAACGAGACCAAGATCAGGGACAAAAAATTTGGTCTACTCACAAGACCAAGACCAGATTAAGCGAGGAAGACTAAGACAAGACTAAATCAACAAGATCGAGGCCAATAACTCGTTGATCATCTTGGTCTAGCAATTTTATCTTGTCCAGAACATTTAACGAGACCAAGATCAGGACAAATAATTTGGTCTACTCACAAGACCAAGACCAGATTAAGCGAGGAAGACTAAGACAAGACTAAATCAACAAGATCGAGGCCAATAACTCGTTGATCATCTTGGTCTAGCAATTTTATCTTGTCCAGAACATTTAACAAGGTCAAGATCAGGACAAAAAAATTTTATCTACTCACAAGACCAAGACAGATTAAGCGAGGAAGACTAAGACAAGACTAAATCAACAAGATCGAGGCCAATAACTCGTTGATCATCTTGGTCTAGCAATTTTATCTTGTCCAGAACATTTAACAAGGTCAAGATCAGGACAAAAAAATTGATCTACTCACAAGACCAAGACCAGATTAAGCGAGGAAGACTAAGACAAGACTAAATCAACAAGATCGAGGCCAATAACTCGTTGATCATCTTGGTCTAGCAATTTTATCTTGTCCAGAACATTTAACAAGGTCAAGATCAGGACAAAAAAATTTTATCTACTCACAAGACCAAGACCAGATTAAGCGAGGAAGACTAAGACAAGACTAAATCAACAAGATCGAGGCCAATAACTCGTTGATCATCTTGGTCTAGCAATTTTATCTTGTCCAGAACATTTAACGAGACCAAGATCGGGACAAATAATTTGGTCTACTTACAAGACCAAGACCAGATTAAGCGAGGAAGACTAAGACAAGACTAAATCAACAAGATCGAGGCCAATAACTCGTTGATCATCTTGGTCTAGCAATTTTATCTTGTCCAGAACATTTAACAAGGTCAAGATCAGGACAAAAAAATTGATCTACTCACAAGACCAAGACCAGATTAAGCGAGGAAGACTAAGACAAGACTAAATCAACAAGATCGAGGCCAATAACTCGTTGATCATCTTGGTCTAGCAATTTTATCTTGTCCAGAACATTTAACAAGGTCAAGATCAGGACAAAAAAATTGATCTACTCACAAGACCAAGACCAGATTAAGCGAGGAAGACTAAGACAAGACTAAATCAACAAGATCGAGGCCAATAACTCGTTGATCATCTTGGTCTAGCAATTTTATCTTGTCCAGAACATTTAGGTAATGAGACCAAGATTGAAACCAAAACAACATTCCTCTGCTCCAAACCAAGACCAAGATCGAGACTAATTATCGTGGAAAACACAACAAATTTTATAAACTTGTTAACCAGATTATTTCTCGTGTAATACTCACCCCAAGAAGGAGAAGTCTCTTAATTAGCAGACTGTTGCAATTGCGTGTATTTACTTAAGAGACTCGCGATTTAAATATAGACTTCCAGGGGTTGAAAATGGGGATTTCTGTTTATTGTAATTATTTCGTTTTAAACGCCGTTGCTACACGGCCGGCTGGCCCCTCTGTGCTTGAAAACTACCGACACTACGTACTTAATTAAGATTAAAAAGTAAAGCGCTTTTTATGCCGCTGTAGTCCTGGGCATTCTCCAACTTAACATAATCCAGATGGACCCTGGCGAATTAAACAAAGCAGTTTAACTTAACTCGCTCTCAGCGAGCAGGAAATGACGTTAATTACACCCGGCAGTTGTGACGATATAATTTACGTATACCAGTTAATTTTGTATAATTTTATTGCCTAAAGAATATTTCTCGTTGAAAGAGCACCCTGTATACATACCTAACCTAAAAAGAAATAAATTTCTAAGCGCCACATGCGCAATCTTCTGTAAACTTAACCGTTCAGTTCTTGACTTTCTTTGCCACGATGGCGATGAGATAGGATCGTGACGGCGTCGTTCATAGTCGATGATCTTATTTATGAGAATCGTTAACAATAAAAGAAATACGTGTCAAGCATTTGTTAAGCATGTCAATGACAGTGTCCGATTGTGCTATATCGAAAGTTCAGGTGACTTTTCACAAATAGATTCTGATTCCGTCATCGATTCTTCTTGTAGGTAGGTACTTAAAAAATAAATAAATGTACAAATTATTTATAATCTATTTTAATAATTATGCAGATCGAACATAATTTAAATTTACCCCCATTTTACCACACAAATTTACATATTTCCTAAAATAGAGGAATTGATATTAATTATGTAATATTGTCATGACTTTGAATTATTAATTAATAAATAATAAGTAAATGAGTTGTGTGCCACGTGTGCCTGGGCTACAATCTGTTAATTTCAGTAAGCACGTAATGTAACGACGATGGAGATGGTGGTGGTAGTAATGTAGTAGTAGGTAGAAATGCTTAATTATTATTAATGTAATTAATTTTATGAGCGACACTACCGTGAACGAATGAATTAAATTAAAAAGTGCGTTAGACAGTTCGGGAGATAAATAGCTTCCTCCCACGAACATTAATCACAATAAAACGTTTTCAGGTGTTCAATTTGCCGAAAATGTTTTGAAAAGCGAAAACGAGGTAATATTAAATTACTCAGCAGACTTCTCCACTTCTCTATTTCGTGCCGTAATAGTTAGTACACGGAGAAAAATAATCATGATTTTATTATTTTTACTCTAGTAAATAATACTAGAATTCTCATAAAATGTACTTACTTGGTGGTAAAAAACAATTTTTCATTCTTTTTACGTAATAATTAGTATTAGAATAATCAAGCTAAATAAGTCTAGACTTTTTTTCTCTACCTCTCGATTATTTTATCGTGTCGTGTCGTAAAGAAAAAAATACTAGAATGAGAATAGTTTAGTAAAATTAGTGATAAGAAGTGTAAAAAATGTTTTCTAATCAAGTCAATTTTACTAGAATTCAGTCTCAACACCGAACATTTCTAGTAAAATCTCCTTGAGCGTCTGGTCGTCCATATAATTGACAGATGTTTTAGTCATGTTTGCTAGAATTGTAGCAATATTTTCATGATTGTTTTTGATTTGTACCATAAAAAATTCGCTTATTGGCGACAGTACCCAGTTGAATTGAATAAATATCAAGTATTCAGGTCTTCAAACCCTTGGAACAGTAAAAAACTTCTACATCAGCACAATTAAAAGATATGGAAGAAGAAAACAATCATTAAAATATGTATTGCTAGAATTCTAGCAAACATGACTAAAAAAATCTGTCAATTATATAAACGACCAGACGCTCAAGGAGATTTTACTAGAAATGTCTACGTAGTCAATCTACGTTCGGTGTTGAGACTGAATTCTAGTAAAATTGACTTGATTATAAAACATTTTTTACACTTCTGTTACGTCTTGCGTGTATATGTATATACGTATATATCTTTCTTTGTGTATATGTATATATCTTTCTTCTTCTAATTTATAGTTGTATGTGTGTTTATTTATAAACTAACAAAGGAGGCCCTTTTTCTAAAATTACAAAAATAAAAAAAAAAAACCAAATTGTCATGGATAAGAACAAAAAAAAATAACAACAAAAAAATTAATAAAAAAGCAACAAGAATTCAATTACATTCTGAAGACCAAGAGTTATTAATAATCAACATATATATTTGTAAATAGTTGATTTATAGTGTATTACAATAAAAAGGCAATAAAATTCAAGAAAATCCTTAATTCAATAAAAACAAGAAAAATCCGAACGCATAACAGAGGCTGGATACCAGATACGGCCTCGCATCAAACAACTTCTTATCACTAATTTTACTAAACTATTCTCATTCTAGTATCTTTTTCTTTACAACATGATAAAATAATCGAGAGGTAGAGAAAAAAAGTCTAGACTTATTTAGCTTGATTATTCTAATACTACGTAATTATTAGAAAGAATGAAAAATTGTTTTATACCACCAAGTACATTTTATGAGAATTCTAGTATGTATTATTAACTAGAAAAATTTTGCTTGACTCATCAACTAATAAAATCATAATTATTTTTCTTCGTGTAATATAAATTTTTTTCCAAATTTTGTTTTTTGGTTTAAACAAAATATTTTTTTAACTCATATTACAGACAAACTAAAAAAAATCGAAAGTTTCCTGATCATGAGTCATTATGTATCACAGGATGTTTCATAAGTTCAGCGCCGTCAGCGGTATGTGAGGAAGTTGATTAGATAGAAATCCTTGCATCCTATCCGTCCAACCATACTACGTTTATTATTATGTGCATATGGAAAACTGTAATATTTGTCGCAAATTATACTAATATAATATCATCTTCATCATCAACTTCAATAACTCAAACGTCTTTAAGTCGAATTTGTGGTAAGTCGAACAAAATTATTTCGCAACAGCATCAACTATGAGAAAAAGGTGTAATTTTTACTCTATAACTCGAACTTTCGAACTTCTTTAAGTAGAACTTAGCAATGTACATTTTTTTTTAATTTGTCATCAAAAATTTTTTTTTTGGCCAAAAATCAAATCTGTCAGTCTACATATCTATTTATTATCTGTAACACGAAATAAATACAATACGATACAATACAGATCTAGATATCTCGTGATTCGAGTTGTTAAAGTTTGACTGTATTTATAATATCTTACGTTACTCCCCTTAACGAACAATTAGAGCTCGATATTATCGATAATATTTGACGCCCATTACAATTACGTTGATCGAAGGAACAATTCGTTCCAATCAATCATATTTGTCTCTCTCTAGATATTTCATAAATCAAATGGTTGTAAGTACCTTAGTACATAATACCTATATGTATTTACTATGTATACATAGATATCGTGTAAACATCTCGACATAAATCTTACTTTTAACAAGCCAGCTCGTTTGTATGCCGTCATCAGAGAGAGAATCCGAGGAGGCCCAGGTGATTTGTATTTGCCGCTTGACTTCATTTTCTAAATTGTCTTCGCGCCATTTGTTTAATGTATCGTACAAATCTGTTCGTAGGTTGGTATACCTGCTTGAACGGTTTTCAGAGAGAGTACGTATAATCGCAAACATCATCGCCCTAATGTTACGTAGTTACTACTATGGTATGGTATGGTATGTATTACCATCTCCTTAAGTGATGATTAATGTCATCGTGAAGACATTTACATATAAATATCTATGGTTTAACAAAGAAAGAAGCAGTTTATTGATTGATCTGTACCGTGTGCCTTTGAGTTATTTTTCCGCCATTCAGCCAGCCACACATACCAACAGGATGATGCTACAGTTGTAGGTAAACAGTTAGTTACGTCTGTTTATTTTTTCACGTTCCACCGGCACAAATAAGACAAACGATTTCGTGTTCAGTAGTCGATTTATTGTGGTGATCTGGTGGATGTTGTTTGTGTTTGTAGGATTTCCTACTACTATTCGCTACCCTCCTCCAAAAACAAACGAAACAAGTTCACCAACGGAAATCAAATGAGATTTGTAAACACTGAAATATTTTTCACATACACCATATTACTTTACTCGTACTTACAAATTTTGGTTGTGTTTAGAGTCCCACAAGTGCGTCTTAAGCGGTGCCTCTGTGACTTTTTCTTCTTTCACGCGAATTAATTTTTTCATTACACTCTTTCTGTCGTCGTGGTGTTAAGGAGGTAATAAAAATTCACTTTCATCTCACAATAACCCCAGTGTCTTGATACATGTCACTCAGCAGGCTTGGGAACGTTCAAACCGCCAGATACAAGACAGCTTTTCTTCCAAAAACAAACGATACCGAACATGTGCTTGCACAAATTGAGAATTAACTGCCGACATGACCTCCTCTTTGAAGCCAGCAGCCACTGTGTCAGTTAAAAATGTGTGTTTTCTACTTCTCAGAATTTACGTACACGTGGCGATTTATTGGACTCAACGATATGGAAATCTAGCAGTGCTTTAGTTACATTAGGTATCCGGCTCGAAGGACCAAATTGTAACGTTCGACAATTTTTACTTATAAACCATTCGTTTTATTTGTTCAAATTTTCGGTTACTTAAATTTCTTGATATTTATCCTGTGAAAGACAATTATTGTTAACAATATATTGCTCCAGTAAATAAATTTAAATCGTGATGAGGAACACCATTTAAAATAATTCTGGAGAATGATTTAAAACTGAATTTGATCTTGGGAAGGACAACTTTTATTATGAGTATTCGTCCTGTAAATAAATATAAATCCTGATTGCGAATACTATTTAAAATAATTCTCATTGATCATTTAAAATCGTAATTTATCCTGTGAAGGACAATTGTGGTCAGAAATATTCGTACATTCAATAAATTTAAATATTAACGAAAGAGGTCACTTGAGAACTTTCTCAGGGCTTACTTAAGATCGATATTTATCCTGTGGAGGACAATTTTTATTAACAATATATTGCTCCAGTAAATAAATTTAAATCGTAATGAGGAACACCATTTAAAATAATTCTGGAGGATGATTTAAAACTGAATTTGATCCTGGGAAGGACAACTTTTATTATGAGTATTCGTCCTGTAAATAAATATAAATCCTGATGGCGAATACTATTTAAAATAATTCTCATTGAACATTTAAAATCGTAATTTATCCTGTGAAGGACAATTGTGGTCAGTAATATTCGTACATTCAATAAATTTAAATATTAACGAGAGAGGTCACTTGAGAACTTTCTCAGGGCTTACTTAAGATCGATATTTATCCTGTGAAGGATATTTTTTATTAAAAATATATTCGTCCTGTAAATAAATTTAAATCGTGATGACGAATACCATTCAAAATAATTCTGGAGGGTCATTTAAAATCGAAGTTTATCCTGTAGAAGACAATTTTGTTCATTAAATATTGATGAGGAATACCATTTAAAATAATTCTGGAGGGTCACATAAATTCGTAATTTATCCTGTAGAGGACAATTGTGGTCAGAAATATTCGTACATTCAATAAATTTAAATATTGACGAGAGAGGTCACTTAAGAACTTTCTTAGGGCTTACTTAAAATCGACATTTATCCTGTAAATGACAATCTTTTCTAGAAATATTCATCCAGCAGTGTTTTAGTAACTTGGTTTCATTATCCGGCTCGAAGGACCATATTTCATTTTAGACCATTTTTGCATTAAACCATTTGTTTCAATAGCTTAAATTTGTGGCAATCTCGAATAATTACTTACAAGTATCTTTCAAGCACATGATGTCTTTAGTGTTTACCAAACAGGTCTATTAAAAGTGAAGTAAAATTACGCTCGCCACTAAGTAACGTTTAAAACTAATATTTCTTTGTTTATGTCTGCATCTTCTGAAATTAACAAGAACATGTGTTTAAAACAGTAGCTGACATTGTTTGGATTGCTCATTTTATTACATTTCTTGTACTTAACTCATAAAAATTATTTTATGTTTTATATAAAATTTGAGCCCTTGATAGATTTAGAAAAGTCAATGCTCCATTAAAATTTCAGTCTTATCTTGAGCTACTCGTAGATAAAACGGATGATATTATACTGGTGGATGATAAATTGTCCCCACTGTCTCCTTCTATAGATTGATGATAAACTCTGTTGCTAATATAAAAAGGATGCCAGGAGAATTCTTTTTACTTTTTTTATTATTTTTTTGTTTGTATTAGATAGATATTATACGTGCAGTTTCGTGTCTCTCCAAAAACTCCATGCGACATTGACTGATGTTATTACGTTTTGTTGCAGATAAAATGCCTTGAAGGAAGATGTTTTTACGGGGGGATTCTCGTTATATAACACGGGAGAATGTGGAGGGTTCGATTATTAAGTCTCCTGATATCATTCCTCCTCCTCCTTCTGACGACTGTTACCGATGCCGTTGATCCATGTAAGTACCACACATAGAATCCTCTTTATTTTTTACTCTTCGTCTATCATCATGCTCTCAAAATTAAATGACGAATTTTTGCTCATATAAGTGAGTCCTGTAGGTAAGAATCTGAGTTGTAAAAATTTATAAATATTGTGCGGTTTTTTTATATTCTAAAAAGTACTGAGAATCAGTTCGTGTAGCAATTGAAATATGTGATTTTAAAACTAATATATTGTAATTTAATGCTAAATTCGTGGTTAAAATTCGAAACAGTAAATCTCGAAAATTTATGGACTTAGGTAACTCGCAGAAATATACGTGCCTATATGTATAGTATAGTTTGTGTAGTTTATACTGCAGTTGGATAGAGGGCGAAAGTGAATTCTAGACGTGTGAATGCAAATGAGTTTGAAATGTATTCTGTCGTCGTGCAGAGGCAGCCACGCAACGTACGGTTCAAAACCACTCAACATAATGTAATTTTTCTACATTGTGAAATTCATCCCTCGAGAAAGAGAGGGAACCAGCGGGGAACGGGGAGGGGGCTGGGGAGATGGAGAGAGAGAGAGAGAAAGAGGGAGAGAGGGTGGAGCATTCAACCCATTGTACTATGAACGGAGGCAAATGTATATTGATACGATCTCTAACAATTTCTGCAAACTGCAATTCAATTTTAGTATTTTTCATTCCCTCAAGTGTCGATATATCCATGTATCTGCAGGAATAACGAGTTGCAATCCAATAAAATTCGCGTCCATGTTCGCTTTTAATCTGTGAGCGACATTAAAATGAAATTTGTCACCATAAATCACAACGTAATAATAATAAAGGTAAAGATTTGTCGTTATTAAAATTTCGTCGTGAGGACCTGGGATTTATTTTTTATTTTTAAAGTTCCTGTACCTTTTGCTGTAGTTTCTGCAACAGTTGTTGTTTCATTGTTTCATTTCAGCCCAATGCATAGCTCCCCTTGGCATGGAGAGCGGTTCCATCCGAGACGAAGACATAACAGCCAGTTCGTCCTTTGACAGCGGCAACGTCGGCCCTCATCATGGACGGTAAGTTATGCAAATTCAATTCAATTCTGAACAGACGTCCTAATTTGAATCCGCGAAATTGGCTAGACGTATTAAGCAAAGAGTTATTGTTGCCATCCTTCCCTCGACCGTCCCTTCCCTTCTACCTACAGGAACACTGCCAGGACGTCAAAATGACCGGCAACTCGAGGTCATCACAGACCAAAACAAATATTGTAATATTTTTGTTATTTTTTTAAAACATCACTTGACGCATTTCTCGATGGTCAATTAAAATCGAAATTTATCGTTTGAAGGACAATTCGTCCAGTCAATAAATTCAAATCATGATCAGGAAAATTACTTAAAAAAATACTCCGGGTTTAATTAAAATGGAAATTTAACCTGTGAAGGACAATTTACATCTTGATGATAAAAATTATTTTATTTATATCTCGTTGGTCATTTAGAATCATATTTATACTTTGGAGGACAATTTTGACCAGAAACATTCGTCCAGACAATAAATTTAAATCTTAATGAGAAAAATTATTAAAAAAATCTCGAGGATTATTTAAAACATGAAATTTAGCCTATGAAGGACAATTTTCATTAGAAATATTAGTTCAGTCAATAAATTTAAATACTGATGAGGAACATCACTAAAAAAAATTCTCATTGGTCATTTAGAATCATATTTTTAATTTGGAGGATAATTTTGACCAGAAATATTCGTCCAGACAATAAATTTAAATCTTAATGAGAAAAATTATTAAAAAAATCTGGAGGATTATTTAAAACATGAAATTTAGCCTATGAAGGACAATTTTCATTAGAAATATTAGTTCAGTCAATAAATTTAAATACTGATGAGGAACATCACTAAAAAAAATTCTCATTGGTCATTTAGAATCATATTTTTAATTTGGAGGATAATTTTGACCAGAAATATTCGTCCAGACAATAAATTTAAATCTTAATGAGAAAAATTATTTAAAAGAAATCTCGAGGATTATTTAAAACATGAAATTTATCCTATGAAGAACAATTTTCTTGAGAAATATTAGTCCAGTCAATAAATTTAAATACTGATGAGAAAAATCACTAAAAAAATTCTCGTTGGTC